>JANVCQ010000001.1:25928141-25954670 GCA_025531925.1 Erythroxylum plowmanianum
AAACCTAAACTCATCACATGAGCCTTAAACGAATCTCGGGGAATAGGTTTAGTTAAGGGATCAGCTACCATCTTGTTAGTAGGAATATACTTTATAGCAACCTCTTTATTTTTTATGACGTCTCTTACAAAATGATAATTTCTTTTGATATGCTTAGATTTTTTATGAAACTTTGGATCTTTAGCAAATTGTATGGCTGCAGTGTTTTCACATAACAATTCAACAGGATCATTAACTCTGGGAGTAAAATTAAGATCCTGAAGAAAGCTTCTCAACCATATTGCCTCCTAAGTAGCAAGACAACAAGCAATTTATTCTGCTTCCATTGTTGATAATGCTATACAGAGCTTCTTGTTGCACTAAGATATGGCCCCCCTTCCAAGGTGAAAACATATCCTAAGGTTAACCTAGACTCATCCGGATCACCACCCCAATCGACATCCGAATATCCCTTTAACCTTAAATCCCTACATTAATAGCAAAGGACTAGGTCTGAAGTACCACAAAGGTAGCAAAAAATCCTTTTGACTACTTGCCAATGAGTAGGTCCTGGGTTGCTTTGATAATGACTTACCAAACTAATCGCAAAGCAAATGTTAGGTCGTGTACATAACTTAACATACATTAAGCTTCCTACGGCACTAGCATAATGAACATTACTCATTTTTTCTTTTTCCTTATCTGTTTTAGGACATTGATCAAGACTCAAGGTAAGACCCCTTTTCAACTGGAGTATCAATGGGTTTGGAATAATGCATTCAAAAACGTTCTAAGATTTTATTAATATACGCTTCCTAACTTAAACCAGGAAACTTCTTGGGACGGTTTCTAGTTATTTCCACACTTAGGACATACCTAGCTTCACCCATGTCCTTCATATCAAAAATAGAGGACAATCACTCTTTAGTGGTTTTGAGCATCTCCGTATTATTACCGGCTAGTAATATGTCATCAACATACAAAGTGAGAAACAAAATTCCAGTTGTTGTTCTCTTGACATATACACAATGGTCTTCTGAAACCATGACTAAGCCAAAAGAAGTAATGGTTTCATGGAATCTGAAATACCACGATCTGGAAGACTGTTTGAGACCATATATGGATCTTTTAAGATGACATACTTTTTCTTCTTGACCTTTTGATACGAAACCAATAGGTTGATTCATATAAATCTCCTCCTCAAGGTAGCCATAGAGGAAAGCAGTTTTTACATCCATTTGAAACAACTCCAGGTGCAAATGGGCAACCAGAGCCAGAAGTAAGCGAATAAAGGCAAATCTCACCACAAGAGAAAATGACTCTTCATAGTCTATACCCTCTGTTTGGGTATAGCCTTTTGCTACCAAACGAGCCTTGAACTTGTCGATCGTTCCATATGCCTTACATTTTATTGTGTGGTTAGGTGAATTAACATCCCTCATGGCATCCATCCACTCTGTGTGGTTAGGTGAATTAACATCCTCTTGAAAAGAGGTTGGTTCTTCTATTTCCAAAGGAGTATAAAGGAATATTTCATCTTTGATTTGAAAATATCATCGAGGAATTCTTCCATGCTCACTTCTTCAGAGTCTAGGGACCTACATTTGTCTGCCCTGATCTAGGATCTCTCCCTTAGCTCTTAGAGATGTGGGGTCCTGATCTTAGAGATGTGGGGTCCTGATCATGTTGAGAACCATTTCCACTATCCCCTTGAGATGTGAGATTTTGAACATGTAGACTATCCATAGGCTCTTGGTTTAGAGATTGAAGACAAACCTCATTCTTGATTTGGTTCTCTTGGGCAGGAAAAGTCTCGGTGACTTGGCGAGTAACTAAATTCTCCCCCTCACCAAGAGTATCCTTGTAACTCATACAAATCTAGGTCCTTTTTTATTTCACCTATACTAGGGAACTCATCCTCAAGAAACTCCACATTGCGGGAAGCAACTTCCATCATGCCACCATTAGGGTGCTCACCAAACATAACATACCTTTTAGAATGTTTGAGGTATCTTATAAATACCATTTTAGTGGCTCTTAGACCAAGTTCCCATGTTTATGAGTTGGATTGTGTACATAAACAACTGAACCCTATAGGCACAAATGATCTAAAGAGGGCTTTCTTCCATTCCATAACTCATATGGGTGGCAGGTACACTTTTATTTGGCACACAGTTAAGAATATAAGTTGTCCTTAGCAACGCATCTCCCCAAAAATTAATTGGAAGACAAGTGTGAGTCATCGTTGACCTGACCATGTCCAGCAATGTTTGATTCCTATGCTCCGCAACACCGTTTTATTGTAGAGTTTGAGTAATCGTTAGTTGTCTTATTATACCCTTTTTCTTGCAAAATTCTTTGAACATATCAGATAGATATTCTTGACCACGATCAGTCCAAAGAGTTTTAACTCTTCTTTCCAATTGTATCTCAACTTCAGTCACAAAACGTTTGAACACATCAAGCGCTTCATAACAATGAGCTAAAAGATACACATACCCATAGCGAGAATAGTCATCTATTAAAGTGAGAAAATATATAGCCCATGATGTGCCTTAACATTCATAGGTTTGCAAATATCAGAGTGAATAAGTTCTAAGGGTTTATACACCCTTGAAGCCTTACCAAAAGGTTTGGCGGTTGCCTTACTAGCTAAACATGACTCACATCTAGGCAACTTAACCTTAGTGAGTCGGTCTAAAAGACCTTCTTTAGCTAGCCTACTCAATCTATCTTGGCTAATGTGACCAAGTCTAGCATGCCATTTAATAGATTCAAAATCAAGATCAAAATATGAAACATAAATAGACGAAGAATTATCATAACATGCATCCAAATCAAGAATTAGAAAGTTGTTCTTCAATGTAGCATGGCCAAAAATATTTCCATTATACATAATATCCAATCCATAATGATTAGAACTAAAAACGAATCCTGATTTTATTAAAGTTACAAGAGTCACAAAGCAATATCACATCCCGGGTGCATAGAGAGCATCGTGGAGAAGCAAAGTATGTCCTCCATGTAACTTAAGCTAATATGTCCCTATTCCTAGGACATCTTCTTCACTGCCATTTCTTAGCACGACAGTTTGTGAACCCACTAGATATTGATGAAAGTCCACATTGCCAACTCAATCTTGAACTATGTGTTTGCTTACTCCCGTATCTACAATATAATTAGGAAGAGAATTAGCAACTAATTCATGAGAACAAACATATAACTCAGGATTTATGGATAAGAAATATACCTTCTTAGGTTCAGGACAATTTTGAGCAAAATGACCTTTCTTTCCATAATTATAGCACTTCACACATGCCATGTTTTTCTCTCCTTGGCCCTTAGCCTTTTGTTTCTTGACAATTTGACCTTTTGATCCATTCCTTTGAGGAGGCCGAGAACCTTTTCTTTTATCTCGCTTTGCATTGTTGCCCCCTAGTCCTTTGCTTTTAGCAACAAGAGCCACATTGGAGGAGCCAGATGCTTTTGAGTGATCCTCCTCCATTTCGAGGTGCCTAGTGATCTCTGAAAGGGTTTTGACATTCTCATTATATGTCAAAACAAGTTTCACATTCTTCCAGTGCTTAGTATGGTCTGGAAGAGCCCGAATCACATTCAAGACTTGTTCCTCTTTAGAGATAGCCCGTCCAGCTACCTTAAGATCACGAACCGTAACACTCATAGTTCGTAAATGTTTAGCTATAGTACAAGTTATATTAATTCCGTTGTTCATCTACTTGAGGTGCAAAGCACGAAGCCTTGTAGCGGATGTTTGACCAAAAGTGATCTTAAGTTTATCCCACATGTCCTTAGTAGTGGCATAATCCTCAAACCCTCTAATTAAATCGTCATGCATGAAATACAACAAAGTATAACATGCCTTACGATCCTTTTTGGACCAATTTGCATAAGTCTTTAAGGATGTTTGATATTGCTCACTAGTAGTATCAATATCTTTTCCATCTTTGTCTTTAACTGAAGGCGCAGCCATTATTATGGTCAAATGTTCGAGCAGTTCTCATTCATTTAGAACATACTGAATCTTCCTTTGCCACATATCATAATTGGACCCATCCAATTTTTCAGAGGTGGATAAATCACCGATCAAGATTTTAGTTTCCATATCTACAAGTATATATAAACATGGCGTAAGGCACATTTCCATTAATTAAATTATCTGAAAAATCCATAATTCATATAGTATGATCGAAAATTTTGCTAAGCTTATAATCATC
Source organism: Erythroxylum plowmanianum (assembly GCA_025531925.1). Lineage (NCBI taxonomy): Eukaryota > Viridiplantae > Streptophyta > Magnoliopsida > Malpighiales > Erythroxylaceae > Erythroxylum > Erythroxylum plowmanianum. Next base: position 25,932,356 of record JANVCQ010000001.1, read on the forward strand.
TCATACAAAAAAAAAAGAATGAGGAATTTTTATAATTTAATTAACCTATTTTAATTTGACATATCACAAAGATGCCAAAAATAAAAATATCTTATATGTAAAACTAATTTACAATAAAAAACTTTATACATATAAAACAAAATTTACATACAGAATTACATAAAACTTATTTATATAATATTATTTTAAATATAATACAAGATTACCCATAAAACATATTTATGGAATATTTTAAATGACTATCGTATAAAATCGAAAACAATGTATATACGAAAAGAAAACACTCCTGCACGTTGTTTATTGTTTCATGCACGTTATTCCTTCTTTTTGTTCTAAAAATGAAAAAACAATTCTCATTATTTTTGTTTTACTCTCAGTTTGCATGGATGTTCTTCCTTCACGCACAAAACCTCTCCTTTTGTATCACCATACAAGCACGAAAACCAAGGAAGACTTTTCTTCTTCTTTTTATTCCCTCATGCACATTTTTTTCCTTTTCAAACGTTCCTTTCTATTGATTCATGCTACAACACTCATTAAATGCATTTAATGTATTTACTGTGTGTGAACAACCATTAACGCACAAAAAACTAAAAAACCAACACCCAATCTAGTTTTCTATGCACACCTTCACTTCTTTCTAAATGTTCCTTTCTATGGATTATATGCTTAAAGAACAAGAATAAAGTTTCTCTGTTTCCGTAAAACCAACTTCTGTTAAATGCATTTACTGTGCATGACTTTTATGGACATCATTTGTCCAAAACCAAGGATTTGTTTGTTGTTTTTCATTGTAGATGTAAACCTTTTAACAATTGGTATGTAGAAAATTTTGCATTCTCTATTTATTCACGTACAAAACAAAAACAAGTATCTTTCTATCTTTACAAACGTATGTAGATACATTAAATGAGTGGGTCATAATAAACAGAACAATATTGAAATGCATTAAATGAGTTTGTCATTTTGTTCTTATATGAAACCACTTTTACAGTGAATGAAATGACACACTCATGCATTTTACGTGAACAAAAACAAACGCAAATCATAGGTCAAGTTTTTAAGTATGATGTAATGCAAACACAATATTGGCTCTGATACCAATGTATAATTTTTATAAGGACTGACCTAAATGCGAAAGCGTTCGATTGATTCTCTATTTGCTAATCCATGTTTCACAGTTGGCTACTAGAGTCACCATTAATCCACGCCCCAAACTCTAAACCTTGATGGTGTGTTTCACTTGAGGAAGAATGAGAGAGTTTTACTCTATGATTGCAATGAAAAAAAATTGTCCACTCCCTTAATTCTCCTTTTATATAAGAATAAACATAACCAACGAAGGTTATGACATGTGGCCATTCATGTTGTGTCTATTCATACTGCGTAACTACCAACAATTGTTAATACCAATAATCTGATAAAGATCTTTTGAATTCACACTTCCTTAGTTTCCTATGATAAGTTCAATAAATCCCTAAATCATTATCTCGATCAACTTGTCAGTTATCGCAAGCTTGGAACCTCTGAGTTTATCATCACCCTTCTCGAGATTCAAATATTTCTATTTAATGTATGATCACAATATATGAAACCCATAGAATTACAACGAGAGAATTATTGTTACTAATAAACATGTGCAAATCTTCTACAATCTCATCAGCATTATTATGATTTGCATTATTTTGTATTCCATTTTATGTTCTGTATCTCATTTGAATTTATTTTATGTATCTTATCTGTTATTATCTTAACAACTGAGATATTACAAGACTTGTATACATACGATGTAAAGTTATTCATCAATACATAAGAAAACAATACACTTACATATTAATTTTATTCTTCTGTGTTATCTTTGTATCAAATCCAACACAGTAATCATCTCACCAACTATACGAAATTTGCATTCACAAACTACGGTTGGTACTTTCATAAAACATCTATCCTGCCTATCAACTTACCATAACCTAAAACATATAACAACATTGTCTCTGTTATATGCCTAACTCAAAATTTGCATAACCTAACATACATCTCAAATAGTAGACCTTAATTCTCCTACTTTACCATTCAATCATATCATAAATTTTGTCACTACATAATTGAATTCAACAAATTACCTCATTTGGTGAAATCAAGTTCATGTCATCTGCACCACTTCTGATCTTGTTGGATACATTGATGGTTCCATAACACCACTTGCTGATGATTCTTCAGACTTCCTTAAATGGCAAAAGTTCGATAGGCTTGTATACTACTTCTTTAATGCTTCTTTAACTAGCTCTATTACCAGGCTTGCGATTGGTTGTACCACAGCGCAGGATTTTTGAGTTAGTCTGGAAAGCCACTTCGTGCAACAATCAAACTCACAGCAATCTCTACTTTGGCGCCAACTCCACACATTGAAGAAAGGATCAAATTCAAATACTGACTTCCTTACCTTAGTCTCTACCACCGCTAACAAGCTTGCTACCATCGGTGATAAAATTTTTGATGAAGACCTAGTACTTCTCACTTTGAGTGGACTACCATCAGAATATGAGTCCTTTAGCACAGCCATAGAACATTGAGAATCTCCAGTTTCCTTCGACAAACTCAGAGTGAAACTCCTTATTCACAAACAAAGGTTACTCTCGTTTCACTCTTCTCCTCCCTCTGAGTCAGCATTTGTTATCTCCTATGCAGGTCAAAGGTCTTCCTTCTCCAATGGACATGGCGGGGTGTTATGGCGGGGGATGCTTAGGTTTCAACCCTAATTTTCACAGGCCTTTTTCATCCAGTCCGTAGGGATCCTCTAATGTCATTGAAGATGGGCTCAACCTAATAGCTACTTACTCCTCTCTTCATTTCCAAGCCCACCAGTATCAAGACCCAACCCAGCAGCATCCAAATCACTTTTTTCATCAATAACCAGCTCAATCTCATTATTTCCAATGGTCCACTACCCACAACAAATCAACTCATTGCGCAATTTGCTAGAAATGGAGTCACACTGTCGCTCATTGTTGATTCTGTTACTCTGCTTCTCGAAATTGTTCCACAAATTCCTTACTTCAACCAAATAACCTTTCCCCTGTTTTTACTACCTTAAACATCCATAATCCTTCATACCCTCCTACACTTACTTCTAGTCCTACTATTGAATGGCTTTCGAACATTGGAGCAACCAATCACATGACACCCAATCCTCATTTTGTTGAATTTGAAACTCCTTACAACAGTCCAAATCAAGTGATTATTGGTAATGGACAAACTCTTCCTATATACTCCACGTGTAATTTTACCTTATATACTACAACTCATCATCTTCACCTCAATAATATTTTAATTGTCCTTAATCTTACTGCCAATTTACTTCTGTAGTTAAATTTGTTAAAGATAACTCTTGTCTTATTGAGTTTAACCCATTTGGTTACATTGTGAAGGACCTCAGTACCAAGATACCTCTATTCGTGGGATCTATCCACAATAATCTCTATCCTATGAATGTAACATTCCATTACCTATGTTGAGGCTAGAATTGTGAATTATGATAAAGTATTGAGAAATTAGGAAAATACACGTCATGTATAAGCTAAACATGACACACACATTTTTGCACATTTATATGATTGTACATGCATTCATTAACATTTTTAGGTTTAATTGAGTTATTAAATGTGATTAAAATGTGATTTGGCAATTTTGGTATGTTTAGGGTATTTTGAAAATTTTGGTGAATTTTACAAAATTTTAATTTATGGGCCAATTACAGTGTGACACATGGCAACATATGTATATAACAAATGGCTTGTATGTGTGGTGATAAGTGACAGACATGTTTAAGTGACAGATGTGATACATGCAAAATAACCATGTAGTTCAATGTTAAGCAAAACCATTTTTGCAGCTCTCTCATTCCTCTGTTGTTTACTTCTCCACTGAAAACACCATCACCAAAACACTATCTTATTTATCCAGTATTTTACACGTTTGATTCACCCTCATTGCTGGAACTATTTGCTGAATCAAGTAAGTGACTTTGATGATGTTTTACTGTTGTTGATTTTGAACATGTGAGAAGTGTGGTTTCGATGATGATGAATCAAATGAAAGATTTGTGATATAGAAATATGAAATAGGATCTATTTTAGTTTGGAATAAGTTATGGAAGAGGGCTGGAAAATTGATGAATATGCTCTATTCTAGTTTAGAGAAAACCGAAAATGGGTTGTTGTCACTGTACATGCATGAATCTGTTGAGTATCGGTTGAAATGATTTAAATGAGTTTTATGACAAAGAATGAAAATTGGGTAAGGTCGTGATATATTGAAAGGTGGAAACATGCTTCAGATGAAAGTAAGATAGATAAATAAAATGCAGAAAATTGAAAATTTCATGTGTGAGAATCATATTTTGATGTTTAAGTGTGAATTTTGGATTTTTTGAATTGTGTGTGTGTCAATGAGCTAAAATTGAGTTAGATGAATTGTTTTGAGTGTTATTTGAGTTAATTGATGTGAGAATTAACTTTTGGAAACTTTATAGTAGAGAGAGGGAGTGAATATGATCGAATTCTTGGCATTTGAGTGGCAAACTTGAATCTGATTGTGTAGAGCTTATAGTTGGAGTTAGAAATGCAGTATAGATGAATTAGGAATGAGTAAGTTTGGAAATAAAAAGGAAAATGGAAGGAAAAGAAGAAAAGAAATTTGGTGAAGAAGAAAAGAGAAAAGCACGATCGTGCTTCAACATGATGGTGATTTCTCAAAAACAGCAAAGTCGCGATTGTGCTTTTTCACGGCAGCGACTTCGCTAGATCGATGAAACTTGCGATCATGGAAACGCATGATCGTGACTTTCAATTGATTTTCTCTAAAGATATTATATCTGAACATCCTTCAATCTTTTTTTTATAACTTCTTCACCCGATGTCTAAATGACATGAAACGGACTCATAACACATTGCTCTACCTCTCCATCAAAAATCATAGCAATCCAAAATCAGTTGAGAGAGATAGAGTGAAAAATGTGGGACAGGTCTGACAGAATGTGTTCACAACATTTTTGTCCTTATCTATCACACCTGTGACTTTTGTTCCTCACACCCGTGAGTTAAGCACGCTCGTGACTTTTCTCCTTCACCCCCATGAGTATTAATTGCTGGATTGATGATTATTTTGTCACATCAAGTCACTGTGCTCTCCAATAGTAACAGTGACTTGATTTTTGGTCTAAACACCTAAGAGAAATTGTAAACTAAATAGTCCTATTTCTTTTGACTATAACTTCTTCTCTATACGTCAAAATGAGATGCTCTTTAATTTGAAGTAAACTAGAGAGATAGGGCTACAAATCATCTAAAGAATTCGAATTGTAATTCAGTCTCTAAGATGTTCAATTGCTGGATGGAAGTTGAGTATAGCATACTGTTTCAAAATAAGAACAGTCCGAAAATGTTTGAGGTATAACTTTCCGATTATTTATTCAAATTGAATAACTAATTTTGTCATTTACCCTATCAAAATGATTATGCAAATTTAATCCGAAAGCATGTTATTAGAAAAATTTGAAGTGGTTAATTAGGTTATGAAATTGATTTCATATTGTTTTATTATGGTCTAAATTATATGTACAAATGGTATTAATGAGGGTTTTGATATCTGAATGATATGGTGACAAGATCACAAAAAGATACCTTGGATTGTCATTGAACATGCATTGTGCATAATTTCTATACATTGATGTGCATAAAAGAATACTTATACATTTGTGCAAGAGTGTGATATTTGTAAATGTGTTTTGTATGATAAAGAGGAGTTCATTGGACGCCAGTCAGACATTGCTGAACCATCCAGACAATAACATATTAGAGCGTATTGTAAGTCAGCCTAGATGATTTTCCTACAATTGATTGAATTTGTTTGACTTCCAATTATGAACTGTTTGTGATTTGTTATGATTTTCGGACTTTAATTCCGAGGAATTTAATATTTGGGTATGTATTAGAAGTGCTATGAATTATTGTGAAATTCTAAATGATATTTTTATTCTCAAAGAAATTTGAATGTCGGAATTAGGTACAATGATTATGAGGTTCTAACTGTGCATCATATGTGATTGTCATATATGGCATATTCGGTATTTGATGCATTTCATAAAATGTATGCTCAGATAAAGGCGTTGTGAATAAAGTAGCCAGTATGAAAGCGCTTGCACTTAGAGTTTTGCTCCATGATTTCTAATTCTGCACATAGAGCTATGCTCCATGATTATGTTATGACTGAGCCCAAAGGGCTAGTATCTGTATATGTATGTGAAAGGCACTGGGTCACAACAATAATAACATATCTAGAGTCTTATATGCATCTGTATTTGTATGTATGTATGTGTGTATATATATATATATGCAATGATTACATGATGTGCTATGATAATGTGAGTATTTTGACATACATGTTCGGAATGAATATTTGTGAAATATGTGAATTGTGCATATGACCTGGGTGAAATCATCAATGATGGATCACTCATTGAGTTCACAAAACTTATAAAAATTGCAAAGTGGCTTTTCAGGTGCGAGATGCGAGACTCAGTATCTTATTCTGGATTAGAGAACATTTTGGACTAAGTTATGGGTCAGAGGTCTGTCAGCTAACATCAGAAGAGTTATAGCTTTTATTTTGTAGTTTTTTTCTAGAACCTATATAAGGTTTTGTAAATATTTGTTTAGTGGAAAATATTGTAAACTTTTGTGAATGAATATGTACTAGAATGTCCATGGATGTTCGGGTATATACCTTATGCTAGTGGGATGTTACAATGAAGGTTCCACTCCGTTTCAGATATCCTATTGCCCTCTATACTACTTCCACTCAACTCAACCTATGGCATTAACGTTTACGTCATCCTTACTCAGCCATACTCTCTAGATTATCTCTTCCCTTTAAATTGTCTTCACATGTACTGAATAATTATACTTTATGTTTATTAGGCAAAAGTACACGTCTTCCCTTTACTTTATCATCCTGTTTTTCGACTATGCCTTTACAAATTATTCACTATGATATTTGGGTTCATCACTATCTCCTTCTTTTTCTAGCTATCATTATTTTATTATTTTCATTGATGACTTTAGTCGCTATACATGGATTTTTGCTTTAACCTAAAAAAATCAAGCACTTTATCAATTTCAGCTCTTTAAAACTAATGTTGAAAATCTCTTCTCTACCACAATTAAAACTTTCCAATGTGATGGAGCTCCTAAACTCATCAAAGGTCCTTTTTTCACTCACCTTGTCTCTAATGGCATATCTTATCGCATTTCGTGTCGTCATACCCCACAACAAAATGGACTTGCTAAGCATAAAATTTGCCATATCACCGAAACTAGGCTTACTCTTCTCCTTCATGCCTCTTGACCTAAATCTTTTTGGTTTGAAGCCTTCTCCATAGCCACCTACCTTATTAATCTATTCCCCACACCTGTCCTCAAACATAAATCACCTCATGAAAGCTTGTTTCTCGACCACCTAATTTTTCACGCCTTCGTGTTTTTTGGTGCACTTGTTTTATTTGTCTTGGGGCAACTTGTACAGATAAACTAACTCCAAAGTCCACCAAATGTGTCTTTATAGGGTACTCATTGCAATACAAAAGTTATCATTGTTTTGACCCTATCACCTACAAACTTTACATCTCACAACATGTCTGATTTGTTAAAACTGTTTTCCCTTATGCCAATTCCACCCCTAATATCTCTCCCATATCCTCTCCCTCTACCATCTTGCTCCCACTACCTAACCCATTTCCTCCTTCACCTTAGCATCATATGATTACTCGTACACGTGATAACACTCATGTTTCGTGGATCCTTTCTGACTATGTCACCTATTCCATAAGCACACAAACCTTATATACCCCTTGTCCTACCTCTTTCACCCAAGCAAACAAATTTCCACATTGGTGTCAAGCCATACTTGATGAGTTCATAGTTCTACATCACAATCACACCTGGAATCTTATCCCTCCTCCTCATAATGCTAATATTGTTAGATGTAAATGGGTTTTCTATACCAAAAGAAATTATGATGGGTCCCTAGATCGCTATAAAGCTCAATTAGTTGCCAAAGGCTACCATTAGGCTCCTAGCATTAACTACACGGATACCTTTAGCCCTGTAGTCAAACTCACCACTATTCACCTCATCCTTACCATTTCTCTATCTAAAAATTGGCCAATTCATCAGCTTGATGTCTACAATGCCATTCTTAATAGCAATCTAAATGAATCGGTTTTCATGTCTCATCCTCCTAGCTTCATTGACCCTCACAAACCATCTTATGTTTGTTATCTTCATAAAGCTATCTATGGCCTCAAATAGGCTCCAAGGGAATGGTTTCATCACCTGAGTCAAAAGCTACTTGATCTCAAATTCACCCCACCAAATCTGACACGTCCTTATTTGTTCATTCCACTACTTCTCATACCACAAATCTCCTCGTCTATATTAATGATATCATAATTATCGGCTCTTCATCCTCTTTCATCACCAATCTCATTCAAGACCTTAACACTACATTCTCTATCAAAGATCTTAGTCTCCTTCATTACTTTCTTAGGATAGAAGCAACTACCACACTTACTAGACTCCTTCTTACCCAAACTAACTACACTAAAGATCTTTTTGTTTGTATAGGCCTTGCCCAATCTAAATCTGCCATCACACCAATCACCCCATCTCTTCCTCTCAACAAAAATCATGGTACCCCTCTCCTTGATCCTTCTAAATATCGAAGCACTATTGGTGCTCTCCAATATCTTTGTCTCACCCGTCCTAACATTCAATTTTCAATAAATAAAGTCTCTCAATTTCTTCATTGTCCTACCAACATTCATTGGACTGTTGTTAAAAGGATCCTTCATTATCTTCGCTCCACATCAAATTATGATATCCATTTAACCCGACAAACCTCTCTCTGTATTCAAGCTACTATGATGTCGATTAGGCTGGGTGTCCTGATGACCATCAATCCACATCTGATTACTATATTTTTCTAGGATCAAACCTTATCTCTTAGGGTGCAAAGAAACAGCCCACTATTGCAAGATCCAGTACTGAAGCTGAATATCACAGTATAGCTAATGATGCTACTGAAATCTGTTGGATTACGTCTTTTCTTGATGAAATTGGTTTCTCTCACATCACACCCACTATTTGGTGTGATAATCTATATACAACATTTCTTGCTACCAATCCCATCACTCACACTCGTACTAAACACATCGAGATTGATATTCACTTTGTTAAAGATTTGATTACCAACAAGGAGATTACTATTTAGCAATTATCTTCCTGTGATCAAATTGCAGACATCATGACCAAGGCTTTATCTTCCTCTACCTTTCATAGTCTTTGTGACAAGTTCACTGTGATAACTCACCATGCGCTTGAGGGGGGTTGATAAACATGTGCAGATCTTCTGCAATCTCAACAGCATTATTATGATTTGCATTATCTTGCATTCCATTTTATCTTTTGTTTCTCATTTGAATTTTTTTTGTATCTTCTCTGTTATTAGCTTAATAGTTGAGATATGACAAGATTTGTATAAAGGCGGTGTAAAGCTATTCATTAATACACAAGGAAACAATACATTTACATATTTGTTCTTCTTTATTATCTATTACTGCTATTGAGATTAGTGAATAAGTTATGGATGGGGACGAAGGAGATTGAATTACAAACAAAGGAGGTCTAAATGGATATATCAGATTTTCTCTTATTCATTGGACAATACCTATTCTTTGTGAGCTCATAAATGAGAATTATTTAGGTAAATTGTGGATGAGGATGCTAGATATAAATTTGGGAGTTTTGTTAATTTGTTTTTTATAAAATGTATTTTTATTTATTTTGTAACTTGATTTGTGTGATAATTAGTTAAATAATTTAAAAAGTACTCAAATTTCATCTTTGTATTTTTTTATTAATATAGCCTAGGGAACCCTGATTTTGTGAGCGCTTAAGGCATTTTTAATGTCATTTTGGTAATATTAAATTATAATTTGGTGCCAAGTTATTATATCTTTTATAAAATGTTGAGGTGCAAATTGCACCTTTAAATCTTACAATTCTATTTAATGATAGAAATATTTAGGATAAAGACACTAACCTCTTTTGTGGTTTCAACAATTTTACTAAAATTCTTTGTGCTTTAAAAAATCTCTAAAGAAATTATTGTAAGTTGTGAAAAGTCTAAAATTATATTAAGTTAGGCAAAAGGGTTATTCTAAACTTCAAGATTGACATCCTCAAATAATTTAACCTTAACGGTTTAGAGAGTATAAATTAAACCCCAACATTTGAAAGACATTAAAATTTAACCCTAAATTAACTAAAAAATTGACAACAATGTGATGCTAATATTTTATCATAAAGGTAGGTGCCACTCTATCACGTGGCACAATGAGACTTGCATTATTAAATTAATGACTAATTTTTTTAGTTTAATTCATATTACCTTCTTCACCACCTTCCTCCACATATTTTTCTTCATTCTTTCTCAGTAAATATTTATACCCCTTTTACTTGCTGCATATTTTATGCGAAATTGCCTAGTTTTCCTGAAAAAACGCTTTTCTAACTACATTGTTGTTTTCTTACTAAAACGTTGAAGATGTTATATTTTTCGTGAAAAATGTAAGATTTTGTGGGAAAGTGAATGTATTTGCTTAAGAAAATGTTATCTTATTTTGTTAGGGTCATTATTATTGTTATTTGGTAAATTTCCATCTTCGCAACAATGGGACGTAGGTTTCCTCCATTTTCGCAGCTAAAACAAGCAAGCCACCAGAAGTAGTTGTGAAAATGGAGAATATGTTTTTTCTTTTTCTTATTTCCTTTGTTTTTTTAAGTAGTTAAGTTAGAGGGTACTTCTTAATATTTTGTTTAGGAAGTTTGAAGGCTTCAGGGACTTTAACAAGCTTCCTTGAGCACGAACAAGAAAGATACTTCGTATGTTTTGTGTTTAGAACTTCAAATTTCTTTCCTTGGTGATATATTTAATCTTTTTATGGAAGTTTTCTCCTTTTCCAATGGTTAATTATTAGAAAATAAACTTGGTTTTGTATTTGACTGGTTAAAATAAACAAGCAAAATTGTCTTTGAGCGCCTTTGGATAGCTTCATTGAAGTTGTCCATATAGTCTATAGTCAACTACATTGAAGTTATCCTTATAGAAATCTATAAATATGGCCATTAGCCATATGATGAAAGATAAGCATAGAAAAGGAAATAGTAAGAGTGTGTGTAAAGTTTAAATTGTTAGCTTCAACAAGTTAACATATAATAGGATTTGGGATGCGAGAGTTTATAGTGTGAGTTTGTATTTGTAAAATTTGAATTCTCTCAATCAATAAAATTGTGAGTGTGTAATTGGATGTAAAGATCCATTTTCTAGGTGATTTTAATATGCCAACATCTAGTATTAGGGCTGGGTTAAAGTGCTCAAGTAGATCAAGGTGGCTTCGAGTTCACAAATGAAGTTCAACCAATGCAATTATCTACTTTCAAGTTTGATGTCAAAAACAATTTTATAATGTGGAAACGCTTGATGGAGTTATATTTAATAAGTAACGATTATGGTGAAATTTTGGAGAAATACTTAGTACAAAAAGAAACACCAACAATTGAAGAATCACTACAACTGGTTTGTGATCGTTTATTAAATGAAAAGCCTTTGTTTTTAATTTGTCAATATGTTAAGTTGCCGATTCTTGAAAAAATATTCCATGTTAAAATAACAAAGGAGGTTTGGAATATTCTGAAGGAGCAGACACAGTTAAATGAACAAGACCATAAGGTTTGAAAAGGCAATATGAGTTGATAGAGTAAGGAAAGATGAAAGTATTGATGATTATTTTTTTACAAATGGAAAAATTGATCAATGAGATGAAAAGTAATGGTCATGAAATTACGGAGGAAGATATCGTGGAGAGATCATGCCTAAGTGGACAAGTCAATTTGAATATGTTGTCACAGCCATTGAAGAGTCTAAAGGTTTGGAGTTTATGACTCTTAATGATTGCAAGCCTTATTAATGTCCCGTGCAATGTGTATAATTGAAAAATCACCAAACATAACGAATCATATTCTAAAAGCCCAAGTAAAATTGAGAAATGAGAAGGAAACTGCAATAGGCAAAATAGAGCATACTCAAAGAAGTTCAAATTTTAGAGGTAGAGGAGGCAAAAACTTCAGAACCAATTCTAGACCAAGAGTAAGGAATAGTGAATCTCATAATGATAAATCCAATATTTAATGTTACAAGTGCAAAAAAGTTTAGTCACTATCAATCTGAGTGCAAGTCACATATTTAGTGTCATAATTGTAAAAATTATAGTCGCTATAATAAAGAATGTCATCCCATAAGATAAAGACATAAAGATAATCAAGTTAGAGTCACTAATAATAATAACCTAGAGAACTTGACGATGGCCATCACGAAACCAATAACAGTGAAAGTTAGCCAATGGTTGTTAAATTTGGGTTGCAGCAATCACTTAAGTGGAAATAAGAAAATTTTTGCAAATTAGATGAATCATTTCATTCTTCAGTAAAGCTTGCTGATAACTAATAGATTCAAGTTTTGAGAAGAGGAAAGATTGCTATAAAATTGAAGAATGGGTCTTTAAATTACATTTATGATGTGTACTATGCTTTTACTCTTTGCCAGAATCTATTAAGCATTGGACAACTATTAGAAAAAGGTTACGATTTACACTTCAATAAAGATGTATGCATCATCAGTGATATAAAAAAGAGTATAATTCTAAAGGTGAAACCGTCTATTTCCAACACATCTTAATTATGGTAATTCTTCTTATTGTAATACTATGACTATCAATGATAATTAGCTATAACATATGCAACTTGGGCATTTGAATTTCAGAAGCATTAAATTTCTCGTAAACAAAGAGTGAGTTTTAGGTTTGGAAACCATTCAAATTTCATACCAAATTTATGAGTCATATGTAACACGAAAAAAGCATAGAGATCCATTTCCTACAAAGCAAGCATAGAGAGCCAAATGTCCATTAGAGCTTGTGCTTCAAATCTATGTTATATGGAGGTTCCATCAAATGGAGGTAACAAATACTTTATTACATTTATTGATGATTATAGTAGAAAAGTATGGGTTTATTTTCTGAAGCAAAAATTTGAGGCATGTGAAATACTTAAGAATTTTGTATATATTGAAAAACAAAGTGGTTATTCTTTTAAGACTTTAAGAATAGATAGGGGAACAAAATATATTGTTTGTGATGATTTCTTAAGAAAGCATAGAATTAAGCATCAGTTGACAGCTAGATACACTCCTCAATAAAATGGAGTGGTAGAAAGCAAAAATAAAATTATCGTGGATATGGTGAGAAGCATGTTACTTTGTAAAAAGCTACCTAAGCTATCATGGATATGGTGGCTTGTGCAGGTCTATAATTTGAATAAGTGTCTTGTTAAAAGTGCTCGAGATAAAACTCCACAAGAAGCATAGAGTGGACCAAAGCCTAATCTTAGTCGTATGAGGGTGTTTGGTTGCATAACATATTCACAAATGCCTGATGAGTTGAGAAAGAAGTCTGATGATAAGGCAGAAAACTTTGCATTTCTGAGTTACAACATGAATAAAAAGGTTATAAGCTTTATAATCTAAAGAATCAAAAAGTGATCATCAGTCAAGATGTTACTTTTGAAGAAGATTGAGTCTAGGATTGGTCAAAAAAAGAAAAGAAATCATTGCCAATACTGGTGTTCATAAAAGATGAATTGGAAATGACTAATCAAATTAGAGAGACATCTTCACCTCCAAGTCTTAAAGAGCCAACTCATATTGATCTTGAAGTGACATCTCCTCCTATTTCACCTTCAATTAGGTGCCCACAATGAGAATGCCATCCACCCATTTATTTGAAAGATTATCAAGTAGGTGATGATGATAATGATGATGATAATGAAGATGTTACCTACTATGCTTTCTTTGTAGCTTGTGATCCAGCAACATAAGAGGAAGCAATTAACAAATATTGTTGGATTAAAGTAATGGACGAAGAGATTAAAGCAATTGGGAAAAATAATACATGGGAGTTAACTACTCTCTCAAAAGGAAAGAAACCAATCAGAGTCAAGTGGGTATATAAGACAAAGTACAAACTTAATGGCGAAGTGAAACATTTTAAAGCAAGGTTAGTAGTAGAAAGATAAAAATAAAAGCCTAGTATTGATGTATTTTCCCTAGTTTCTAGATTGGATACTATGCGGATGATCATTTCTATTGCTGTTTAAAGAAATTGGAAAATATTTCAAATGGATGTCAAGTCAATATTCTTAAATGATGTACTTTAAAAGAAGTTTATATTAAGCAACCTTTAGGCTATGTGAAACAAAGAGATGAAGATAAAGTTTACAAATTGAAGAAGGCATTATGTGGATTAAAACAAGCACCATGAGTATGGTACACCTGTATCAATACCTACTTTCTGAATAATGGATTTCAGAGGTATTCGTACGAGTATGTTTTTTATATCAAAACCAACAAGGATAGAGATATCACAATTATTTTCTCATACGAGAATGACTTAATCTTTAATGACAACAATTCTAAATTATTAGAAGAATTTAGGGAAGCCATGATTGCTTAATTTGAGATGACAGATCATGGTTTGATGACTTATTTTCTTGATATTGAAGTGAAGAAAACAGCTAAAGGCATATTTATTTCTCAACAAAAATATGCGCAAGATATTTTGAAAATGTTCAAGATGGAAGCATGCAAACCAATTTTAACACTAGTAGAGGAAAGATTGAAACTTTTGAAAGATGTTAATGGTGCATTGGTTAATGTAGCTAAATTTAGGAGACTTATTAGAAGTTTAAGGTACTTAACAACAACAAGGTCTAATATTGTTCACGGAGTTGAAATTCTGAGTAAATTTAGGGAATCACCTCAACAATCTCATTGGCAAGTTGTAAAATGAATTTTGAGATATATTAAAAGTACACTTTATGATGGAATAATTAATTCAAATTCTAACATAGTGGAGCTGGTCAGATATATAGATAGTGATTGGGTAGGATATATTGAGAAATGAAGAAGCACATTGGGATATGTTTTCCATCTTCGTTTGGGAGCATTTCCTTTGTTATCCAAGAAAAAACAAGTAGTAGCCCTTTCAATGGCAGAAGATGAATACATAGAACCATCGAATTGCACTGCACAGGCAATATGATTGCGAAAAATTCTTGAAGAATTGCAAAATCAACAACTTGGTCGTACAAAAATCTTTTGTGACAATAAATCAATAATTTCCTTGATAAAAAAATCCAATCTTTCATAGTTGCAGCAAACACATCAACATCAAATAGCATTGTATTCGAGATTTGGTAAAAGACAAAGAGATCATGGTTAAGTACTGTAAGTCTGAAGATTAAATTGCTAATATTTTTACAAAGCCATTGAAGGTTTAATTGTTTCTGAAGCAGAAAAAGATGCTTGGAATGTCCTAATCAAGTTTAAGGGAGGATGTTAGAAAGTAAACTTAATTTTGTATTTGATTGGTCAAAATAAACAAGTCAAATTGGCTTTGACTACCTTTGGAAAGCTTCATTGAAGCTGCCCATATTGTTGATAGTCAGTGGACAACTTCATTGAAACTGTTCATATAGTCTATGGACAGCTACATTGAAGTTATCCTTACAGAAATCTATAAATACCCATTAGCCATATATGCATAAAAAATGAAATAGTGAGAGTATGTATAAAGTTTGAAAGATATGCATAGAAAATGAAATAGTGAGAGTATGTCTAAAGTTTGAGTTGTTAATTAGCTTCAATGAACTAACATATAACCGGTTTTTAGGTTGTGAGAGTTTGTATTTGTAAAATTTGTATTCTCTTAATCAATAAAAATGTGAGTGTGTAATTGGATGTCAAAATACATTTTCTAGGAAATTTTAATTTGCCAACATTACTCCTTAATTTTGACTTGCTTTTTCTTTTTCGATCATTGCTTTAAATTTATGGGCCAAATTTTCTAGCTTTGACATAGAACATTGAAGACCTAACCACCCTAAGTGAGAAGCTCATTTTTAATTTCAATTCGAAGGATGAGCACAAGAGGTGGCATCTATGCTTAGATTCTAAGTATGGAGGTAGGTGGCATCTATTTTCCAACGCAAAATCTATACAATATCATGCATCTATTTTCCAACACAATATCTGTACAATATCATGCTTTATCATGATAATAGTTCTTAGAGGTAGTAATTTATTCCTTTAATTGTTTCCTTCAGTTTGAATGGGAGTTATGAGCAGAGCTTTATTATGTTAAGAATTAATCAATAAGTTTGATATGATAACCTTGAACCTTAGCAAATTCTAGTTTTGATAATTAAGATGCCAAACACGTAGTTAACTGGTTATTTCTCAGTAAAACAACTAAAAGAGAAGGCAGTACATCAATCAACTAAGAGAGAAAAGACAGCTATAGGTTCCAACAACATTTCATGCCTATCAAAAGTTTTTGCTGCGCATGGTATGCCACCAGGCATGCTTAATATGGTTTGTTTTTATGCTAGCTAGTTGGTATTTCTCTTGTTTAACATTTGTGAGTCTTCTTCAATTTCTCTCCCTCTAAATGTTGTAAATGGTGATGATGAATACTCCTTTGTAAAGTATAGAGTTTAGATTTCCTGGCCGAGAATTCCTTATCACCCAACTGAAGACCTGCTCCTATATGTAGCCACTATTAATATTAGGTAACATATGTACCATATAGCTCCAAATAGCTTTAGAAGAGCTACATTGAAAGAACAAATGTTCTCTGTCCTCTACCTCTTTGTTACATAGCAAATATAAGACATCTTCACTTCCATGCCATTGATTATTACTCTTGAGTCTATTCCTGATCGCTAGCTAATAGATAAAAGAAACTTTGGGGCATAAAGACTGTTTATATATAATATTGAACGAAGAAACTTCCATAGTAGTGTTAGCAAACAATTAATGGCAGGATTGACTTGTGCACTGACTATGAAAAGTTAGTGTCCATGTTATTGAATCTTCATTTTAAGTTGTCCTTAATGTAGGAAAGTGATCAACTAGGTATTGGAATCCCCTAAAGGTTCCTTGCCAGGTCCCTTTCATAATTAGAGAGGAAACCCTAAGTTATAATGGCATCTTACGTCGAAGATGAGATAATTTTGTTGATTGCACCAAAATACTGATGTCCAAACAATTGTCATACCAAATCCAAGTCTTCTCACCATTCCCAATTGTATGTTTGATACAAGGATAAATGATATTTCTAAGTTTCATCATTTGTTTAAGTATCTAAGAACCCTCCATAGAGAAATCTGCTATCCCAATGTTTATACTCCTTAGATAGAGTTCATGTAACCATTTTATCCAAAGGACTTTCTGGTCAGTTATGACTCTCCAACTCCTTTTACACATCAAGACATTTTTCATTTTAGAGATAGAGATGGTACCTAGTCCACTGAGCTTCTTAGGGAATATCACTTCAGACCATTTGATCCTTTCTTTTCTCGAGTCATCAAGTCCATCAAACCATAAGAAGAATTTCATAATTTGATCCATTTCTTTAATAGCCTTCTTCGATAAAGCAACATAAGTAATACAGTGCATGTGTATACTACTAAGAATCGATATGATTGAAGTAAGTCTGGAAGTGTAGGATAAAAATTGAGTTGTTGATGTGTATAAGTTTTAATTAATTAAACTTGATAATATGTGAGTGCACGGTTCGTTCATATAGTACCTAAAGTGTCGATCCCACAAGGAGGGATAATCTAATCCTAGAATCTAAAGCTAGAACAATTCACAAAATTCAAAATATAATAGAAGGAAAACGAGAATTCAATTCAATCAAGCAAATCAATTCAAAAATCAATAAGGAAAATATTAATAATTTAGCAGTTGCAACATACTCTTAAGAATCAAACTATAGGCATTACCAATGGAGAGAAAGGAAAATTTACCAATCTTTAACGCTAACCTAACTAATTATGAATTACTGGATTATTGGTTCTAGACGATCCTAAGGTTGATTACTCTCTCTTGAGTTATAACCATTAACCCTAATCATATTATGGAAGTTGCAATTTCTCAATTAACAACCTATCCAAAACCCTAATTAGATATGAAGTTGTCTAGAAAAACTATTGGAAACTTATGCAAAATCTCTCTTCACACAATTTACCGATTTGATTTAATTCTTGTTCTATTAAATTACCTAACTCTCGTTGGCCCAATTTAATTATTTTTCATTCGATTCTTCTCAATTTATTATCAAATTATGCATGTCCAGAATTAAATCACAATAAATCCAAATAACACGTAATAATAAGATTTCATTAAATCAAAGATAAAACCTCAAAAGTGAGTTTAGAAACATCATCAACATCCAAAAATCCTATGATTAACTGTTATACCAATTCTATATAATAATAAAACTAAAATTAACATGAAATGCAAATTGAACGGATGATAGGAGGTAACGACGTCGAAAAACTCCTGATTTGGAAATATGTTAAGTTAGCTTTTTCTCCTCTTCTCTTTTCCTTGTTCTCTTTCTCTATCTCTGGATAATCGTCTTTAAAGTTTCTCTAAAAGTGGATGATGCAAAAGCTCCTTTTCTTCTCTTTTTTTATTATTTAAATACCTTTTGTGTCTTGAGCAGCCCTAGGTTTTTCCAAGATCCAAAAGGTCTAAAACTCCCTTGAAACTTGATGCTTTTGAGTATCTACACATCTGCTCGATGCAGGCCACGATCGTGGGCCACATCTGAGCCTTTTGTCACAATTGTAGCAAGCAGGCCACGATCGTAGGCTATGTCCTCGGCTTCTGTCACGATCATTACATATAGGCCATGATCGTCAGCTAACTCTGGTGTTTCTGTTGGACCCCATTTTCGAAGCCCAACATCGGACATAGGATCGTGTAGCTTGAGCGTGGAGGGAGGCTGGGAAGCTGCAAATTTAGAAGAAAGTACTTCGGAAGCAAAGGCGGGCGTTGCCACGGTGCCACGACGAACATATGCGAGAATCCCCTGGACCTCTCGGAAATTTTATGCCTCAACAAACGATTTAACTTTTGCCATGACGAACCTGCAATTGTAATTTCGCCGCGGCGACCATTTGATCTTGTCGCGGCGAACTCACCACGCTAACGAAAATAAAAAGCTTTGGGTTAATTACGTCACAGTGAACTCTTAACTTTGTCGTGGCGAAAACCCCTGAAGCAGAACCCACAACCCAAAATCAACATACCTCATTTAATACAACTTAAACTTTTTCAACTACTCAACCCCAAAATTAACTCTACTAAATGCAACCATAAATTTCCCAACAACCATCCTCAATTCAAACCCAAAACAAAATGAACTTATACATAAACACATGCAATTTCCAAAATCTGAATACTTTACGAAAACATGAAAAATAATAGACAACTCCAATCATACATTTCATTAATATTAAAAGTAGAGTTTTTCAAAGCTTTAATGGCATTTCAAGCCATAATACATCAGTTGAGTTTTGAGATCCAAAAATACAAAATACATTTGAACTAGCAAAACTTGAAATGTGGCTAAAGTCTTGAATTCCCCAAAAATCTAACTTAAAAAAAAAAGCATGCCAATTTAGAGTGATGTCGTAACTCTGAACCTACTCAATTTCTTGCTCATCACCTGAATAGGGGAAGGAGAATGGGGGTGAACTTAAAGCTCAAAGGTAATAGATTTATAATCGAGAAACAAGCAAAAACCATTTTCAAACCTCATTGCTATTGTACATTTTCTAAACCAAAGTAATTTCACTAGTAAATATCATCAAACACTTATTCCTTAAAATTCTCAATTTATCAAACAATTCATGAGCAATATTAAATCATGTATGCATCAAACTTGTCAATAGATTATGAACACATAAACACATCAGAATGGTTTGCATAGATCCATAAACATGATGCACTACACATTTCCATATAATGGTCTTGCGTAGTCATAAACTTGAGGGAGTCCATAAAGGAGTTCCGTGCCACTAGCGGGCAGGCGGGAGAAGCCTTTAATTTGGTCAATGTGCACGTGACATTCTTGAGGGACTACCACAAACCCACATAACACATATTTCATAACTTGTAAACTTGTTACCCAAGATGGCACTATTCTTTTTGAAAACTTGCTTTTCATATACTTGATATATTTTGGAAACCATTTCTGAAAACATGATTGCATAAACTTGCATCCTTTCAAAAAGAATCATTTTTAAAATCTTTTCAAAAATCATCAACATAATTCATGTAGCAAAAATACAATAAATTTCATAATCCAGTTAAAAAGCAAATAAATGCAACATTTATGATGCAATTGAAACCATTTAGCTTCCTTGATTCAAAGAAAATAATGAGTGACTTATTTACTCTATTATAAACGTGTACCCACCTTGAATTCCTTGCCTATAAACTTGCTTAGGAATGTCTTTCCTCTTGCTCCTCTTCCCTCTCTTGCCCCACTTGATTTTCTTAAACAATAACCAAAATTCCATTCAATTTTGTTTAGAAATCGGAAAGTCATACCTCAACAATTTCAGATTGTTCTTATGCTGAAACAAAATTTTATGCTCAAATTCCCTCCAGAAATTGAAATTCTTAAAAACTGAATTTAGACTTGATTTCTTCATACAATTTGTATCCTTATGTCTCTAGTTTACACCAAATGAAAAATCATCTCATTTGGACATCTACAGAAAAAGTTATGCCTAAAATACCAAAACATGTCGGTGTAGAAAAAATGGACTTCGTTGCGACAAAGTCAGAAGTTCGTCGTAGCGAACTTGTCCAGAAACTCACTCCGAAGACATATTTTACTACATTTTTCACCTTATCACTTCCCCCCTTTCATATATAACCCATATTAATACTAACCCATCTTTTCTACTTCATTTTCAACCCAAAATCATTCACAAAGCAATTCATAATCTACTCTTGATCATTAACCAAACAATAAAACATTAACTTAAACCATTCATCCACAACTTCCTACACATATTCACTTTATTTTCACTTCTAACTAACCCTAAATATTCTTCATCCAATAATCAAGAAGGGTTAATGCTTATGCTTACTTGTTTTAGCCTTAAGGTCTCCAGGTTCTTCAAGAACCTCCAAACCCTAGCTTTTCTCTCTTTTCTTCCTCTCTTCCACAACACTCACTTCTCAAATAAGACAACATTTACTTCTTCTTCTAACTTATACTCTTAATAATCATCAGATGTCCATTTTTCCCTCCAATATAAGCCTTAGCCTTCTAACCTTAAGTGATCTTCCAATTTTGCCCTTATACATTCTTACTTCTTCAATTTAACTTACATCATACTATGCTCTAACTTAATGTTAATTTCTCTATTTAATACTTCTAATTCCATCAATCTAAGTAATAAATCCTCCAATCATTGACATGCTAATTAAACTCTAAACAAAATAATTTATCTAGTAAGACCACAAAATTTAATCAATTCATGTTTAATAAAATAAAAAAAATTTGGGGCCCAACATTTCTCTCCCTATTAAAAGAATTTCGTCCTCGAAATTATTACCTGAGTCATTGAAGAGTTGTGGATACTTCTCTTTCATGGATTCTAATGGCTCCCACGTGGCCTCTTCTACAAAATGATTTCTCCACAAAACTTTGACTAGCTGAACTATCTTGTTCCCGAGGACCTTCTCCTTAGTGTCCAAAATCTCCACTGGAATCTCTTCATAACTCATATCATCTCTCAACTGAACCTCAGTGTTCTGAATGATGTGAGATGGATCTGATCTATATCTCCTCAACATGAAAACATGAAAGACATCATGTATCTATGATAACTCCAGTGGCAACGCCAACCTGTAAGCTAGCGGTCCAATCCTCTCAAAAATTTCATAAGGACCCACATATCTTGGGCTCAACTTGCCCTTCTTGTCAAACCTCATGACTCCTTTCCAAGGAGACATCTTAAGGAAAACTTTTTCACCAACTTCATATTCCATTTCCTTTTGGTGTGCATCAATATAGCTCTTTATTCTATCCTGAGTCATCTTAGGCCATTGCTTAACTAAATTTACCTTGTCAACTGTCATCTGGAGTAACTTCGGTCTGATTAGTTTCCTTTTTTGTTGGACCCCGAACTTTTGATGAAAATTAGAAATATTAAAATAAATTTAAATGAGAAAGAAATTGGTGAGAAAATTTATGAATTTAAGGAAATTATGA
>JANVCQ010000001.1:25961225-25983514 GCA_025531925.1 Erythroxylum plowmanianum
TATTCAGAATTCCTTAATTTGTCTGTTACGTAGTTCATAAAGCCATTTACGTAAATATGGTCTTTGCACCTTTTCTTACCAGATTTTGCTACTCTGTTATGAGGGCTTCAATGTTTTGGTCAAGTACTGAGGAAAGCTCTCAGAAACTCCACACTTTCAACTACGTTCTTAAGGTCGCGCTGTACTTTCTTCCCCAAACTAACAAAGTCAACGTTCAAAAGCTCTTCTGCCTAACATAGACGAAACTTGAACCTCACCCAAGTTGATCAGGAGTTTAACATGAGACTGTGCCACGTAAAACAAAGTTTTCATGCAACAAAGCTTAGCTCTTTAATTATTACAAATGATAATACGTCACATTAGAATTGGACATTGTGTTGAATTGAATTTATAATTTCAAACTCAATATTCAATTTTTATCAAATTAAAAAAATGAAATAAACATAAAGTCAATCAAAATTTAAATAAAATTTAGGTTTGAGACAATTTCAAACAAACTAAGTTAGATTTGGATTGAAATGAGTATTTCTAAACTCATTTTTTAAAACACAAACTCAAATTTAATCATCTAAAAAATTATTGTTATAGATATTGTTATAAATAAAAATAACTGTTCTTTAGTTATGATAGTGGTAACTTATGTCATAGTTTATTTAAATAGTATTTGTTATTTTTATTTTCTTCTCCTTCTTTTTGTGGGTTATTTGGAAACAACTTATCTACTAATTAAGGAGAAGACTACATATTACTAAATCTCTTCAGATCTTACGTGTCAGCGCAATTTATATTGAGTGTTATTGTTGTTGTATTAGTAGTAGTAATTATGATAATGGCTGTCTCTGCCATATTTTATTATGATCAATTCGCTTGTGCCCGTTTCCATGTGCCAGCCTGTGCCCCTTTCCATCCATCCATCGATTAACATTTAATGGATGGATGGAAAGAAGCACAAAGTGACACATAAAAACAGGAGCAACTTATTACTGTACATGGTAAGAATCACAATTATTGCTATTCTGAATCAACATATAATCCACCTAATTTGACATTTACTCCCGTTGAAGCATTAAAATTGCGAATTAGATTAAGAGTTGATCCTAAAATGTTGTTATATAGATACATTATATTTTCCACTCAATACACTCAAATGGTCACTACCATGTATTAAATTTTCAATGCAAATGATCATGCCGAGTTGAATGGATCCATCACCACCAACAAAATGTCAATTGAACATCATCATTTAAAGATCAAATTGTAATCTTTTTAAGTTACAAGTTCAAGTGCTATCCTTGACAATCTTGATTAGTACGTTTATCCCATTAATAAAATTAGAAAATGATCATCATCATTTAAAGATCAAATTGTAATCTTTTTAAGTTACAAGTTCAAGTGCTATCTTTGACAATCTTGATTAGTACGTTTATCATATTAATAAAGTTAGAAAATGATCAAAATTGAGATAAATTTTTCAGTAGTATCGAAAGACTAGATTACAAATAATAAGAATAACAATTTAACACCAGTTTTGTTAAGTGCTAGATATAAAGAGATTTAGAAATATAAAAGATGCTATCTTTTACATGAAAAGAGACCAGATTACTAAAGCAGACCATGTCCATGCTATGCACGTGGCCCATATTCCTGCAATTATTACAGTATACGAGTGATAATCACTTCATAAGATACCAACCAAACTAAAACTCCTTTCTGTTTTGCTGACAATGGAATCTAAAGCTCTTTTTAAAGCTGAAAGTACAATTACTAATTGGGACCGCGTCCATGCTTTGCACGTGTCCAATATCCCTGCAATCATTACAGCATGCGAGTAACGAGTGATAATCTCTTTTGCTTATGAAAAGCGTGAAGATGATCTGTTTCTACTTTGTTTGAGGTCGGTTATGTTTCTTTCTTTATGTCCACTCCATGGCCCATCTGCATCAGATTGACATCAGCTGACTCTGATGGACAAGAACAATTAATTGGAGCGCGTGGCTTCAGCACCTTGTTTCCCACTAATCACACTGGTTTGCAAAATTATACGAAACTCCATTAAACTGGTCTCAGAATTTTTCTTTTTTCCAGGAAAACAAGGTCTAAGTTGCTAGTTAGTAATAGAGCAAAAAGCCAAAAAGCGCTCGCACTTGTCGTCAAACATGCATACAGAAACAAGGGTAACAATAGCTGGAAAATTGGCTATTGCATCGTTGTAATAGAAGAGATCGTACTCCTTTCACTGATCCTGTCATTGGACTTGTTTAGATATTAGCTGATTAACTATAAAATAATTAATTGACCAAAATTAGTTGATTGATTTTATCAATCAGCTATTGGTTTTGTTTAGTTGTTAGCTAATTTTATTGACTGATTCAACTCAACCAGTTTCTTTTATAAAAGCTGCTTGTGAGCAATGTTTACACAATAATTGATTGATTTTTTCTATAATATCCTTCACTCTCTCCTGTTCTTGCGATGTCTGTCTGGTCTCACTTCTACTGTAATGTATGGTTGCTATCTCCTTTAGTGGGGACATATGACAAAACAAAAAAATCCTGACCCTCTACGTGTTTAGTTGTTGTCCCAAGTAATTTTTGTTCTATTACCGGATGACAAAAATTTTTTTTTGTTTTTTTCAAAACCGAATGACAAAATTTCTTGTCTCCGTTTTTAAAACAAAACACATAAGCAACTTCCAAAAATATCCCTTCTCACACATAAGCAATTTTTTATTCTTAATTATATTATTAAACTTATTATTAAACTTAAACTTAAACTTAAACTTAAACTTATTATTATTGTTATTATTATTATTATTATTATTATTATTATTATTATTATTATAAATTTGTTACTTATTATTTTTATTATTTTTATTTTTATTATTAATTTTATATACGAAATTAATTATCTTATTATTATCATTATTATTATTATTAATTTTGTACTTATTATTTTTATTATTTTATTTTTATTATTAATTTTATTATACAAAATTAATTATCTTATTATTATTATTATCATCATCATCATCATCATCATTATTATTATTAATTTTGTACTTAATATTAATATTATTAATTATTGCTATTATTATTATTATAAATTTTGTACTTATTATTATTGTTGTTATTGTTGTTGTTGTTATTATTATTATTATACAAGATTAATTTTCTTATTATTATTTTTATTATCATTATTATACATAATTAATTTTCTTATTATTATTATGATTATGAAATTCCTTATTATTATTAATTTTCTTCCTCTTCTTCAATTATTATTATTATTATTATACAAAATTAATTTTTTATTGTTATTGTTATTATTATTATTATTATTATTATTATTTATTAATTTTTTTACTAATACAAATCATTTATTTTAAAATAATCAATGAATTACATATTTTCAATCATATTATACTGCAGGGGTAATTTAGTCATTGACACTGTTTTTTATGTTTTGTCAACTACAACCAACCACATTTCTGTCCTCGAGATGGAGACAGTTTTATTTGCTTTCTCCATCACAACCAGACACCTCACTGTCTTTAATTTTTGTTCTGTTCTGTCTCTAAACTTTTGTTTCGTTTCGTCTCTGCATACGGAAAACAGCAACCATATGCAACGCAATAAGTCCCTAGGGTGACTATTAGTCACCCTAGAGTCATACACGATGGTGCATGACTCACTTATATCCTTTGCTTTAAAGTTCAATAATATAAGGTTATTATGTCTATAGGACGTCCTTTGCACAATTTTTTTAAAAGTTCAATAATATAAATATAATATTTTGGATTATTAATATATATTTTTTAGGATTATAAATTTAATTTTTATAAAATTAAATATCTAAAATTTAAATTCTTATAAAAATATTCAACAAAATGTTAAGATATATAATATTTATACCCTCATAATTTTTTTAAAGTCATGTTTTTATAAATAATTTTATACATAAATAGCTAATACTAAACAACTAATTTTACTGAATATCAAATGACAAATAGCTAATACAATTCACTTGTCAAATTAGCTGATAAAATCAGCTATCAGTTAACAACTAATACAATCAGTTGATTGTCAAATAGGTTCATTATATAAGTACTCCTTTCACTGATCCAGTCATTATGTAGCAGTGTTATGTGTAATCTATCATATCAATCGATGTTTTACACTTAATAACAGCATTTACTCGTACATTGACAAGAAGTCATGACTGTTTAAGCACTCAAACTAAGAAAAAGAGGTGAAAAAGAATTAATTGCATTTTCTTATTTAGCTGCCACATCAAGAACCGGCACATTGGTGGCCGTAAGTGGTTGTCGGTGATTGACAAGTACTGTGCAATAAAATAATAATCACGAGGGGAACAGAAAAGATGCAATCGATTCAAACTTTTGGTTCAGAAACGTTAATTTCGTTTAATCAGACAACTCGGTACTACAAATGATCAAACTGAAAGAATAATTTTAGATTTGCATGTTACACATGTTGTATCTGTTGCCGTTCCTTAAATGACTTGCCAACATGTAATATGAGCTCGTGCATGGTTCTAATTAGTTCCATTGTATTTTTTTAATTAAACTATAATTCCAATTTTCAATTAGAGGGGGAAAAAAAGGAAGAAAGCCCTCCTCCACTACGAAACTGATAATTTTGTGAAGTCGTTAGAATTTTCATTTGATCAGAAAACATAGTTTAAAATTAAGTTTAATTAGAAGGTTAATAAATTCTTAGTTGTGGTTGTATCCATATTGAATCTTTAACTAATTTTATGACATTATTATATTGATTGAACTTTTTAAACTTTAAATTTCTTATCTTACCAGTTTAATTTTTAGTCTGATTTTGAAAATATTGAAATAAAGCACTTATGACATAGCAAACTCTTTTTTCTTAATTCTCTTAATTATGGTATAACCTGATTATTGAGCGATTTATTTACAAAATATAAACTTCTACACTAGATTAAAAACAACAAAAACAACTATATGGAGCAAACCTTCCCAGAAGATATATTTGTCATTTCGTATATTCAAGTCTTTAAAAGGCAGCTTCATCAACGAGATGATCACGTTTAGCATAATATACTTAAGTTACTTCTCCACTTTCTTTGAGGTAGAACAAACCATTCATACTTTTATGAGTGGACCTTATGATATTCGATTAAGATGTTACAACCTTTTGCCTTTCTTATCTTGATATACTTTTTGATAATATAATTGTTTAAGATTGTTAAGATGTACGATATACATCTTATTATTTAGTTTTGATATTTTTCGATAATTAGATATCTAAAATAATGTTGATGAATTTAAAATTCAAATTAAAGTGGGATAAAATGAAACCTGCTATCTTGAAAAGTTGGATAACTCTATTTAGAGAAGAACTCTTGTAGACCACAATTGTTGGGCTGAAGTGTGTTGTGTGTAATCTAGAGATTGTGTGTGTGAAGACTCCTTGGTGAAGTGGAGAATAAAAGTTGGATGGGTCCTTAGTGATTCACGGAACATATGTTGAAATGTGTATGTGTGCAGCGGTGAACTTCTCCATGAATTCCTCTTTGGGCGTGACTTCAGTTGGGTTCATTGCGGATTAATTTTGGGTGTGGTTAGCGTCTCTCTTGTGGCTATGTTGATCATTGGGTAGTCTTGTTACTGCTTTGTCTTACTTGGCTAATTTAAATGGTGTGTGTGATTATTGTTGCTACGTATTTTATTGTTCTTGAGTGACTTTAAAGAGCTTAATAATCATTGATGACAACCGCATATTCTCCATCTTTGTACGAAAACATTTTGCTAAAAAGTTGTTTTTGTGTAATTTTTAGAGCTGTGCTTTCTTACGCTTTGAACGTCTATTGAAGTTGGGTTTTGCTTATGTGCGCTACTTTGTGATTGTCTTAGTTGGGTGTTGATTGGAGTTGAAACTAATACACCCTTTGGTTTTTCAAGGATGCCACAACTCCGTTACTAAACTAATGTTTAATATAAGAATTTAGGATCAAATACACTAGAATTTATGTGGTGTGATATTTTTTATTTTAGTTATCATATTTTTAAAATTATCACCTACTTTATATGTTATTGTTTTAGTTATTACACAATTATTTTAGTTATATTTTGTTAGTTTTTCATTTTTTAAACTTCAAAAGATATAATACTATAATTATTAACTTTTCATATTATATTGTTTTAAAATTATAAAAAAATGAAATATGATTAAAAAAAGCTTGTATAATAAGTACACAATATTATAAAAAGATAAATAATAATTTTCAAGATATAAATATTGAAATGAAGAGGTGTAATTAAACAATATTTTGTTTTATTTAACATTATTGTTGTTGTTCTATTTATAATTATCCTTATCCTTTGGCGTGAACTGCAATAAAGAGAGTAAGGCATGAAGCACAGCCAATTTGACACTTCTATTGTACTTCATTTTATAATATACTTCTATAAGGCGTGCAAATTTTATATCCACATAATCCATTCAAATTTTGCTTTGGGGTTCTTCAACGAATACCATCCGCCCTCAATGGCTGCAATTGATAGAACCGACATGACAAGCAGTAAAGGAAAAGGTTAGGCACAGACACTGAGGAGTACCTTTCTCCCTTTGTGTGTGTGGAAATCAATAAGCATGAAAATAGTGAGATTAATTGGTCCTTTCCTCGACAGTAGAAATGGATAGGCTTTCCCAACTCAATACTGTTTCAGTTAAGTAATTCCAATCTTGTATATAAAAAATCATGCATGCGTGGTTTCTGCTCTAAAACAATGGGCTACTTTCTTTGGATGGAAAACGTGTATATGAGCCCCTCTTTTGGGTTTTATATTTCATATATTGTATATGTAGATCAAAAGTTTAATTATTCATTTAAGGACAATCTATTGAAAAAGAGGTACATTTATGATATAGTCAAGAAGGTTGGGTGAGTTCAAGCTTTAATTTGCAAGTGAAAATCTAAATGGAACAGAAGGCAGAGTTGCATTGACATTACACGGTTTGAATCATGTTCGATTGAAAGTATATCATGCATGAAATTGTTTCTTATAATAATGCCAACTTGATATTAATTGACCATTTGCAAAGTTAAGAAAGAAGTAAAGGTGCAATTGTTTTTTAGCTTTCTCTATTTAATATTTACTAATTGAAAATGTGAGTACAATAATAGCGTTGGAAATGATAAATTTGGCTTCAAATTTCAAAATGACAAGTATAATGTCACGGTTTGAATCATGTTCGATGGAAAGTAGATCATGCTTGAAACTATTTCTTATAATAATGCCAACTTGATATTAATTTACCATTTGCAAAGTTAAGAAAGAAGCAAATGTGCAATTGTTTTTGAGCTTTCTCTGTTTAGTATTCACTAATTGAAAATGTGAGTACAATAATAGTGATAGAAATGATAAATTTGGCTTCAAATTTCAAAATGACAAGTATAATGTCACATTTTGAATCATGTGCGATGGAAAGTAGATCATGCTTGAAATTGTTTCTTATAATAATGCCAACTTGATATTAATTTACCATTTGCAAGGTTAAGAAAGAAGCAAAGATGCAATTGTTTTTGAGCTTTCTCTGTTTAGTATTCACTAATTGAAAATGTGAGTACAGTAATAGTGATGGAAATGATAAATTTCGGTTCAAATTTCAAAATGATAAGTATAATGTCACGATTTGAATCATGTTCGATGAAAAGTAGATCATGCTTGAAATTGTTTCTTAGAATAATGCCAACTTGATATTAATTTACCATTTGCAAGGTTAAGAAAGAAGCAAATTAAGGTGCAACTGTTTTTGAGCTTTCTCTGTTTAGTATTCATTAATTGAAATTGTGAGTACAATAATAGTGATGAAAATGATAAATTTGGCTTCAAATTTCAAAATGACAAGTATAATGTCACGGTTTGAATCATGTTCGATGGAAAGTAGATCATGCTTGAAATTGTTTCTTATAATAATGCCAACTTGATATTAATTTACCATTTGTAAGGTTAAGAAAGAAGCAAAGTTGCAATTGTTTCTGAGCTTTATTTGTTTAGTATTCACTAATTGAAAATGTGAGTATAATAATAGTGATGGAAATGATAAGTTTGGCTTCAAATTTCAAAATGACAAGTATAATGTCACGGTTTGAATCATGTTCGATGGAAAGTAGATCGTGCTTGAAATTGTTTCTTATAATAATGCCAACTTGAAAATAATTTACCATTTGCAAGGTTAAGAAAGAAGCAAATTAAGGTGCAATTGTTTTTGAGCTTTCTCTGTTTAATATTCACTAATTGAAAATGTGAGTAAAATAATAGTGATGGAAATGATAAATTTCGCTTCAAATTTCAAAATGATAAGTATAATGTCACAATTTGAATCATGTTAGGTGGAAAGTAGATCGTGCTTGAAATGGTTTCTTATAATAAAACCAACTTGATATTAATTTACCATTTGCAAGGTTAAGAAAGAAGCAAATTTGTAATTGTTTTTGAGCTTTCTCTGTTTTATATTCACTAATTGAAAATGTGAATACAATAATAGTGATGGAAATGATAAATTTGGCTTCAAATTTCAAAATGACAAGTATAATATTTTTAGTATATAAAATAACAAACAGCAACAACAACATCAACAACGACGACAACAACAACAATAATAACAATAATACTTGTTATGAATCCCACAAATACGTGGAGTCCAAAGAAGTCCAATAATGATAGTGGTGGATATGATAACTTTGGCTTCAAACTTCATAATTACAAGCATAATTTTTCAAAACAAATCAATGATTTGGTTTTAAAGTTTCAAAAATCACATTTTAGTTTGGTCCTCGGTTTTAGGTTTAACAAGTCGAAAACTAAATAATGCAATATGATTAATAAATAGATTCATATAATCTTGTTGTTGCTAGAGTATATAACATTATATCCTTCAATTAATGTCTTAAATATTTATAAAATTTTGTAATCATAAGATTTATTCTAGAAGAGTTAAATTTATGGTAAAATTTTATATTTATCCTTATAATGTTATAACTTTAATAATTTAATACTGTTTGACAATCAATATGTCCCCTTCCAAAGATTTAAGAGTTAATATAGTTTGATTATAGAAAGTGGCTAACAATTTCAAAGAATATATCGGATTATGACATTATTAAATTAAAGGACTCTTGTCTTAAAAAATCGAGTATAGAAAGATTAGTTAAATAATTATCGATATCCTTAATCATTAATATAATAATCATGTATAGTTAACTTTAAATTTTTAATTAGATTTAATTACGTCTAACATAATTCGTTAATGCATTATTTTTAATGCCTTTAATGGTTTTTTTCATTCTTTAAATTATAATATATTTAAAGTAATTCTTTAATTGGATCATATTGAAGTCATGCTTTTCTAAACTCTAACGTCCTGAATTCAAATCTAATCCAAAACCTAATTAATTAAAATTTTATCCTTTGACTTGGTCGACCAAAATATTAAACCTAGACTCTTCTTTTGTTTTTAAATCCCCTTTCCTAGTCGTTAGCTGGTGCGTTACTATGTTCACATATGTCTGTTGTTTGCCAATTCAAGTTGGTTTGACCTTTAGAAAGTATTCAAAGTTTTAATCGGTTTTCAAATTTCAAAATTTAGTTAAAAAGTTATGTTTTAAAAATCGGATCGGATATTAAATTGTTTTAAAAACTGGATCGGAGATTGATAAAATAAGAAGTTTAATGTTTAAAAGGTTTAACCGGTATTATACAGATATAAAATAAACTAAAGATTAAATAAAATTAAAGAATTTAAAATATAATTAAAAGAGATTGTTCATATCTATAGAAAAATTTGAAGTTTAGTTAAAAAAGAGATTATTAAATGAACATTAATTGATTTATTATAACTTATTAATTTAAATTGATTAATGTTTAACAATAAGAATTATTAAAATAAATCAAACTGAAAAATAAAAAATTAAATCAAAAAATTAGACAATTCAAAATTTTTAAGATTTAACTGTTCAATTTTTAAATCATTGTTAAAAAATAAACTAAATGAGATGTCTTAATTTAGTCTCAACTCGCAAATTTGTTTAAGGCTGCTCAACTCTCAAATTTGTTTAGGGCTGGTAGTGAATCGAAGAACAAACCATTTTCTTATCAGTTGGTGATGAACCAGTTACCAAATGTTACCTGAATTCTTACAAAAAGACATAGCCCAACTACTTAGTGTGTACTCCAAGACTTCAACTAAGACTTGTTGCTTCCATAAGGAAGAAAGAGAGCACCTACCAAAAAGCTTTCCTTATTACTCAACATACACAACTGCAGACACGTAAATGTAGAACTGGGTTGTATCGCACCAAACAACATAAATAGAAGTTAATGCATTGTCTAGCAGTTAACCCGCTTTGGAAGAAGGTAGGAAACACGAACACCGACCCAAGTGAGAAATGTGAAAATATTTGAGAAAAGTGAGAAAAAACCTACCAAGTCCATTTGAACCATAAACCTACTGCCTCATGACTGTTATGCAACTCTAACTTAAACCTCGTTCAACTGTTATTTAACTCTTAACTAATTATTTTAATTGTTTTTACAATATTCACTAATAATTATTGACAATAAATTAATTATATTTTATTACAAATAAATAATTTAGTAACTGAACATTTTGTATAATCTTATTTGTAAATTAATATTTATTTACTAATATATTTTAATTATTAAAACTGATGTTATCATTTACAATTAAATATTTGGATTTTTTTTATTTCATTAATAACTACTTTTGAAAATTTGAAAATTATGTATTCGAATATAAATATATTAAGTTAACAAATTTTCATACTTTATGAAAATAAGAAAATTAAAATAATAGAAACTAAAAACTCATAAACCTTTAATGAGATGACTGATAGCAAGTATCAAATAAAAATTTGTACATATTTTTCATAATATTATACATGGATCGGATATATCATGACAAATTCTTCGAAAAAAAATTGATCGAGTCAGGATCATGAGATCTTTTTCTATCAGATAGGAAGGACTGTTGTACAAAATGTATTTCTAAGTAATTACCCCGTTGATTCTACCGATCCCTATCATCCCTCAAACACACATGAAATGGTAAACATTTAATTTTATTAATCCCACTTCAGGTGCGTTACACAGCAATTCAAGTGATAATTGTTGTTTTGTGATCATAAGGTCATAAGCTCAAGCTACAGAAATAGCCTCTTTGTAAAAATACAAAGGAAAGATTGCGTATATTATAATCTTTCCCATATTCTTGCTTTGCTGTGAGTACGTCGACTTTAACTTCGGGTGAGTATAATTATGAACATTTCAATAACTTACGTTGAATTAAACTAGCACTAAATATGATGAGATTTACTTTGAATTAGTTGGGTGTGAACCTGATTAACTTTGTGTTCATTAGTTCTAACCAAGTCTTTTTTTAATTTTTAATTTTAGGTTGGGGTTGACGATGCAACAGAAGTCGTGTTTTGAAGATAAACTATTCAGCGCACCGGAATCTCGTGCATCAGTGCATGTCCCAAGTCTCATAGATGACGAACTCGTGGATCACTAGCTACTATAAATGTATACGTCATGAAGAGTAAATAAGAGGTCGTTTCCTTGAGGTGCAAGTTAACCGAAAAGATGAAGAGATAGACTCAGTTAGAAGTTTGAACTAGACTCAGTTAGAAGTTGTTCAAACTACAACTAATTCGTACTCATATTAAAATTGTCCGAACAGAATTGGTCGAGTTTCGCCTAACGAGACAAGGAGACATTTAATAAAGAGTCTTGATGGTTCGATTCATGTGTGTATGTTACAACTATTGATTATCTGTTCTTCTTTCTTCGATCCTAGAAATAATGTACGTATGATAAAAGTATTTCTTTTTTTTTTTTTATGAATTCAATGTTAAAGTATCACAAAAACTCATAACAATGTGTCAATATATCTGAAAATAAGTTAAGATATTGAATTTAAGGGGTTATTGAAATTTTTTATAATTAAAAAACTCAATCGGTTTATTCGATTCAATTGAAATAGTCAAATTTTCTGATTCAGCTTTTAACTTTCTAGTTCGAATTATTTTAATAATTCTTATTGTTAAAAATTAATCAATTTATTAATTAATATGTTAATTTTTATAAATTATTAAATTCTTATAAACTAAAATTAATTAATTAATTTTTATTTAATAATCTATTTTTAATTAAACTTCAAATTATTTGATAAATAAAGACAATTTCTTTCAATCATATTTTAAATTCTTTAATTATATTTAATCTTTAATAAATTTTATGACAATCTAATATTGATTGAATCTTTTAAATATCAAATTTTTTATTTAATCGTTTAATTTTTGGTCCGATTTATAAAAGAATGTAATTTTTAATGCACTATTCAAGCACAAGATCTTAAAAAGATGTAATGAAGTGATTGGACCACATATGATAAAGTATTTGGTCTCATTTGGTTACCTACTAATCAATTTTTTTTAGTTGATCGATTGTTTTCAGCTGTTTGATTCTTCAAACAACTATATTAGTTGTTTGAAGAGTAGTTCTTTCATCGGTTGATTAAAGATAAACAACTAAAAATGAAAACGCTTCTATATAGGAGCGTTTTGTTAATCATCAAAAGCCAACTGTACCTTTAAATTCTATTGCTAAGTTGTGTAATATTTTGTTGTTTAAATTGTATTCTTGATTAAATTGTAATTAAGTATCACATGCATCATATTTTTGTTAGTTCTAATATACAACAATTTCTAGTAAGTAGGACAACCTAGTTGAGGTTCCCAAATGCCTACGTTTTAGGAACATTATTTGTTCTTATAATTGTTTTATGAAGTTATAGGTTAGAAATAAAATGTTGATCTTAAACGAAAATGAAAATAAAAAGAGTCATATAAATTTCTCATAGATGATGAAACAATACAGAAGAACATGACTTCTCTAAATTCTAAATTCTTATAAGAATATTCAATAAAATACTAAGATATATAATATTTATACCCTTATAATTTTTTTAAGTCATGTCCTCATAAGTCATTTTATACATAAACAGTTAAAACTAAATAACTAATTTTACCAAACATCTCTAATAAACAACTAATGCAATCCGTTGATCATTAGCTGATTACCAAACAGGGCCTTTATTTTGTTGTTGTAACAAATTATAACTGCAATTGACAACCGAAGTCAAAATCAGTCAAAATCTAAGTTAAAAGAAGCCTAACACAATGAAACTAAGTCTATAGCCCCTATTAGCTCGCTCGAGCTCAATCTTTCCATAGAATAACCTTTTTTTTAAAAAAAAAGGATTTAACAATTTTTCATACTATTCAAAATATCGAGTTGAGAAGGAGATAAACCAATTACATAGGGGTTGAGGCTTAATTTGGTATAATTATGTAAATTTTGTTAAACTGTCTTGATTAACTGTACTAAGATAGAATCATAAAAATGAAGCAATAAGAACTATGAAGCATATCCAAGCAAGACATATGAATAAATACTATCGAAGCATTTCCAGATCAACAAAGATCAAAACAAACTGGAAGGAAGAACTGTTACATGACTACATGTAAGCAAGAATCCTGGTTCTTACACACTGTACCAACTTCATAATCGATTACACTGTCAAAGCAATTTATGCAAATTCTTTTTATGTATAACTGATGAGACTGCCCAGATTTTACATGCGGGCACATAGGAAAATGTCTTCAAGTTTCTAAACTTATGTTAAAGAGTACACATTAAAACTAGAACTCTTGTAGATGAAACCCTAGAGAAAG
The DNA here is from genome assembly GCA_025531925.1 of Erythroxylum plowmanianum. Taxonomy (NCBI): domain Eukaryota; kingdom Viridiplantae; phylum Streptophyta; class Magnoliopsida; order Malpighiales; family Erythroxylaceae; genus Erythroxylum; species Erythroxylum plowmanianum. Next base: position 25,975,038 of record JANVCQ010000001.1, read on the forward strand.
TTTTGTAGAACTGCTAAGGTTTAATTAGTCAGCTGCAAGATAAGGAGGTCGGACATTAAGATCAAGTATTGCTAGTATGTGGTCGTTGGCACTATAATCCACCTCCATTGGAGCTAAAGAATCATCGGTGAATATGCTTTTATGGAGCCAGACTGTGCCTAGAAATGTCACAGGGTTGAAACTTAAAAGCTTCTTCCTCATGACGTTGGTGATGGGAGAAAATCCATGTTTATTTATCCACATCTCCGCGAGCTCTACGATGGATGGAATCACCAGATGCTTGATGCCAACCATATGAAGCATCTGCAATATTGAATCAGCTATAGAACCTCGGACTCGGCAACAAAATTTATAGTGGAAGCAATAAATAGTAGAAGAAGAGACATTTAAGATCTTTGGTTTTAAATAAAGTTTAGCTTTGGCACAATATATAGAGGTTAGTGATAAACATGTGCAAATCTTCTACAATCTCATCAGCATTATTATGATTTGCATTATCTTGTATTCCATTTTATCTTCTGTATTTCATTTGAATTTATTTTTTGTATCTTATCTGTTATTATCTCAATAACTCAGATATCACAAGACTTATATAAATACGGTGTAAAGCTATTCATCAATACACAAGAAAACAATACATTTACATATCAATTCTATTTCTTCTCTATTATCATAGTGTCAGAGCTTATACAATAATCATCTCACCAACCACACGCAATTTGCATCCACAAACTGCAGCTAGTATTTTCATCAAACACCTATCTTGCCTATCAACTTACCACAACCCAAAACGCACAACAACATTGTCTCTGTTATACACCTAACCCAAAATTTGCAAAACCAGACAGCTACTTACTCATCTTCTCACTTCCAAGCCCACCAGTCTCAAAACCCAGCCCAGCAGCATCAAAATCACTTTTTTCATCAATACTCATCCTAATCTCATTATTCCAACGATCCACTACTCACAACAAATCAACTCATTGCCAAATTTGCTGGAAATGAGGTCACATTGTCGCTCATTGTTGATTCCGTTACTTTGCATCTCAAAATTGTCCCACAAATTCCTTACTTCATTCAAACAACCTTTCCCCTGCTTTTATTGCCTTAAACATCTACAATCCTTCAAACCTTCCTACACTAACTTGTAATCATATTACTGAATGGCTTCTGGACACTGGAGCAATCAATCACATGGCACCTGATCATCATCTTGTTGAATCTAAAACTTCTTACAATGGTTTAAATAAAATGATTGTTAGTAATGGGCAAACTCTTCCTATATCCTCCACTGGTAATGTCACCTTACCTACTACAACTCGTCCTCTTCACCTTAATAATACATTAATTGTCCCTAATCTTACTGCCAATTTGCTTTATGTAGCTAAGTTTGTTAAAGATAACTATTGTCCTATTGAGTTTAACTCATTTGATTACATTGTGAAGGATCTCAGTATCAAGATACCTCTATTCGCGAGATCCATCCATAATAATCTCTATCCTATGAAAGTCCCACTTCGCCTTAGAAATCCTATTGCCCTTAATGTTACTTCCACTCAACTCAACCTATGGCATCAATGTTTAGGTCATCTTTGTTTAGCCATATTCTCTAGATTATCTTTTCCCTTTAAATTATCATCACATGTACTGAATAATTGTACTTCATGTTTATTAGGCAAAAGTACACGTCTTCCCTTTACTCGTCTTCCCTTTACTTTATCATCCTATATTTCTACTATGCTATTACAAATTATTCACAGTGATATTTGGGATCCGTCACCATCTCTTTCTTTTTCTAGCTATCATTATTTTATTATTTTCATTGATAACTTCAGTCGCTATACTTGGATTTTTCCTTTAATCTACAAAAATCAAGCACTTTATCAATTTCATCTCTTCAAAACTAATGTTGAAAATCTCTTCTCTACCATAATTAAAACTTTCTAATGTGATGGAGCTCCTGAACTCATCAAAGATCCTTTTGTCGCTTGCCTTGCCTCCCATGGCATATCTTATCACATTTTGTGTCCTTATACCCCATAACAAAATGGACTTGTTGAGCGTAAAATTTGCCATATTACCGAAACTGGGCTTACTCTTCTCCTTCATGTCTCTCTACCTAAATCTTTTTGGTTAAGCCTTCTCCACAGTCACCTATCTTATTAATATATTCCCCACACCTGTCTTCAATCACAAGTCATATCATAAACCCTGTTTCTTGATCCACCTAATCTTTCGCACCTTCGTGTTTTTGGGTGTACTTGTTTTCCTTTTCTTGGGGCAACTGGTACAGACAAACTAACTCCAAAGTCCACCAAATGTGTCATTATAGGGTACTCATTACAATACAAAGGTTATCATTATTTTGACTCTATCACCTCCAAACTTTACATCTCGCGACATGTCTGATTTCTTGAAACTGTTTTCTCTTATTCAAATTCCACCCCTAATATCTGTCCCATATCCTCTCCTTCTACCATCTTACTCCCACTGCCTGCTCCAACCTCCTCCTCTTCACCAAACACCACGTCAAACCCTTTACCTCCTTCCCTTTCATCTCAGCACCATATGATCACTCGTACACGTGATAACACTCGTGTTCTCTGGATCCTTTTTGACTATGTTACTTATTCCACAAGCACACAGACCTCATATACACCTAATCCTACCACCTTCACCCAAGCAAACAAATTTCCACATCGGCGTTAAGCCATGCTTGATGAGTTCACAGCTGTACATCGCAATTATACCTGGACTCTTATCCCTCCTCCTCCTAATGCTAATATTGTTGGATGTAAATGAGTTTTCGACACCAAAAGAAATTTTGATGGGTCCTTAGATCGCTATAAAGCTTGGTTAGTTGCCAAAGGCTATCATCAAGCTCCTGGCATTGACTAAATTGATACCTTTAGCCCTATAGTCAAACCCACCACTATTCGCCTCATCCTGACTATTGCTCTATCTAAAAATTGGTCGGTTCATCAGCTTGATGTTCACATGCCTTTCTTAATGACACTCTAAATGAACCGATTTTCATGTCTCAACCGCTTAGCTTCATTGACCCTCACAAACCATCTTATTTCTATCATCTTCATAAAGCTATCTATGGCCTCAAATAGGCTCTAAGGGCCTGGTTTCATCGCCTGAATCAACCGAATCTAACACGTCCTTATTTGTTCATTCCACTACTTCTCACACCACATATCTCCTCGTCTATGTTGATGATATCCTAATTACTGGCTCTTCGCCCTCTTTCATCACCACTCTTATTCAAGATCTTAACACTACATTATCTGTCAAAGATCTTGATCTCATTCATTACGTTCTTGGGATATAAGTAATTACCACACCCATTAAACTCCTTCTTACCTAAACTAAGTACACTAAAGATCTTCTTTTCTGTACAGGCCTTACCCAATCCAAACCTGCCATCATACCAATTACCTCAACTCTTGCTCTCTCCAAAAATCATGGCACCCCTCTCCCTAATACCTCTGAATATCGAAGCATTGTTGATGCTTTCCAATATCTTTGTCTTACCTGTCCTAATATTCAATTTGCAATAAATAGAGTCTCTTAATTTCTTAATTGTCCTACCGACATCCACTAGACCTCTGTCAAAAGAATTCTTCGTTATCTTCACTCCACCTCAACTTCTGGTATCCATTTAACTTGATAAACCTCTCTCTCTATTCAAGCCTACTGTGAAACAGATTGGACTGGGTGTCCTGATGACCGTCGATCCACATCTGGTTACTGTATTTTTCTGGGAACTAATCTTATCTCTTGGAGTGCAAGGAAACGAGTCACTGTTGCCAGATCTAGCACTAAAGCTTAATATCGCAGTATAGCTAATCTGTTACTGAAATCTATTGGATTACATCTCTTGTTGGTGAAATTGATTTATCTCACATCACAACCACTCTTTGGTGTGATAATCTAGGTGCAACGTTTCTTGCTACCAATCCCATCACTTACACTTGTACAAAACATAGAGATTTGATTACCAACAAGGCGCTTACTACATCTATTTTCATATGATCAAATTGCAGACATCATGATCAAGGCTTTATCTTTCATTGCTTTCACAATCTTCGTGACAAGCTCATTGTGACAACTCACCGTGCGTTTGAGGGGGGCTGATAAACATGTGCAAATCTTCTATAATCTCACTAGCTTTATTATGATTTGCATTATCTCGTATTCCATTTTATCTTTTGTATCTCATTTGAATTTATTTTCTGTATCTTATCTATTATTATCTCAAACAACTCAGATATCACAAGACTTGTATAAATATGGTGTAAAGCTATTTATATACCCAAGAAAACAATACATTTACGTTTCAATTCTATTACTTCTCTATTATCAGTTAGTGAAGACGTTTTCTTTGATGATGATTGCCGTCCAGAATCATCAAATAAGCAAGAAACTAACGAGGTTTTTGAGAAAATAAGATCTGTACATTATCTTATATTAGAACTTACGATTCCAAGTGCATTTAACAGTTTTTTCGACATGCTCTTTTGTCGAAAGCTCGGACGAGTTGCGAGGAAGGGCATCTCAGCAAATTCGTTTCCATGGATCCTGCAAAAGCAATGCGTAATTTCACTTGTATAATACATTTCCAGGCAATGGCATGTATATGCAATATGTACCTTAGTGTTGCTACTGATATAATATCATCTTTCTGCTCAAGAACAACAGTGTAGAAAGCTCTGAAATTAATTCTCACTAAGCTTGATCTGGAAAAAGTGAAGCAAGATTTGAAGAAAAAAAGAAGATTCTGAATATGGTATACTAGCATTCAGAGAAATCTTGATGACAGTAAAATGGTGGAAGTGTTTACCCTCGGCCATGTACCACTCTATGAAGAATGTTCATTCCGGTGAACCGATCAATGGTAGGCGTGAAAGACTCATTGAGCACCTCCCAAGCTATTGCAATCTTGGAGTTGCATTCCATTCTGATATGCTAATTCTCGTAATAAAAGTCACCAGGCTCCATCCGCCGGAGTAGAGTCCACGACATTCCTTCTCCTAATTCGATTCTTGCTCCGATTAGGCTCTGAAGCTTCACAAAAGTCTTCAAAAAAGCTGAATGTCATCCCATGGTTTCAAGAACATTTTGGAGAATCTTTAAAATAATATCAGTAAACAAAAGAATCTCCTTTGACTCATTATAGGACGTTACAGAGAAAGAGTTTGGTTTCCGGTTAAGAAATGGTACCTCTTTGCAACCATAGCCACAGAAGGATAACTCCATTGAATGACTATTAAGATCTGACTCAGTTCTCTCAGCACAACAGAACCAATGATCTGCAAGTACAATAAGAGTTAGCTCACTAGTTGATTACGGACCAGGCAATACACTTGTCCAATTGAACGCCAAGAGATGTTTAAAAAAGGGGGATAAAACCAAGAATTTAAATACATCCATACATTTTTTCTCGCACTGAGGACATGTTACCATATCGCCATTGCTACCTCCACATAACTTGCAGACACAGTAAGGACATAGCCACTCTCCTTGAGGTACACTCTGTAATGGAAGACATGTTATCTGCTATATGTAACAATCAAAGGAGAATTTTCAAGGAAATCAACTGACCCTCATGCCCAAACAGCTCGGGTGATACGTAGATGGACATCGGTCACAACAAAGCAAGTCTCCTCCATCAGCACATATCAAACAGGTATCATCACTTTTATCACCGGCATCGATTTTGGGCACAAACTCATGAAACTGATGAAGTTCCTTGTCCTCTTCTCCGTTCCACGCCACAGCCATGCATCGTAGGAGAGATTCATCGGTCCGAGCAACACAAATATTCTCATAAGGCCACGAACAATCCACACCAGAATGAGCCACAAATTCCCTCATAGTCATGACCTCCGAGCAACACAGACAATTCACACCATTCCTCCTAGCTCTTCCCACCTTTAGCACCTCTCTTCCACCTTCACTTCCCTCTCTTACGGCTACGTAGTGCAGCCTTTCATTCTCTATCACAAGCTGCTTCTCTATCAACCACGAGATGACTGTTTTTTCCACCATATCTGTTTGCTTGTCAGTTCCTTGGGTACTATCCTGAGTTGGGTCATGAACGGTCGTTCTTCTTCTTGTGTCTGTGTCTGATTCTTGCTGCTCGTTACTTTCCGAGTCTTCGTCTTCATAACTGATTATCGATATCCTTGGACGTAGACGTCTTCTAACATCATCATTTCCAATATTTAAGCTCTGACTTGAAGTACCTGCTGTTTGGTCCACAACCATAGGAGCAGAAATATTGGTTCTACGCCTTCTTGGTACGCGGAATGAATCACTGTTATGACGTCCATGTCCACTTGAAGAGCCCGGTTGGGTAGTATTTTGACGATTCCTTTGTTGAAACCGATCCATATATCTTGCAATATATCAACCACCCTGTGAATTTTGCTTCAGGAAGTTGTTTATGGTATCTTGAGAATATCTCTGAAACAAAATCCATCAGTATCGAAACCATCAGAAAGCAGAAGAAGCTGGCAAGAGCTTGGTAGCTGTACAGATAAAGCATCTGTGTAAAACACCTTCATGTTCCTGATTTGTTTCACCTTTTGGTTTCTGATATCAATCAATAAAAATCCTTGCCTTGAAACCTAATTAGCATTTATGTTCTTTAACAAGGAATCATATCATTTATACTAGTAAGTTGAGCGTTACACTTCATGTGGTGCTTGAAAAAGTAAGAGAACGAAGAATGGAATATATTGAATAGTTTATGAAACACAATCTGTAAAGTTTCTGTCTATAATCCACTCACCTCTGAACCGTATCAAACATTAATTTTGTGGTATAATTATGTCTTCTATGCCTGAGTATTAATTTCACTCTTTGGTATATTAATTCAATATCTCACTGAGAAAAACAAAATAAACAAATTACGTACAAAAGAAATGTTGAATAGGGACTCTTTTAACATTTACAGACCATCAAAACTTTGATATTAGTTATCTTCATAAACACAAGATATCAATAATGTGACAAATCATTAGATACTTAGAAGAGAATGAAATTGCAGGATTACATCAAAATTTAAAGTATAGATAATGTTGTATTTTCCTTTTTCCCATTCTCTTTGAAAACAGATGTAGCTTATTAATGTACATATATGCTTGAATATGAAGATCAGAAGACCATATACATGAACAAGAAGATGCGAAGTGTAAAGAGCGTCTCTCCATTTATCAAACTCTACATTATGACTAAACAAAAACTGTTTATATCTCCTTTTTATTAAAGTTCTAATAAAGAGTATAATGTTTGTTATGATTAGACAGCAATATTAACAATCTAGTAAAAATTTTGCTAAAACGCAGAGTCTGAAAAAGTCGAGCAGTATACCTTCTCATATACATATATGTGTTGTTCATCATGTGATTAGAACAAATAGTACATCAAACAAAATGTATGGTAAAGCTTGAAACAAATCCACACTGAACTTGACTTTATATCCACCACATGAGTTAAGATTCACAATTATTTCATGTAGTTGACAACCAATAAAACATACTGATCATGTATGAGTAAATCTATACAAACTTGCATCCTATCTTTAACAATCAAAAGAATAAAATCTTATTTAGTGTAAAAAATAATTTAGTAATTAAAAATGTTTATTTCAACAAAAAATATTATATGACAAATAGAAAAAGAAGGAACTTGAACTTATACCTATTTTTAACGAATACTTAATATCGTCAAGTTATATTTTAGAAAATTTTGGAAATTGATTAAAAAATAAAAAAGTTAACAATAATGTGAAAAAAAAAGAAAGAACACTACATAAGTTGGTTAGCTCATATTCAAATATGTTCATACTTTTTAGAAATTTATATAATATTTCTAGAAATTTACCCGATGTTTCTAGAAGATCATCTTTTTAACTACCGTCGGAGTTTCGTCGGAGTATAATCGGCGATCTCGATGATTCTGTAAATCTTGAAGTAGAACAATCATGAAACATAAACTTAGCTTTATGATTGAAAACAGCAAATAATCCCTATACACTTTAAATATGAAAAGTATTGACAAAGAGGAAATTTTCAAAGAAGTTATTCGGTGAAGTTGAAGGCGAATGATAGTGGACCTGGATGTTAATTTAATAATAAATAACGAGACACGAGGCTTTTATGTCATTTGCATGTTAGCAAACTGGCAAAAAGTTTATGTATTCTACTTTTATTATGGAAATGTATTTATTATAATATTTAAAAATTAGTGTATTTGAATGCATTTATTAAAATTACATAAAACTAAGTATAATACTAATTTTTTTTATAGAAAACCATAGTTATATATTTTATATCATATTTATTATTAAATGATTATTAATATGTGTTTTTTTTATTACATTCTTTATAATAATTGACACTACAAAAAAACAATAGAATCTGCGTCGTGTCACTAGTGAAACGTCGCAGAAAACTCTAACCTTT
>JANVCQ010000001.1:25983614-25998912 GCA_025531925.1 Erythroxylum plowmanianum
ATCGGCTTCCTCCAGCTAGACTGATCTTTCTGTCGCTTATGTGAACCATCTGCTCTGTCATTTGGCGAACGATCATCCGCCCTACGCTTCGTATTTTTCAACACTTCTTCGAGCTGGATGTATTTGTCCGCCCTGTTTCTTATCTCCTAGATAGATCTGGGCTGATCGAGGGCCAATGATTTTTTGAACTCTTCATCCCTCGTGTTGCTCATGAGCACAGCCAACATGGATGAGCAAGTGAGGTCAGGGACTTCGACGGCTTCATTGTTGAACCGAGTGATGAACTCCCGTAATCTTTCATTTCGTCATTGGGTCAACTGCATCACTTTCAAGGCGATCTTCTGCAACCGTTTACTTGTGGCGAACTGGTTGAGGAATAGCGACTTAAAATCCTCAAAACAAGTGATACAGCTCGGAGGTAAACTGTTGAACCATTGCCGAGCTCCCTCTTGAAAGGCTGTGCAGAAAGTCTTACACTGGATGGCGTCTGGAACGCAATGTAGGTTCATCATCGACTGAAAGTGCTGAAGGTAATCGAGGGGATCGGTCTTTCCCGTGTATTTTTTTGGCGTCGGTATCTTAGTACCGATCGCTGAGAGGCTGTCCAAGATCTCCAGGCTGAAAGGAGAGCTGTATTGTGTTGATGGTTGGCCAGGTCGGGAATTCATGGCCATATTGATCCTGTGGTCCACGATCTTTTCTAGGGATTCTGCAGAGTGCCGATCGGCCGTCACACTAACCTGCCGAGCGAGTGTTTGTTGTTGCTCCGGTTGAGATTGTAGGATTTGGCGGATCAATAGATCGGTCGCTTCTTCTATTTGTCTCTGTGTGAGGAAGGCTAGCTGTGGTGCAGGAGGGTTAGTGTTAAGGGGGTATTGAATGTGAGGATGTGAACTGGTTCGAGTGTCATCCTCCAGGGCCATGCTTTGTGCTTCTTGGTCTTGGTTTTGGGATTGTTGTGGTTGATCAGGCTGGTGCGAGCGTTGAGGAGGCAGCTCGTTTATAGTAAGGTTTTGGATGATGGGCGGAGGGTGGTCAGGATGCGGCGGTGGCAGGGCGGCGGGCAGTCGCAAGCCCATTCGCTGTAGTGCAAGTGCCGCAACAGCGGCTACATCAGGGTTTGTCGCCGCCGCCTGACTGATTTGAGTGTTTCTAGACGTGGTTTGTTGATGTCCGGCCCCACGGTGGACTCCAATTGGTTCAGTCGAATTCTGGTGAGGCTGGGCACTACCACTTGGATCCATGAGATTGGTTGATTCCGACTGGAAGATTCCTGCAAAACAACAAAGGCACGTCGGGGGTTGGTTCCCGATAAGCCCTTCCGACGCTCAAGTCAGTCTCTTGAGAGAATTTTGGTGGCTAGTGAATAAAGAGAATTAGGGTTCTCAAAAGTCGTACCTTTTCCATGATGAGGTAATGAATTTATATGGTTTACCTATAGGAATTAGGTCAGTCTCCAAAAGATGGGCTGTTTGGCCCATGCGTCGTTCTGAGTATGGGCTTGAGCCTAACACGACCGACCCAACCAACTTTTATCATACATTATTTCTAGGATCGAAGAAAGAAGAACAGATAATCAATAGTTGTAACATACACACATGAGTCGAACCATCAAGACTCTTTATTAAATGTCTCCTTGTCTCATTAGGCGAAACTCGACCAATTCTGTACGGGCAATTTTAATATGAGTACGAATTAGTTGTAGTTTGAACAACTTCTAACCGAGTCTAGTTCAAACCTCTAACTGATCGAACAAAGAATGGAATATATTGAATTTATGAAACACAACCTGTAAAGTTTCTGTTTATAATCTACTCACCTCTGAACTATATCAAACAGTAATTTCACTCTTTGGTATATTAATTCAATATCTCACTGAGTAAAACAAAATAAACAAAGTACCTACAAAAGAAATGATGAATACGGACTCTTTTAACACTTACAGACCATCAAAACTTTGATATTAGTCATCTTCATAAACACAAGATATCAATAATGTGACAAATCATTAGATACTTAGAAGAGAATGAAATTGCAGGATCCTTTTTCCCATTCTCTTTGAAAACAGATGTAGCTTATTAATGTACATATATGCTTGAATATGAAGATCAGAAGAACACATACATGAACAAGAAGATGCGAAGTGTAAAGGGGGTCTCTCCATTTATCAAACTCTACATATATGTATTGTTCATCATGTGATTAGAACAAATAGTACATCGAACAAAATGTTTGCCAAATCTTGAAACAAATCCACACTGAACTTGACTTTATATCCACTACTTGAGTAAATCTATACAAACTTGCATCCTATCTTTTGTCGATGGTAATTTAAAACTATAAATCATTAAAGATTAACAATCAAAAGAATAAAATCTTATTAAAAATTTTAATTTTTAATTAAAATTTCAAGTTTTGTAAATATATAATTCAGTAATTCAAAATGCTTGTTTCAACAAAAAACATTATATGACAAATAGAAAAAGAAGGAACTTGAATATATTTTAGAAAAATTTGGAAATTGATTAAAAAATAAAAATTTAACAATAATGTGAAAAAAAAAAAGAAAGAACACTACATAAGTTGGTTAACGCATATTCAAATAAAATAAATTTAAAAAAGATGATATTTTAAAGAAAGTTGGTCAAATAAAACAATTATTCATATGATAATAATATCTAAAACATCAAAATCACTGAAAATAACTGTGAAGAATGTTAGCTTTCAATTGAAATTTATATAATATTTTTAGAAATTTACCCGATGTTTCTAGAAGATCATCTTTTTAACTATCGTCGAAGTTTCGTCGGAGTATAATCGCCAATCTCGATGTTTCTGTAAATCTTGAAGTAGAACAGTGATAGTGGACCTGGATGTTAATTTAATAATAAATAACGAGACACGAGGCTTTTATGTCATTTGCATGTTGGCAAACTGGCAAAAAGTTTATGTATGCTACTTTTATTATGGAAATGTATTTATTATAATATTTAAAAATTAGTGTATTTGAATGCATTTATTCAAATTACATAAAACTAAGTATGATACTAATTTTTTAATAGAAAACCATAATTATATATATTTTATATCATATTTATTATTAAATGATTATTAATATGTGTTTTTATTGATTACATTCTTTATAATAATTGATAAGATATTAGTATAAATAAAATAAAATTAAACAAAATATAGGCATATAAAATAAAATATATAATTATTATATATTTTATGATTACTTATATTTAAATAAGTATTTAAATAACATTAAAACAAACAGTGAAAAGTAATTGCATTAGAGCCTATAAATTCAGGTATAGTGCGTTAAGAAACCAACATCCAATTTAATAGACTAATAATAAGAAAAGGAATTTAAGGCAATATAAGTCAACGTATCCCGTTGCATAAAGATTCCCACTTTATGTGTGACGAGAGAGGATCATTAATATACACAACATTTTCTTTATATGTTTTACAAAGAGGATATTTCCGTCACTTGAACTTGTGATTTTCTGATCACAAAGAAGCAAATTTTCACAATATGCATTGAAATCATATAGTAAGTTCGATTATTGAATAGGTTGGAAAATTTTTCTTTTACCTATTTTCTTGTTAATTTATTATTAAAAGGGATTAATATCATTTAGTATACTAATGTGAGATTATCATAACATATATAAAGACAAAATAATCTTTTAAGAAAAGATAGAAGAATTAGAATCTTATCATCAAATTGCGGCGTAAACTTTCTAAATGGTATAATTTAAATCACGTGACATTGTTTAAGTGTTATGTTACATAAACATAACACTTAAATAACCTCTTTATTTAATAGGAATAAGGTTGTATACTATTAAACTTTTCTAAATTTCACATTTTTAGGAGACTTTTATTGAATGTTATTATTATTATTGTTGTTACATGAACATAATGAGTTGATGCTGGCATTCTATTTAATAACTTCTCGTTAAATTCGTTAGAATGATGAAGAATTATTCATAGGTAATTAAAATAAGAATTATTAAAAATAAGAAGAAATGACTAATGCATAATAATAATAAACCAGCCTCCACAAAATACATATAAATTAATATTCGAGTGCTTTACTTTTATCTTCATATTGAAACTTGGACGTTTGGAAGGAGAAGCAAATGTACCGCTGAAATATAACTATGATATTTATAATTACAAAATTGTAATTTTGAAGGAAGAATTTTACCTGTAGTGTCCAAAGATTGACAATAAATCTAGTTTATTTGAATAGCCTTGAATCTCAAATTATATGAAACACAAAAGTATACTGCAAAATTTTAAAATGAGGCACATATTGTATTAGAAAGGCACAATATTTATAAAAATCAACATGAAATTTAACAATATATAAGAAACATTTTCCCTAAAAATATAAAGAGAATTTTCGAAACTTTTTTTCCTAAAAATATAAACAGAAATTTTCCCATCAAAATAAATTATGAAAAATGACAGGAAACGGACAAGGTATAACTACCCCGTATTTTAAGAATCGGAAAAAAGTTTACATGGTTTAAAATTGGATTAATTACAAAAATCTCAAAAAAATTTAATTTTATAATATTAGTCAAAACTTTGAAAATGATATTTAAATAGTTAAATTTTTTATTTTTAAAAAATATGCAATCAAGCACAATTAGCCACATCAGTACTATCAATAAAAAATCTAACGGTGACTTTTTTTTAAGAAAATAAAATATTAAATATTTTATAATCACCTTTTAAAGTTATAGTTATTATGGTAAAATTAAGTAAGGTTCATAATTTTTTTTTAAATTAACCATTTCAACTTTAAACCTCTACTCCATATAGTAACACCTTTATAAGGATTTCATTCATTTTATAAGAGACTGAAACTTATTGTAAAAAAAAAAAAGCATTGAGATATAAATTGGAAGTTGGCTTGGTTTGTTGAAAAACAAATTGGTGGCTATTACTTAATAATGACCCGGTAGAAAAAATAAACAATCATAATTTCAATCCAAGAATTGTAGAATAAAAATTCTCAAAGAGAGAACAAATTTATTAAATTAGAGTTATGTTAGCCTTTCTCAAACGTTTTTTGTTTAAATAGTTTTACATAAACTTTAATTCATCTCATGAAAAGTTCCGTATAAAATAAGAAACTTTAATTCATCGTAGGGAGAGTTTTAGACAAAATAGGAAAGGAATCAAAGAGATTAAGCAAAATAGGAAATAAGAAACAAATAAAATAAAATAAAAAATTGCTCAAAATCATGTGCTAATCAATGTCTCATTTTGCCTATAGAGAAAGAAATGCATTGAGAAATGTTGGATAAGAGATTATCACATTTTAATGAATGTCTAAATCTGCCTAAAAATTCAAATGCCTTATCAATCATCTTTACTTGTCAAAGAACTCGACCCCAAGTTATTGTCAGTACCTCTAAGCTCTTTATCATGAAAGTAAGATAAAAGATCAATAAAATTGAAGGTTAGAGAGATATTACCCATCCATAGAGGTTGTTCAACATCATAAGCATTGTCACTGATTTTCCTTTTAGTTCTGAACGGACCATACCTTTTTTGATGTAGTTTATGATGACCTCCAACAGTTCAATTCTTGCTCGAAAAAATTATAACTTCATCTCCAGCATTAAACACTTGAGTTCTCCTATGCAGATTAACCTTAGCCTTGTACATTTCGTTAGCTCTTTCAATCTTCTTCTTTGCCTCCACTTGAATCTCTTATGCCTCTCTAGCTAACTTTGGAACATTAGGAGAGACGTTAGAAGATTTAGGTAATTTAACAAGATCAAGAGCGTAATTAGGTACCTTGGTGTAAACTACAGAAAATGACAATTAACCAATGACACTATAAACTATATTGTTGTAGTCAAATTTGGCTTGTGCAATCAAGAAATCCCATCTTTTTGATTTGTCACAACATTTACATCTTACCAAATTACCTAAAGTCCTATTCACCACCTCCACTTGACCATTGACTTGTTAGTGCACAATACTATTGTACTTAAGAGAAGAATCAACAAATCCTATAAGGTCTTCCAAAAGTGACTTAAAAACTTATTATCATGATCAAAAGTAAAAGATTTAGGAGCATCGTGGAGCACACCATTTCTCTAAAGAATAGTTTGGCAATCGTTGTAGCATCTGCCATTTTTTACAAGCGATAAAATGTTTCATTTTAGAAAACTTGTCTATAACCACCAAGATAGAATGCATACTTGTTTGGGTTCTTGGAAGTCCCCACACAAGATTCATAGACAAATCCTCCTAAATAGCATTAGTAACTGGCAATGGCATGTGCAAACTAACATTTGAAGCATGTCCCTTATAAGCTTGACAAACTTGGCATCTCTCCATAATTGTAATAATGTCTACCCTCATCTTTGGCCAATAATATCTCTTTCTAACCTCTTCAAGAGTCTTGTCCTTACTAAGATGACCAACTAAGTCTCCTCATGCAATTATCTAATCACCTTCTCCTTGAGTGAAGTTTTTATAAGACAAAGTTGATTTTCTCTCATAAAAAATCTATCATGCACATAAAAATCATTATGTGACTTTTTCACTAAACACAAATCTCCCCAAGATCTCCATTACTCTCTTATAAATCCTTCAAATATTCAAGAGCCTTAACTTCTATACTCAAGGTCTTCACTATAGCCACCCTTTTACTCAATGCATCAGTAACCACTTTATTTTGCCTCACCTTGTGCATCAATTTATATGGAAACTTATCAATAAAATTTGACTATCTAACATGCATCTTAATTCTCAATTGCCTTTGACTTCCTAAATACTTTAAAGCTTAATGATCAATGTACAAAATAAAATATTTCCTAATTAAATAATGTTCCCACATCATTAAGGTTTTCATAATAGCATAAAGTTCTTAATCATAAGTAGCCCACTTTTGCTTAGCATTACAAAACTTTTTATGACAGAAGGCTATTGGCCTTTTCTTTTAAGATAGCATAACTCCAATATTAACTCTACTAACATTACATTCTACTTCAAACAATTTATCAAAACCAGGTAAGGCTAGAATAGGTGTAGTACAAAACTTTTCCTTGTTGATTATAAAACTATACTTTTATTCTTCTTCCTATTTAAACTTCTCCTTCTTGAGAAAGTTGGTAATATGAGTCACAATTCTTAGGTGTAGACCACATCTTAAAAACTCTCACCTTCTCTTCATCCACTCGCACTCCATCTTTCCCCACAACATAACCAAGGAACAATAAAATTTCAGCATAAAATTGCACTTCTTCATATTAGCATACAATTTGTTTTCCTTTTAGATATTGAACACAAGCTCAAGTGATCTAAGTGCCTCTTTTTAAACTTACTATAGATAAGTATATCATCAAAGTATACAAATACAAAATTACCTAAAAAAAGGTTCAAACACTTAATTCATCAACCTCATAAAAGTTTTAAGAGCATTGGGTAACTTAAAATGCATCACTAACCATTCATACAACCCATCTCTAATCTTAAACGCAGTTTTCCACTCATCCCTAAGCTTAATTCAAATTTGATGGTAACCACTCCTGTGGCTAATTTTAGAAAATATTTTTGCCCTAGTAAGTTGATCAAATATATGGTATAACCTTAGGATAGGAAATTATATCCAATAGTAATCATGTTAAGGGCTTGACTATCTACACACATCCTCTAACTACCATCTTTCTTAGGTGTGGTTACCAATATTTATGTTCATTTTTAGAAATCATTAATCTCTTATAAGTTTAACAAATTCATCTTCTTCTCCTTTAGGGTATTCACAATCTTTCTCATCTGACCTACACTCATCTTCCTTAGCATCTCCTACTACCTGCTCCATTATGTTAACAAAAATTTGCTTCAAATATTCATTAGAATAATGGACTAGTTCTCCATATTTAAGGCATTTTGAAGGAGTTGGTTTAGCATAAGAGTTGGCAGGTTTAGCAGTTGGTGTTTATTCTGTTCATGAAAGATATTATAATAAGTAATTTGCATGGGACTATAGTTGTCATGGTAGAGAGGAACTACATATGAGAAAGATACACCATAGCTTGAAGCAACTATTGTAGCCAAAGAAATTTAGAGGTAGTTTCAATAAGAGATCTGTATTAGGCTTCTGTACTGGATTAAGAGACAAAAGATTCTTTCTTGTTGCATTGAGAAATCAGAGATGTTCCTAGAAATAAACAGTAACTAGTGGTGGATCGAATTGACATCAAAATAGGCTTATAGCTTCAATAGATAAGAGTAAAGAAAATGAAGGTCATGAAATATAGTACGTTAGACATACCTTAAGATATGAAGAATAACATAAAAGTGAGTGATATAAGGTGTAGATATAAATTGACTAACAATGTGAAAATTATGAGTTATATTTGGATGAGAGATAGTAAGATAGATATGATTAACAAGCATATAATCAATCTAAGTAGATTCCCGCCAGTAGTACAAAGATGATAATTGGAGTCAAGTGGAGCTATGTTAGTATCAGTGATGCCAACTCAAGAAATAAGATCAGTAACATACTTTGCTTATGACAGGTAGTATCCAAATTCATCCGAAGATACATTAAAATCCAAACAAATCACTCAAATTACCCAAGTCTTTCATCTCAAATAGCTTATACAAAACGGAATTAAGGCCAGAGATACCTTATGTGTCATCACTAGTTACTATCATATCATTAGCACTTGAGCCTAGCCTGACCAAAAAAAAGGCCTAGGCCTGGCTAGAGGCTCGTTCAAGCCTTGGGACACCAACCAAGAGCCCAACACAATCATGCCTCGAGAGCTTGAGGCTCGATTGGCCCATATGGGTCAAGCCCAACACTCGAGTCCGATCCGGTTCAATAGGTCCTTAATCTGATCGGCTTCGGGCTAGCATGACTTTTATTTAAATTATTTTTTAAAAATTTTAATATAACTTTATTTAATTAAAATTTTAATTATTTTTATTAAATTAATTAATTAATTAATTAATGATGATAGGATTATAGGAAATGAAAGAAAAAGATCATAATTAAAGTGTTCAATTCAATTAATTGAAGTTATGAATTTCAGTTTATTAATAAAAATTGAGATTTTATAATGAATGAATATATAAAACGTATATATATTGATCATATAAATACTTGAAATCAAATTCATTAATGAAGGAGAATGTAATTACAGTAAATGAAATAATAATAATGAATGTGATCAATTCAATTAATTGAAGTTACAAATTTTTATTGATTAATAAAATTGAGATTTTATAATGAACGAATATATAAAACATACATATATTGATCAGATGAATAAGATGAAATTAAATTCATTAATAAAGGAGGACATGATTATAGGGAATGAAAGAAAAGATTATAATTAAAATAATCAATTGAAAATTAATTGAAAGTACAAATATTATTTGATTAATAAAAATTGAGATTTTATATTAAACAAATATATAAAACCTATGTACAACAACAACACTCAGTATAAATCTCGTAGATCCACGAAGTCTAGGGAGTTTAATAATACATAGCTTTATCTTTAATTAGTAGAAAGACTGGTTTCAAATGACTCACATGAAAAGAGAGAAAGCGAGAGAGAGAAAGAAAAGAGAAGAAAAGAAAAAACAAAAAAAGGATGAAGAAGAAGGAGAAAGCTAATAATAATAATATTAATAATGCGAATATTAGTAGTAGTAGTAATAATAATAACAACAACAACAACAACAATAGTAGTAGTAGTAGTAGTAGTAGTAGTAGTAGTAGTAGTAGTAGTAGTAGTAGTAGTAGTAGTAATAATAATAATAATAATAATAATAATAATAATTACTACAACTACAACTACAAATAATAATAATAATAATAATAATAATAATAATAATAATAATAATAATAATAATAATAATAATAATAATAATAACAACTCTTCCCCATAATACAATTCGAATGCCGAGGGGTCGATTCTTAAGCTGGGTTTTTTCCGATTTGCTTGTTGTTGCTAAGGGAATCTTTGTAAGTTTCTTTTCCTCTGCTTATTGATAAGCTTAAACTCAGCGGGTAGCCCCACCTAAGCTGGGGTTGCGATTGAATTGTGTAAGGGTGGAAACTCGAGTTCAATTGTCCCCTGGTGTGTTCACACGACTCCGATCTTTGCTCAACCATCGTTGGTCGTGGCAAGCATTGCCGGGGACTCTGATTTTTAGGTCACCTGTGAGTAGTTTGTCTCACAGAAGGCCAGCTTTCGTTATAAAAATTTATATAAAACTTATATATATGTATATATTGATCAAATGAATAAAATCAAATCAAATTCATTAATAAAATAGGATATAATTATAGAAAATAAAAAAGATTATAATTAAAGTGATCAACTCAATTAATTAAAGTTACAAATTTCAATTTATTAATAAAAATTGAGAAAAATTGAGATTTTATAATGAATGAATATATAAAATGCACATATGTTGATAAAATAATTAAGATGAAACTAAATTTATTAATGAAGGAGGATTAAAAAATATGGAAAATGGAAGAAAAGAATTATAATTAATCAATTCAATTAATTGAAGTTATAAATTTCAATTGATAAATAAAAATTGAGATTTTACAATAATGAAGGAGGATATGATAGGAAAAGAAAGAAATATATTACAATTAAGTGATCAATTCAATTAATTATGAACTTACTGTAGGAAATTAGGGGAAAATATAATTAAAGTGACCAATTCAATTAACTGAAGTTATGAAAATTAATTGATTAATAAAAATGGGATTTTATAATAAATAAATTTATAAAACATACATATATTAACAAAATGAATAATCTAAAACCAATTAATTGAAGTTACGAATTTTTACAAATTAACAAAATTAAGATTTTATAATGAACGAATATATAAAACGTATATATATTGATAAAATGAATAAGACGAAACCAAATTTATTAATGGAGGAGGATAGGAGGATAGGAAATGAAAGAAAAAGATTATAATTAAAGTGATCGATTTAATTAATTAAAGTCACTAATTTTAATTAATTAATAAAAATTGAGATTTTATAATGAATAAATATATAACACATACATTTATTGATCAAATGAATAAGATGAAACATAATTCATTAATGAAGGAGAATATGGTTAAGGGAAATGAAAAAAATTATAATTAAAGAGATCAATTTAATTAATTAAAGTTATAAATTTCAATTGATTAATAAAAATTGAGATTTTATAATGAATGAATACATAAAACATATGTATTAATAAAGAAGGATGAGATGATAGGAAATGAACGAAAAAGATTATAGTTAAAGTGATCAATTCAATGAATTGAAGTTACGAATTTCAATTGATTAATAAAAATTGAGATTTCATAATTTATAAATTGATGACATAATTTACAAAAAATTATCCAAATTTTTCAATGATACAATTTACAAAAAAATCAAGATAAAATCAAGATGGAGACTAGAGATTGGAAACAGTAGAGACTAGATACAACGAGAAAGCAACTAATTATTGTAATCAGGATCATCAATAGTTTGCATCACTTATTTTATATATAGAAACAATATATTTCATAATATAATATTAAAATCAAAAGAATATTAATGACATGGTAATCATTAATTAATAATTAAATATACCTTTATCTTTGAATATTTTATCAAATAATGTCCATTTGATTGATGAGTACAACTAGTCACCTTCGCATTAGTACTTATGGCTATATTAATGTACAAATTAAAAACATAATATAAGGTAAGATAATATAAAAAATAGACAAATTTGATATATCAAAAAAAAAAAGAATTTACCCTCAATATCTTCATCATCTAACTAACTGTGTGTACACATAAGGGCTTCCACAATATAAGGATGACGTCGAGCACGATAAGGACTAATAACCCGACCACTAATGCTAAAAGCAGACTCAGAAGCAGTAGTGGATGATAAAATTACAAATAGGTCTCATGCAATTACTTGCATGATCGAAAAATTATTTTATATAACTCTTCCACTATAATAATACATCAAACTGCACACCTTAAACAGTGATCACCCAATCTTCCATCAAATATTTATCTAACTCCATCATATTATACAAAGTTCTAGCCCTTATTTATTTAATGAATTTTGTAAGTGAAAGTAATAAACTACTTTTAGAAGATAAGCTTGAACTTGAAATTGAAGTTATAGTTGAACAACCTAAATTACTGAGATCTCAATCCTAAATTTGGTATATTATGAGTTGATAATTATTAAGCAAACCGTACAACACATTATACATAAAATTAACCCCCTCCATCTTATATCTCCAGTTCAACATTGATAAGACTGCAACAATATGTCTAACCATATACGAATAAGAATTTAGCTTCTTCATCATCTTCTCTGCTATAATAACCTCATTGGAATCAAATATTCAATCGAATAAATCTTTCTTTATCTCATACAGTGCTAAAGTAATAGTGCAAAGTTGGATATTTTGCTCCCGAGAATAATTCGGTTGCATTATAAAATGATTCCAACTTTGTACAAAGTTCTCTAACCAATCCCATTGGTCTTCTGTAGACATACAAGTGTAACGAGAATCTCTTTATCTCATTATGATAAATACATCAACATATTGTATTGTCAACTCCAACATCTTAAAGGTTGAGTTTCATTTGGGTGGACAATCCAAAACCAAAATCTCCGTACTCGAAATGCATAGTTGTCATGCAGTTTCTTCAAATTTATCAGCTCTTTTAGGTGTTGTACTCCAATACACTACACTATTCCGAATCAAATATATTGCTTTCTTTGTGATATCCAATTCATCTTTGACAATCAAATTCAAAATATACACAAAACAATGCATATGGAATAATCTTCCACCAACCAACAAGCTCCTAACCCGTATCTTGTTCTTCAACTTTTCAATCATAGCTTCATTTGTACTACAATTGTCGACTATTATGGTGGATAATTTGGTGTCAATATTAAAACCTATTAAATGACCTCCCAACACAGTTGACAATCTTTCACTTGTATGCGGTGCCGACACGTAAATAAACCAATCATGTAAAAGTATTACCAATATCAATCATAATATAATGAAAAAGTAAATGAAAACAATATTAAAGAATATAAATAACCTCAAAAGTGTATTGCGTAAAGTTCAATTATTGTTAACAAAATATGTCGTCACTACCATATAACTATTCTTTTGGCTATTGGCTATCCATATGTTTGTTGTAATGGCAATCCATCCTTCAATATTAGACAATGTTCTTAAAATTTCTTTCTTCTTATCCTCGTATATCTTCATAATGTCCTTCTTCAACATATTCTGAGTTGGAACCTTGAAGGTCGATTGTAATGAGTTGTAAAACATCCTAAATCTTTTGGTATCAACTATACATAGTGGATCTTTATTACCAATTATCATAGAAGCTATCAAAAACCTCAATCTGCTATGGCCATAAGATGTTTTAGTCATTTTATTCTTCCCTTTCATAAGGTTAGGGGTAAAAAATGTTTTGACCTCCTAATAATATCTTTTTTTTACCACACAAATCCATTTGTGTCTTTAAATGAGAGGTTTCACCTTTTGAACTCCTGACCAAAATCTTCTGACAACACTTACTTTCTTTTTCTACTTCATTCATCAATCTATTATTGTTAAAATGATTCCAAAGTTCACTTTTCAATTGACTTCGAGTTGGACTTTTATCTTCACTTGTTACGAGATTAGAAGTTTCCACTTTTGTCTCATGTACTGGATTACATGTTAGAGAAGTGCTTTAAAGGCAACTACCTTTAGTACTTATTGTACAAATCATTTTACGATTAATAAAGGCATTTTTTATTATTTCGATGTTCATACATTTATGGATTTGATGTTGAAATTTATTTAACGAAGTCCTTGATACAAAACATAGCATGGAGGAAATCATGATGAGATCGTGATAATGAGATTTCTATCATGTGTCATTATATTAGTATCTAAACTTTCCCTTGTCATATGATTAATGAGATGAGATATCATTAATTCAGATAGACTAGCACATGTTATACTCCCTGATTGGATCAAGCAGCAGATCTCATAAGCTGTAGACATGAGTTGTTTAGAGTTAATATGTGGATGCTTACTAAGGGTAGTAAGTGCATTTGATTGACCTACTATGAGACAATCATATGGATATTCTATTTCAGTGTCAATTAGGGGTGTTCATGGTAAAGTAACCTGACCCGTTCATAAATAACCTGAATGTCAGGTTCGACAATTTCACGAACCTGAATGTCAGGTTCGATTGAACCTGAACCTGAACCTGAACCTAAAGAACCTATAAGATCGATTAACCTATTTTCAGGTTCGGTTCTTTGGGTAACCAGAACCTATTCATATCAATATATATGACAAAAAATTATAAAAATAATTGGTGAAAACAAATACAAATTATTCATAAAAGTATGCATATAAAATCCATCAAAGATTAATCCAATATGATAAACCCAAGCAAAATAAAAATAAGCCAAACAATTTCTTATAAAAGATCCATACTAGAAAAAAAAGATAAATTATTAAACAATTATTCTTTGAATAGGATAGTAGGATGATCCACTGTTATACATGCAGCCACATTTGTAGAAAATAAAGAATAAAATGAGTTAGACTAGTTATTTCTTTTTTAATTGAAACAATATTTTTTATTTATTTGTATATTAAAAGTTTTAATATTAAAATTATTGCTATTCATTATATTAATAAAAATTGAACACAAAACCTTACGTAAGATTTTTATGGTGATATCTCATTTCTTAATAAACTTTCAATAGAGCTCTCTATTACTTTCCAATTAGAAGTGCTTAGAATAAGACTTTGAACTTGAATTATACACGCAATATGGCTTCTTATTACTATGAATCTATGAGGGAACAAACCGCTCTACTAGATCTCATTGATTAAAATAAAACTATTCTTCTAACATCATTAAATCTTATTTTATCATGTTAAAATAAAAAATAAAAAAACTAATAAACACAAAAGTATCTTTTTCTTATTGCAACTTAGTGTAGACAATGCAATTAATATCATAGTTAAAACTTCAAATATTATATTACAAAAAGTGCGACTGTATAAAAAAACACAATCCCATAGCCTATTACTAAATCAACTCATTTTTCATTCCTTTCTAATAAATAAAACTATGCTTGTATTTGTATAAGACAATATTATTATATGCTTATTATTTATTAGCAACTATATTATATATTTTTAAGAATCAGTATTACTTGCTTGT
>JANVCQ010000001.1:26055096-26076697 GCA_025531925.1 Erythroxylum plowmanianum
TAATACTTTACGAACAAAAACAAAATTATGATAAACTAATATCAATATATGCCTAAGAAATAATGCAAATTAAGATAGGAAGAAGTTAATAGGTATATATCTAGTAAAGAAATTTTATAGCAATAGTCGATACTAGAATTTAGAATAAATTAATTTATATTTTGACTACTCATTGTTAAAATTAATTTTTATTTTTAAATAAAATCTAGGTATGTCTCAAGTAAATCTAGGGTTTCACTTTGAATTCGTCGAAACTTTGTTGGGAAAACGACAACGTCCGCCAAACCCACCGGATAAAAAAATAGAGACAACAGAGGCTTTCAATATTCGTCGAGAAGAGTTTCTCGATGGCATCTGGGGTAAAAGCAGATTAGGACATGGATATTGAGCACTTGCTTAATTTGTGAGATGATGAAACTATGAAAATTAAGTATAGGGATGAGTATGAATTATTGCTCTATTACTATTTCAATTGCAATTTTCAGGACGAGCTCGAGAAGTCTGTGAAGGGGACTGTGATCGTCAAGGTTTTGGGTAAGTCGATGGGGTTTTATTTTCTGTCATCGAAAATAAATCAACTTTGGAAACCAAAAAGTAAAATTGAAATAGCTGATTTGCATAATGATTTCTACATGATTAAATTTGCAAAAGAAGAAGATAGACATGTTGCTTTGAGTAAAGGTCCTTGGCTCATCCAAGACCATTATGTTATGGTGTGAGAATGGTGTCCCCAATTCCATCCTTCGACTGCTAGTTTTGATAAAGTCCTTGTTTGGACAAGGATCCCAGAATTACCTGTAACATCCCATCACTGATGGAAAGGGTAAAATAGTAATTTGGGACAGGGTATGAGTGTGTATACGTGTCTCGGCATGTTCATGCATAATATGGCCTCTATATACATATGAATAGAAATTTTTACACATGCACATGATTGTACATGCATTTATGATATTTCCCGGCATATGTATTTATTGTGAAAAAATAAGAATTTGTGCTTGAACATTGAATTGAAGTGGATTTTTTTAGTGTTTTACATTTTTGGAGAATTTTAGGAATTTTTCTGGAAAATTTTGGGGAAAATTTTCGGACCGAAAAAATTGTCAAGGGGCGAACTGATTGGATTTTCGGTATTGAAAATGAGTGTCCAATGGCACTGGAAATTAGATACATGATTTTAAGATTTATTATTTTGAGCCATTGGAATTATGGGAAAAAATTGGAGTAGAAATTGAATTGTTTTTGGAAATGCATTAAATGAGGGCTTAAAAACAAAACAAGTGGCAAGTGGCAAGTGACATTTGTCACTTGCCTACTTATGTCTTAAACTTCATGTTTATCTAAATAACCTTACTTGTTCAAGCCACTCACGACATGTCTCTTGTGAAAGGTGATTTAGAGTGCTTTCTTTCTTCTCATCCGTAGGTTCTTCTCTTTTCTTCTTCGTTGGTTCTCCATCCATCATACAAAAAGTCCTTCTTTGTTATTTGCTTGCTCCTCCTTTATTCACACACAAATCCAAACTTAAGCTTTGTGATGATGATTGTTGTGTGGGTGAGTGGTGGACGTATGTGGTGTTGAGAGGTAGAGAAGTTGTAGTATGTGATAACAATCATATGGTATTTATGAATGTGATATTATGAAATAACTGTGTTATGCTTGAGTGTTGCATAAATTGAGTGAATCATTGATGATGGTTACCTCACTGAGTTCGCAAACTCACCCAAAATTGCAACTTATTTTTCAGGACCGAGAGTAGACTCCTAACTCCAGAGGGACTTTTCCTGCCATGTAGATCGTGTTGGCAAGAGAAGTCATGGCTCACAGGTCGGTCAACTGGGACTTTTGGGATGACCTAGTTAGGGTTGATGTATTTTCTCTGGTAGAGAGCATTTTGTATTAAGTTTTTGGAGTGATGTATAGACAGTAAACAATGACAGATGTGTAAATTCCTGATTTTGATGAAATGAAATGAGGTAGAATTACGGTTTCAAAAATTAGTGATTTTTATATTGATGTTTTATTATTATGATGCCATGTAAAGTACAGTAGTGATTGTTCGTAGTTCACCCTTATCGTAAGATATGTATCGGAATGATCTACGGGCGCCCCGGTGTATATCCTGCGGTAAGGGGGCGCTACATTACATATGGAATACTACAATGCAAATGTGCTCGCAACCTTAGCTAGATCTATAGGTCAACCAAAAAAACTTGATGGGAATACTTTTCATTCAAATAGAGGAAAGTTTGTGCAAATTTGTGTTGAAGTTGATCTTCGTAAACGATTGGTTCCGATGATTGAAATTGAGGCTGTGAAATATAGAGTGGTGTATGAAGCTCTTCACAAGATATGTTTCCACTGTGGAATTTACGGGCATGTCTCACAGACGTGTTCCATAAGAAATTCTAGTGATAAGACTGGTGATACTATTGTTGAGGATAGTCCAAATACTGAAACTTCTAATAAGGATGAAAGATGGCCCATTCATGGGGAATGGATGGTTGTAACAAGGAAAAACAGAGGGCCACGGACAACTACTTAGAATTTGAGTTTGGGTACTAATGGAAACAGATTCCAAAGACTTGCCAGTGTGGAGGTGGAAGTATATGAGATTGGAAAGGGAAGTCAAATGGACGAGAAAATAAATGGTTCACAGCCAAATTTAATTATTGTCCAAAGTAATAACAAAAATCTTCAAAAACGAGGGAACAAGAAAACATGAGCGTTAATTCGCACGTGGATAACAAAACAATGTTGGAGTCCAATACGAAATCAATTTTCAATTTTATGGAAATGAATGCTGATCAAAGCCATGGGAAGGCCCAAGAGGTGTGTGATGACAGCCCAAAAGAAGCTAATGTTCTACCTCCAATTGTTGGAGCTAAATTTACTTATGTTCAAGATAAAGCCAGTACCAGTAAGGGTCAAGCTAGTAATATGGGAGGTGTCTTTCATACAACTAGGACCTCGAATATTGCTGGAGATACAGAGGTGATGATGGAATTCAAAAATGTAAATAATCAGATGAACTGATGTAGATATTGATCTGGACATTGAGGATAACTCTATGGAAGTTAATATTTTGGCTGAGCAAACCCATACAGTCATATCTAATTAATTGTTCTTTGCTCCTCTTTTTTCTCGTTAATTAATGATTAATATCTAAATGTGAAATATTAAGGGTGCTGGCAATATAGTTGCTCGACGTCATGCTCAAGAATACATTAAAGCTAATAGAGTAGATAAGGTTATTTTAGTTGAGACTAAAGTTTCTTTTGAAAGAGGCATTGGAAAAAAATGGTGTTTGATGGCTTTTCTATTCGTGATCCGAACGGTTGCTCTATAGGTATTTGGGTCTTCTAGAAAAATATAGATGTAACATTACATTCTCAAATGGTCTCTGGAAATGTTGTCATGGCTGATGGGAATTCTTGGCTTTTGTCGGCCGTCTATGCTAGCACAGCTCTTACTCTTCAAGACCAAATATGGGACGATTTGCAAGGGAGGTTTGTAGGCAGACACCTTCCTTGGCTAGTAATTGGTGATTTAAATGATGTTCTTAGTAGGGAAGAGAAGCAAGGTGGTCGTTTTTATGCGAACAAAGCTGCCAAATTTAGTGAACATCTTCAAGGATGTAACCTTGTTGATCTTGGCTTTGTGGGTTAGAAGTTTACTTGGGTTCGACATTCTTCCCCTAGAATTGCTGAGTGCCTTGATCAAGCAATTGCTACAGTAGAACGGAGAATTATGTTCCCTGAAGCTGTAATCTCTCATCTTCCACAGGTTTACTCTAACCATAATCCTATTCTTGCCCAGTTGGGTAGTCTTGATCACACTGGACGAACGAGAGGTTTGAGACCTTTTAGATTTGAAGCAGCCTGGCTGACTGATAATCGCTTTCATGATCTAATTAAGAGTATTTGGGACCCTAATATTCCTCCGCACGAAGCTCTCGAGATGACTGAGAAAGCTTGCATTAATTTTAATAAAAGTGTTTTTGGAAATATTTCTCACAGGAAAAGGCACCTTAAAGCTAGAATTGATGGGATCCAACAAAGACTTCAACAATATGATTCTTCTAATTTGAGAGACCTTGAGAAAAGTCTTTCCTTAGAATATAACCAAGTTCTGGCCTAAGAAGAAGTTCTTTGGTTTCAAAAAAGTAAGAGCAAAATATCCTCTTTGGTGACAAAAACACCAGTTTTTTCATGCCACAACTGTGGGGCGCAGAAAAAGGAAAAAAAATGAGAAGTTAAAATTGAATGGTTCTGATGATTGGTGTGATGACCCTGGAGCTATTAAGAATGAGGTTTTATCTTATTTCAAAGATTTGTTTGCCAACTCTAAAGGGAATGGCTAGAGTAGTATAAGTCATAATCACTTAACTTTGAGTACTGATGTAATTGATTCTCTATCTAAACCAGTTCAGCCTGAGAAGGTTTGGAATGCTGTTAGCTCAATGAGAAGTTATAAATCTCCAGGTCCTAATGGCTTTTAGCTTATATTCTTTAAGCAATATTGCGATACGATCGGTGGTTCTATTGTATCCATGATTCAAAAAACTTTTATCAATGACGAAATTGATGGTAAATCAGCAGAAACATTGATTGCCCTAATTCCTAAAGAAGTTTCACCAAATGCTATCAAGAAGTTCAGGCCAATTATTCTGTGTAATGTTACCTATAGATTGGTGACAATGATCATTGTTAACCAACTAAGACCATATTTAGATGCTATTGTCCACCCTTTTCATAATAGTTTCATTCCTAATAGTTTCATTCCAGGCAGAAGCACTATTGATAACATTTTGATGGCCAGAGAAATGATGTTTTCTATGTGGTCTAATAGCAAAGTTGGATCAATGTTAATTAAAATCGATCTTGAAAAGGCTTATGATCGGATCAACTGGAATTTTTAGAAGGTACTTTTTTGATTTTGGCTTTCCAACTACAATTGTAACACTTATTATGAATTGCATTAGGAAGAGTTCTCTTTCTATTCTTTGGAATGGCGAGCGCCTCCCGAGTTTTTGTCCAAAGAGAGGAATTTGACAAGGAGATCCTTTGTCCCCTTATCTTTTTGTTTTGTATATGGAAAAACTTGGGCTAATGATAAACCAACAAGTTGGAGATAATAGTTAGGCTCCTGTAGCCTGTTGTCATGGGGGAGTTAAAATTTCTCACATGTTCTTCGCTGATGATGTTATCCTCTATGCGAAAGCAACAAGCTCCCAAGCTCAACGGATTAGTTCTATTTTGCTCAAGTTTAGTGTTGCCTCAGGAATGAAGCTTAATGTGGATAAATCAAAATTTTATTTTTCTAATGTTGTTACTCGAACCATAAAGGATCATGTGGAGGGTATTTTGGGCATTAAAGCCACTGATCACCTTGGCAAATACCTTCGCTTTGATCTCGATGATGGGAAGATGAGAAGTAGTAGTTTTAACAACTTGGTAACTAGAATGAATCAAAAGCTATTTGGGTGGAAGGCTAGCTTGTTGAATATGGCAGGGCATTTGGCAAAATCAAATCTTAATGCGATGCCCAATTATCTAATGCAGGTTGCTTGGCTTCCGAGCCATGTTTACAATGAAATAGACTAAGTAACAAAAAATTTTGTTTGGAATAGCACTGACAACAGAAAAGGGATTCACTTAATCTCTTGGGACAAAGTGACTAAACCAAAATTTACAAGTGGATTGGGTCTTCGACAAAGTCATACTGTGAGAACTGCACTTCTTGGTAAGTTAATTTGGACAGCTCATGAACAGCCCAATAAAAATTGGGTTTCTCTTATTTGTGGTAAGTATGGTAAAGGGCGAAATTTTCTTGAGTGGGAAAAGAAGTCAAATTGCTCAAAGGTTTGGTTAGACATCATTAAAGTTCGAGATGAATTCAGAAATGATTACAAGTACAGAATTGGTAATGGTTTTTCAGTGTCAATTTGGCATGATAATTGGTTGGGTCAAGGGCCTTTGATTAATAGACTGAATCAGGTTAAGGAGGAAGATTGGGACTTGATGATATCTGATATCTTAGATGACTCCGATGACTGGAACTTTCTCAACCTTCGTACATAAATTCCCGATAAAATTCATTGTGAGTTTCCTCGAATTCGTAAACCTATTACAGTAGCGGGAGAAGATAAACTCATATGGGGCCCTTCTTCTTTTGGTCGATATACAGTAAAAATAAGTTTTCGGTGGCTAGCTTTGAAAGATAAAGATGCAGACCAAGAAAAGTGGAATTAGATTTGGCATGTGTGTGGTCTAGAGAAGGTTAAACTTTTGTGTTGGTTGATTTGGCATAAGCGGGTTCATACTCAATAATGGTGTTTTCATATAGGTTTGTCTCCAACTGAGAGGTGCAAACGATGTGGTATGGGGTCTAAATCAATTTTTCACCTTTTTGTTGATTGTCCAAAGGTGAAGGAGCTTTGGAGAATTTTTCTTCCACTAGTTGGTAATTTTTCTGATTCAAATATTTTCTCCCAATGGTTTAAGGCTAATTGTTTGAACTCTGCATTATTGGACAATGGTGATCATATAGATGTAACTTTCTTGGAAATTGTTTGGTCCATCTGGTGCATTAGAAATATAGAAGTAATTGAGGATTGTATTGTTCTGCCTCTTGAACAATTCCGCTTTGTTGCAAGTACTATAATGGATTGGAATCAAGCTTTTTTGAAATCTAGTGCTACAAATCAAAAAGGCAACAGGAACTTTGTCAGTCTCAATGTGGACAAGAGTGCTCTTGGAAATCTGGGCGATGACGGTATCGATGAAGTCCTTCGTGATGGTCATGGCAATGGCTTAGTGGATTTTTTGAATATATTGGCAAAGACACTAATATGAGTGCTGAATTGCTTGCAATAAGAACAAGGCTTTATATTGCTTGGGATAAGGGATTTAAACATGTTGCTTTATTCTCAGATTCAATGGAAGCCTTGAGATTAATTGAAAGTACCGATTATTACTTCCATCCTCATGCAAACCTAATTGAAGATATTAAAGTTATGCTCAACTGGAGTTGGTATGTGTCTTGTGATCATATTTTTAGGGCGGGTAATAGTGTGGCTGATATTTTAGCCAAAATGTGCAGCCATGATAGGCTGCCATTTCAGTTTTGGTTGTCTCCCCCTAGCTCAGTCCTAATGGCCTTGTTGGAGACACTGTTGGTACTTCGTTTGAGAGAGTAAGATAGGCTTGGCCCTCTGTTTCTTTTTTCCTTTTTCTTTGCTTTGTTGTTTTAAATTTCCATTGCACCAAAAAAAATAATTAATTTGAAAGAGATTTGATCTAATTAATCTTAATTATTAGCTTTAATAATAATAAAAATCAACGAAAAATAATGACACAGTCAAACGTTTGTATTTAATCAGTAAATTAAATCCCAAGTCCAGCAATAAAGAGCATAAGCAATTTCTCAGTTTCATATTTAACATTTAATATGGTAATAAACTGTAACAAACAATAAATTAGTATGCACAACAATCCATAATAAAAACAAAAATTAAATAAATACTGTATTCAATTGATTATCTTATTTAATTTTGACACGATACAATACTGGTATTAATTAATATTGGGTACCGTTTAGGATAAATTTTTAAAATTATTATAAGATAGCCTCTTAATATATTGTATTATATAATTTTTAATTTTACATCAACTGTGTCTCCAAAAAATCCCAATAATATAAAATTGATATAACAACTATATCTTTATTTTCATTAATATTATTTTATATGATTTACATATAAATAATAATCGCAATTAATATGAGAAAGAGATTATTTAATTATTTAACATATATAAAACTAAGAATAATACAAAATATTTAAAATGTTACAGTAAAAAATAATTATATCAATCATAAATTATTATTATTATTAATTTTATTATTATTATTCACCGCTACCATTTCAGGAATAGCTAAAGATAAGGGAGGGAGTGTCTTTAGATATTTTGTAAATTCAAAAATAACTAAAACTTAGGATTATCTATTCCGTATAATTTTTTCAACCAAACAAATTAACAACCTGTTACTAGGAATAAATGAGGAATAGAATAGTCATTCCTCTCAACCAAACACCCCATATAAATATAAGTATGACACAAGAGTTCATGATTAATATTGTTCAATTACTCAAGTTCTAGCTATATTCTAAGTCCTTTCTATTATATATCTCATTTATTCTTAGCTTGTACATTATTTATTCTTATCTTGCACAATATTCATTCTTATCTCATTTAAATCTTATCTTATATCTTGTTTATTTTTATCGTCGTTTATGAAAATAGTAGTTATAAATTTTGGTTCAATTATAAATTTTGATTAATATGAGGTAAAATATATCTTTTATGAAAATTTAAAATTATATCTTGTCATTATAAATAAAATACAATAATATTAATTATTACAACTTCTAGTAAAAATTTAAAATATTTACTCTTAATCATGAATATCACAGTAAAGTTAGTTTGAAATTTTAAAATATTAATTTTGAAAATTTATTATTATTATTATTATTATTATTATTATTATTATTATTATTATTATTATTATTATTATTTTCTAAACTCACCATTCTAATTTATTACTGTAAAAGAGATAAAATCATATTTACAAATAAAGTTCATCTTAATGTAATTAAATATAAAGAATTGGTGCCTATTTTTTAGAAGTTAAAAATTACATTAATGTATTAAAAAAGAGGTTCAAACAAAATATTGCCTAGTATACATACAACATAATGTACAAACTCGTTAAGAAGAAGACGTAGAAGACAATCTCAATAGCTAAAGGCAGAACGTATCATAAATTATATCAAAGATTAGATACTAAAGATGAAGAAAAAGGCATTTTTAAGTTAGCAAGAAGAGGAAAACGAGAGACGTAAATCAAGGTCATTGTCTAAGCATAAAGCGGGACGATGCTCATGGCTGAAAATGACATTAAGAAAAGAAGACATAGGTACTTCTATAGACTTTTTAAAGAAGGCATAGATGAGAACACATCTTTAGGTGATCTTAGTACATCTGAGAGGTTTTATAACTTGACTCATTGTAGGCAAATTACAACGGAAGAAATTAAAAGAGTTTTGAGGAGGATAAAGAGCGGAAGGGTGGTAGGGTCTGATGAGATTTCCTCGTGTGAGGCGAAGAGGGTTTTACTTAAATAACCAAGCTTTTTAACGTGATCCTTAAAACTACCAAAATTTCGGATGAGTGGAGACTAAGAATGTTAATTCCTCCATACAAGAACAAAGGAGATATTCAAAGTTATAACAACTATAGAGGCATCAAACTACTTAGGCACATCATGAAGTTGTGAGAGAAGCTAATTGAGAAGAGAGTGAGAAAGGAGACTCCTATCTCAGAGAACCAATTTGGATTCATGTTAAGAAGGTCTATAACAGAAGCATTACATCTCTTAAGAAAATTAACAAAATATTATAAGGAAAGATAAAGTAATCTACACTTGGTATTTATTGATTTAGAGAAAGCATATGACATGGTACCTAGGGAAATCTTATGAAGGTATTTAGAGGGAAAGGGAGTTTCTTTGTCTTATATACGAGTTATTAAGGATATGTATATAGGGATAAACACTAAAGTAAAGATGATAGGAGGCAATACAGAAAATTTATCTATTGATATTAGGCTACACCGAGGCTTCTCGTTAAGCCCTTTTCTATTTGCAATAGTAATGGATAAGCTTACCAAGAATATTTAAGGGGATGTGCCTTGGTGTATATTATTTGCTAACGATATTGTCTTAATAGCTGAAACAAAAGAGGGCATCAATGTCAAGCTAAAACGTTGGAGGGATATGTTAAAGTTGAGGGGTTTTAAATTGAGTAGGACTAAGACTGAGTCCTTAGAGTGTATCTTTTCGGGCCATAAGGTAGACCCAGATGTGGAGATAAAGAAATGTTTAGAAGTAGTACAGTGGAAAGAGTATTTTAAGTACCTACAGTCTATCATTCTAAGTAATTGAGAGAATAATGAATATATAGTCCACTTTATCATATTAGAGTAATTTAAATAGAGAAGTGTATCGAGAGTTTTATCTAAAAAAGATACCAATCAAGAAAATAATGCTTAGAAATTATAAAAGGAAAAAAAGGGAGGCTTAAGAAGAATTGAGATAAAGTGATTAAGAATTATATGACTTTGTTGGAACTTACCGAAGACATGACCCATAATATAAAACTTTGACGTACTAGGATATGAATAAAGAATATCATGTTAAGAGGTCTTTATCGTTCTCTTAAGTCCTCTAAACTTTTTTCTTCAAGTCATTTGTTTTATATATAACCTTAATATTTTGATTAAATAGTACTTATTTATCCTGAGTAGTTTTTTACTTACTCTACTTACTTTATTGTAATGGTTAATGTGATTTATTCTCCTACTTGTCTTTTTTTTTCCTTATTTATTTATATTTTGTTTTATTAATTTGTACTACATGTGAGTCTATCAAAAATAGTATCTCTATTGTATAGAAGTAAAGTTGCATATTATTAAATCTTTCTAGACCTCACATTTCAACAATGCTCTTACTGAGTAATCTTGTTTTTGTTGATGTTTGTACATACTACGTAACCTTCCTAAACCATCGCTAATTATTAATTAATTTACTATTTTTTATCCCTGAAATATCAATTCACCACCTAAAATATCTAAGGACAAGTGTTTGTTACGTAAGATTACATGATAAATTTCCTCTCCCAGGTCTCTCAAACCATGCTCTGCCTTCTCTCTAAACCATGCTTTATCTTCTCCAGCTTTGTTCTACCCATTTTTTAACTCTCCATTCCTTCTGTTGCATACCTAACCGTCTCCTTTACACAATCTAGCCTTATTCTCCTTATACTGATCCTTGTTTCTTCTCTTTACTAGCTTCTCATCGTGTCACCTGCTCTTTATCCATAAGGGCACTTCTAGCTTTTTCTTATTTCCAGTCAACCTCCCTTCCTTTTCTGGCATCCACTATTGTTTTCTTTTTGTCTGAAAAGCTGGTTCATTTCCCTAAACCATCACAAAAGCTATTTTTCCTTTCCACCAAGCATCAACGCAACTTGATTCCTCTGATGGCTTTCCTCCTTTACGCCTTTAAATCCCCAACCAGCTTCCTTCTCCCTCCCCCAACCTCCATATTCTGACCAACAACCTCTTCAAATAGAAAATCAACCACAAAATCAGTAAATCACTTAAACAAAACAACAACCATCTTCCTTTACGCCACAACCTTCTTCAGCTAACCAATCTTGGAATAAGAGCTAGAAATAAGTGGTAGGGGAGGCCTCCGGCATCACTCTTCACTACAACTCTCTAAAGGAAATTGAAGGTTGAACAATGATTGTCCTAAACATTGAGAAATTGAAGGCATGAACAAAAATTTGGGAACAACTTTGGTTGGATTCTTCATGGAGCATAGACCAACTTTTCCTGTCATTCAAAAATTAATCAATGGAAGACCAAAGGACTTACTAATGTGCTACTTACAGAGGATAACCTGGTTTTGTTCTATTTTTCCTCCTATGCTGCAGTAAACAAGATAGTGTAAAAGGGTCCTTGACACGTTGCTTAACTCCCTTTTTTCTTGCAATCACAGTAACCTGGTATTAAGCTTGAAAATATCAAGGTACGCAATTTTCTAATTTGGATTAATTTACATAGCATACCTTTGGAGTATTAGACTACTCAGGTTCTTAGCTTGTTGCCTAGTTCTTAGCTTGTTGCCTAGTTACATTGGCAGATCACTATGTATTGATGAAAACAATGCCAAAAAAAAAAAGGGTTTATTATGCACGTATATGTGTTAGTATGGATAGATCAAAAAAGAACCTTGATTATTTTCGAATTATGAGACTTGGTATGGATAATTCCTTATAAGAAGACATGGTTCATGTTCCTTATAACTGAAAACCTTATGCCATATTGCAAGGGAAGGTTTAGAAACCGACAAGTAAGGTATTTATTAAGGGTGATGATATATGCTGAATTAATGTGATTAGAGATTAATATAGATAGTCCTAAAGATCCCCATCCAAGACAAA
Organism: Erythroxylum plowmanianum; assembly: GCA_025531925.1. Lineage (NCBI taxonomy): Eukaryota > Viridiplantae > Streptophyta > Magnoliopsida > Malpighiales > Erythroxylaceae > Erythroxylum > Erythroxylum plowmanianum. The sequence continues at coordinate 26,067,167 of JANVCQ010000001.1, forward strand.
AGGATATTGTTGAAATAAGTTTTGAAAAAAATCATTTCATCTACTAACTCAATTGCAAAGGAGAGGAAAACCCAAGTTGTAGTGGATTATAGCGTAACAGCATCTCCTATGCAAACCCCTGTATGTAGAATGAAATACCTCCTCTCCCAATTCCTCAATCAATCCTCCAGATTTAGAGAATGGAGAAACGGAGCTAGATGATTTTCAAGATATGACCAGTAAGAAGAGTCAGAGAAGTAAAAAAAGGAAAGTTGCTAAAGGTAAAAAGAATACTGATATGATAGTGTTAGTATGGAATGTTCGTGGTATTAACAAAGCAAAAAAGTTGAATGTTTTAAGGGATTTTGTTGGGAGGACTAGGCCTCTAATTGTAGTTTTACTTCAAACTAAAATAAGACATGAGAATATGAATAAGGCAAACATTTTTTTGTCTTTGTTAGACTTTTCTCTCCAACCATCATCACCATCATTATGGCAAAATTGTTATTGATTGTAATAAGAATTTGTCAATATTATGGAGAAGTTCTCAAATGAGTAGTTGATGCATCCAAAGATTCATTTCATTTTGGAAGGAGTTACAATCCAATCCTCTTTTGTTTATGGATTTAATACAAGTTTCCAAATGAGCAATCTATGGTCCTCCTTAAGAAACATCCTGAATACATTTTCAAGTCTCTAAATCATATTTGGCGATTTCAATTATACTTTCTATAGATCAGAAGCAGAGGAAATTTGCAGTCTAAGGAACTATATTGATGATCTAAAGCACTGTTTGGATCATCTGGGTGTTACAGATCTCAAATAAGAAGGTCATTCCTTTACTTGTAGTAGTAAACAGAAGAATGCATGGTTTATTTGGAAAAAACTAGACAAAGCACTTGTTAATGGGAATTGGCTCTCTCAATTTGCCAATAGTAAAGCTTCCTTTTTAGATAATCTTTTTTCAAATTATACTCTGATTCTAATTGATGGTCTTTTTCAGAAAACCTCCATTCATCACCCTGATAGGTTCCAGAAAACAGGTATGGAGAATTAGGTATTTGCTATTGATTTCTGTAAAAATGAATACAAAGATAATCTGGTTTCGAGGACCAGCACCTCCAGCCTATGGCTCACACACTCAACAATATACGCAATATGCCCTCCTCTCCTCGTCTATTGCTTATTTATACTAAGAATCTGTTAGGAATAACAGATTCGGTTAGCTGACAACCAATCATAAGGTTGTCAGCCCCCTTCCCGCAACTAACATCATATACGTATATATATATATATTTTTACTATATATGTAAATTCATTTCTGAGTTGTCCTGGTTCTACCAATACTCCCCCCATCAACTTCACCTTGTCCTCAAGGTGAAAGTCGGAAAATCTAGCTTTCATGTCTTCTTATGCGGGTCTCCTCCTCCTCCAACTCCTCCTCCTGTTCTGTTTCTTCATCCATGGCTGCCAGCACTTGGAGCTCTACCTTTTTGCATCGATGGCCTGGGCTAAATTTCTCATCACATCGGAAACAAAGTCCCTTGGTCTTTTTATCTTGTAACTCACTCACTGTCAACCTCCTAAATCCTCCCATATTTGGATCTCTACTTGCTTCTATATTTTTGTGCCTTGTCTCCGTAGGGACCCGATTATTAATTAGCTCCTCCCTTCGCTTATCCGCCCCTGTGCTGTCCGAGCTGGTCCCCATGTTTTCCCACCTGGTGCCTGTACCCCATTGGTGCCACCTTAACTCACTCATCCACCTAAATTTCTCCTCCACTTGCTGGGATAGTTCCATCATCTCAGCCAAATTCCTAGGTTTGAGGATCTGTACCTCCAACCGAATCTCCTCTACTAGCCCATTCATGAATGTACTCTCCAACACATCATCGGATAATTCTGGTAGAGGGACGGCGAGCTCCAAAAATTTCCCGGTGTAGTCCCCCACCGTGCCGACTTGTCTCACTGCTAATAATCGTTGGCACTGGGTTCCCTCATGAGCTGGCCGAAATTTTTGAGTCACCAACTTTTTGCACTCTTGCCAGTCAACGATAGGTCGACGATTCTCCACCCATCTGAACCACGTCAAGGTGTCTCCCTCCATGCTCATTCCCACTAACTCCATCTTCTCCACTTCAGTGAACCTTCCCACTGAGAAGAATCGCTCTGCCCTATAGATCCACCCATCGGGGTCGTTCCCGTCAAAAGTGGGCATCTCGATCCTTCTGGGTCGACAATCGCGTCGGAAATCTCCTGGACGTGCGACCCCAGGTGGCAGCTCGTCACGGTAGCTGGCTTCGTTGCGCCAGTCGTTACTCTCCAGCTGTTCTTCCGGCACTAATGGAGCCTTCCCTAAGTCCCTCCTTCTATTGGGCTCGGGTCGAGGTTCTTCGGGTGGGTGATCTTCGGGTCGGTTCGCTACAGTGCCGCCTTCAATCTTTTTCCATGTTTGCAACACCGACATCATCATACTTCTTATTTCTGACCTCAAACGTTCACCCATTTCGCGATTCATCTCCTCCATCTTCTTCTGGAGCTCCAAGCCATGATCGTCCATATGCCTCTGCCAGTCCTAAGTGGAGCGACTGAGCTGCTTCTGGAATTCTTGTTGGGCTTGGCTGATCGATTTTTGCATCTCTTCCCCATCTCGTCGCCTCTCCTCTCGCAATAACTCCAAGTCCTTCTCCAGCCCTTCCATCCGGTTATCAGCCGTCTTAGCAGCCATTTCTCATAGTCGACCGCTCTGATACCAGTTGATAGGTTCCAGAAAACAAAACAGGTATGGAGAATTAGGTATTTGCTATTGATTTCTGTAAAAATGAATACAAAGATAATCTGGTTTCGAGGACCAGCACCTCCAGCCTATGGCTCACACACTCAACAATATACGCAATATGCCCTCCTCTCCTCGTCTATTGCTTATTTATACTAAGAATCTGTTAGGAATAACAGATTCGGTTAGCTGACAACCAATCATAAGGTTGTCAGCCCCCTTCCCGCAATTAATATCATATACGTATATATATATATACTTTTACTATATATGTAAATTCATTTCTGAGTTGTCCTGGTTCTACCACACCCCTTTAGATTTAATAACAATATTGTCAAAGTAGATGGTTTTAATGATGCTATTATGAAGGGTTTGTTGACTCAATTCTCTGTTCATGACAATACATATGTTGCCAAAAAAGTAAAGCTATTAGAACATAATTAAAGAAGTTGAAAGCATCTCACTCTCCCAGCACTCAAGCAGCTGTTGATGATGCCAACGGAAGATTAGTAACAACTCAGTTTTGACTTTCTCTTAATCTTGGAGATCCTAATCTTATTCAAAAGGAAAAGTTAGAGTTGGAATTCTATCTAGGAGTTGTTCTTGATCATTCTGCAATGATCCAACAAAGGGCTCGAATTAACTGGCTTAAGGAGGGGGGTTTCTTTCTCAATTCCTTATCAGATAGGAGAAATGTCAATAAAATTTATTCTATAACTAGTGTGGATAAGAGACTTTTATCTGATCAATCGAGGAAAATAAAGGAGGCTGTCAATTTCTATAGGGGCTACTACGGTCAGACCTTGATTATTCTACCTCTATGGATTCTCTCCAAACTATTATTTCCAATGAAATCACCAAAAGGTGTGGAATTTGTGCTTTCGATTTTAGAAAGATTATCATTTGAATTATATTGACATTGGTTTATAAAAGTTTGCTCAAGGAATGTTAGAGTCTAATTATATGTTAATTTGGTTCATATATATATATATTAATTTAAAGTGTGATTGATAGGTTGCAAGTAAAAAGGGATTGATTTTTTAAAATTCTAATGATTTGCTTGAGGATAAGCAAAAGCTTAAGTGTGGAAAATTTACAAAAATGCTTAATATACTATGGTTTTTTAGCCCTATGTTTAGTGCATTTTTCTTAACTATTAGAGATTTTTTATTATTTTGGTACTAATTTTATTTCTAATGTGTTATTAGTTTTTAATAGTCTTCATAAGTATATTAACATAGGATAAGAATTTCTACAGTCTGATGAGCTTCATTTAAATTACATGATAAATAGGGTTAACACTTAAGAAATCTTACGGGGGATTCTTTACCTAGGTACTACTTATTTGATTTAGTTAATCTCTTATGAATCATATTTTCGGTTATTATTTGTGTCGAACTTCAGTTTTATTTTATCCGTTTTAATTAAATCACTGTCTTAATTTGTAAGTTAGATAATTAAAAAGTGGTAATTATTAGTATTTATAGTCCTTGTGAGATCAACTCTCAATATTCACAATCACTGTACTATAACAAGGTGTACTTGCCTTTGGGATCTATAAGATAAGTATCATGCTTATCAAAGCCCATGATGAAGGAAAGCCTTACGTACCTTGTATGATTCATTTCCTCAAACAATAGTGTGTTGTCAACATCCTAAGTGAGATCTTTATCAATCGAAAAGAAGCAATCCATCCACCAACACGAATAAACTCTCAGACTCCTTAAGTGAGTTCAATATGGTCTAACACCACCCAATCGGTGCTTCAACTCTCTTTGTAAATTTTGACTTTATCTCTCTTCAAATCTGGTTGTCAAGGAGGTTATTGTGAAGTGCCCTCACCCTTTTGCCTCTTCCTGGGTATTCCTTTTCTCACCTTTAGTGTGGTGTTTACTCTCCTTTTCATTATTCCTTAAAACATGAAAATAACAAAATTTTCCAAAAAATGGAATAATATACATTAATCAATGCATCAGTAGCCATATTATTCTTCCCCGCATTGTGCATCAATTTATATGGAAACTTGTTAATAAAATTTGACCATATAACATGCATCTTAGTTCTCAAATGTCTTGGACTTCTTAAATACTTCAAAGCTTAATGATCAATGTACAAAATAAACTCTTTTCTAATTAAATAATGTTTTCATGTCTTTAAGGCTTTCACAATAGCATAAAATTCTTTATCATAAGTAGCCCATTTTTGCCTAGCATAGCATAACTTTTTACAAAAGAAGGCTATTGGCCTTTTCTCTTAAGATAGCATAGATCCAATCTTAACTCTGCTAGCATCACATTCTACTTCAAACAAGTTACCAAAATCAGGCAAGGCTATAATAGGTGTGGTACACAATTTTTCCTTATTGATTGTAAAACTTTGCTCTTATTCTTTTTCCCGTTTGAACTTTTACTTCTTCATAAACTTGGTAATATAAGTCACAATGTTCCTAAAATTATGGATGAATTACCTATAAAATAACACTAACCCATGAAAACACCTCACATCCTTGACATTCTTAGGTGTAGACCACTCCCTAATAAGTCTCCCCTTCTCTTCATCCACTCTCACTCTATCTTTCCCCATAATAAAACCAAGGAAAAACAAAATTTCATCATAAAAGTGCGCTTCTTCAAATTAGCATACAATTTCTTTTCCTTTAGGATACCGAACACGCTACTCAAGTAATCTATATGCTCCTCTTTTAACTTGTTATAGCTAATTATATCATCAAAGTATGCAACTATAAACTTAGTTAAGGTTCAAACACTTTACTCATCAACCTCATAACAGTTCTAAGAGCATTGTATAACCCAAAATGCACTACTAACCATTCATATAACCCATCTCTAGTCTTAAACTTAGTTTTCAATCATCCCCAAGCTTAATTCGAAATTGATGGTAACCACTCCTGCAGTTAATTTTAGAAAAGATCGTTATCCCACTCAATTTATCTAACATATCATATAACCTCAGGATAGGAAATTATATCCAATAATAGTCTTGTTAAAGGCTCGACTATCCTTACAAATCCTCTAACTACTATCTTTCTTACATATAAGCCGTGTTTTGAAAACCAGATCAGACCGGTCGATTCGACCGGTAATCAGTCGACTATCCGGTCCGGTTCACTCTTAAAAACTGATTCTCAATTGAACCAGTCAAAACCTGTCAAAACCGATCAATTGACCGGTCGAACCGGTCCAGTTCGACCGATCTGACCACTGGTTCAATAAAATTTTGTTTTTTTTTTTTTTTTTTGGTATATTTTTGTATTTTTTAATATTATATATAATTATTACATAATTATGACGTCACCGATCGAACCGGTCAAACCGGTAACCAGTAAGGCTTCCGGTTCGATGACCGGTCCGGGTTTCAAAACACTGCATATAAGTAAAGCAATAATTGCATATGGGCTCATACTCTCTCTAATATGCTCCATTCTAATTAATTCCTCTACTTTCTCCGTCGCGATCTCATTCTCTTTTAGAATCATACGATAATGAGATAAGATAGGTAAACTAGCCCCAGAAATGAAATCAATACAGTGTTGTATATCTCCCATAGGAGGTAATCCATTGGGTAGCTTATAAGGTATTATATCTCAAAATTCTTCTAAAATTGGTTGCATTTTTAAAGGAATCTCATCTGCTCTCTTTTCGTTCTATTCTTCCTTTTTTACGATCAGTAAGTGTACCTCCCTCATTTCTTTCATCGCACTCATAAAACTTCCCTTATTATTTTCCAATTTTAATAATGGCTTCTCTATCCCAGTAGGTTTTACCACTCTCTTTTCACCTATAGCAATAAATATTCTCCCTACTTGAGTCCCTAATTGAGTGATACGTATCAATATCATATTTCCATAGTTTACCTAACAAAATTTGACATACATCCATATTAACAACATCTTAATAATATTTATCTGAGTTTTTTTTTAATAGAGAATGACACCTTACGCCTTTCTATGACATGAATAGCACCAATAACAGTAATACATACAATGCCGTAAGGTTTGAGGTGAGGCTCGGTCGATAACTTTAGCTTCTTGACAATTGATTTACTGATGATGTTCTCTTGACTACCTCCATCAATGATCAACTCACAAAGATTTCATTGTACCTTGCCTCTAGTGCAAAAAATTAGTGTCGTTACCAATATTTATGCTCATTTTTAGAATCATTAATCTCCTAATAACTTCAGCAAATCCATCTTCTTCTCCCTTGGGCTATTCACAATCTTTCTCATTCGACCTACACTCATTTTCCTTAGAATCTCCCACTACCTGCTCCATTATGTTGGCAAACTTTTGCTTCAGATATTCATTGGAACAACGATTTAGTTCCCCACATTTAAAGCACTTTGGAGGAGATAGTTTAGCATAACAGTTGGCAAGTTTAGCAGCTAGTGTTTGGTCTGCACATGAAAGACATCATTATAAGCAATTCGCATGGGACTATAGTTATCGTAATAGGGAGGAACTGCAGATGAGAAAGATACACACATGTTCAATCAAATAAAGCTTTCTTTATCTCACATATAGTGCTAAGGCAGCAGTCTGAAGTTGGATATTTTGTTCCCAAGAACAATTCAGTTGCATTATAAAATACTTCCAACTTTGCACAAAGTTCTATAACCAACACCCTTTGGTCTTCCGTAGGCATAGAATCTTAATGAGAATCTTTTTATCTTAGTCTGGTAAACACATCAACATACTGAATTGCTGGCTCTAACATCTTGAAGGTTGAGCTCCATTTGGTTGGACAATCCAAAATTAGCGTCTCCATACTCAAAATGTATAGTTGTTGTGTAGTTTTTTCAAATTTCTCAACTCTTTTAGGTGTTGCACTCCAATATACTAACTATTCTAAACCAAATTTATTGCTTCCTTTGTCATATCCAGTCCATCTTTCACAATTAAATTAAGAATATATGCAAAACAACACATATGGAATAACCTTCTACTAACCAACAAGCTTTCTACCTGTATCTTATTCTTCAACTTTTTAATCATAGCATCATTCATGCTACAATTGACAACTATTATGATGGATAATTTGGTGTCGATATTAAATCCTATCAAACAGTCTCCTAACACGACTGCCAATTTTTGACTTGTATATGTTGACAGCACGTAAATGAACCAATCATATAACAAAAACATCAATCATAATATAATGAAAAATAAAATGACAATAATATTAAAGAATATAAATTACCTTAAAAATTTATTGCGTAGAGCTTAGTCATTGTCAACATAACGTGTCGTCATTGTCATACAACCTTTCTTTTAGTTACTGACTATTTATATATTTGTTGTAATGGCAATCCATTTTTCAATACTCGATAATGTTCTTAAAATTTCTTTCTTCTTATCCTCGTATATTTTCATAATATCGTTCTTCAACATATTCCGAGTTGGAATCTTGAAAGTAAAATTGTAGTGAGTTATAAAACATCCTAAGTCTTTTGGTTTCAACTATAAATAACGAATATTCATCACCAATTGCCATAAAAGCTAACAAAAACCTTAATCTGTTGTTGCCATAGGATGTTGCAGTCATTTCATTATTCCCTCTCATAAGGTTAGGGGTAAAAAATGTTTAACCTCCTAATGCCATCTTTTTTTTACTACACAAATCTACATGTCTCTTTAAATGAGAGGTCTCAATTCTTGAAATCCCAACTAACTTCTTATGATAATACTTACATTCGGCTTTTTCACTCCATCCATCAATCTATTCTTATTGAAATGAACTTCACTTTTTAATTGACTTCAAGTTGGACTTCAATATTCACTTAATATAAGATTAGAAGTTTCCACTTTTGTCTCCAATACTGAATTATAACTCTTTACTAAAGGAATATGCTCATTCATTTGAAACAATCAACCTATAAATATATACGTTATTCATAATCATAACTGAATATATATGCTATTCATAATCATAGTCAGTCATCAGTGACTTACACGGTCACATAGACTGTGATCATATCACAAACACACAGGCATGTACGTGTTTTCTTAGACTTACATGGGCATGTATTTGATTGTAAACACCTTGTCGACGCTAACAATCCAAAAATTCCGATATTTTACAAATTTAATCTTTAATTAAAATCAAAATATAGCAAAGGTATTTTATCTTGGTGGGTGTGTGACGAAGATAAGCCAAAAAAACATAGCAGCAGGGTAGCAGGGTGGCGATGCAAAGGGCCAGCTAGAGGGGCGACAAGGTTAATGGGCAATCAAGGCTGGGGGGCGAAGGGCTAACGAGTGATGACTGGCTTGACGAAGGGGTAAGTGACAGTGAGGGTATGGATAACAATGGGTCGCCTTATGAGACTATACTTAGGCGTTATTAATTGGGCATGGGCCTAGGCTACCCAGGCCTAGATTGGTCCGAGGCTTAATTCTTCTAAACAAAACGACATTATTTTATTTAGAAGAGTTGAGCGACTCAATAAAAAAAAGACATTATTTTATATTTTTAATTAAAAATTTTATTTTTAAAGAATTGACGGGGTCGACCCCATTGCCATCCCTAATGGCCTATTTGGTAGAGGGTAATAGCATTTCTATTACTCGCCTATTCCGACGTATTACGTAATCTCTGTTTGGTTAGAAAAAAACCTACAGAATAACTATTCCGTAGATTAACAATTCTGGGACTTTGGGGAATAGCTAAAGATGCTACTCCCCTGTCTTTGCCTATTCCGCACCCATCCGGAGTAGGTAAACCCAAGCTTGTTTTTGTTGGACAACTTTTGTCCCT
>JANVCQ010000001.1:26089203-26101208 GCA_025531925.1 Erythroxylum plowmanianum
AAAACCTTTTTATGCAGATTTGATAGGGGACCTTGATAATATTATATAAATTTTGAGTTGATACGCATTTATCAATACATCCAACGCCAAGTCAGAATTTTGCAATTGTTGCTATCCGTATTAGTGTATCTAGATAGACATTTTAACAACTACCAGCTTGAGAACTGATTGAGTCTGCATTAAGGATTACAACCTCTTTTAACGCATTTGGTCGTGATTAAAATGGATAAAATAGAATACAAAATTATCTCTAGTTTGATCGTTATTACAAACAAAACATTTGAGTTTGATCAGTGGTAGTTACAACAAAAAAATATGGATCTTTTTATATACAAAAATCCAATTTCAAAAATGCATTCCAAGATAATTCTGTCACTAAGCATTCTTGTTTGCAATGACACTGTTTGTTGTTATACTTTTTAATAAGCTACTTAAAACTATACAAATCGTATGGCTGTTGGGAGATTCAGATGGTAATGCAAAACATTTTTTCATCACCGAAAAGGAAAATTTTTAATTATGTGCTTCTATTGGAAAAGGCTAATTAGAAAATGCAGTACAGTAGGGTTCAAACTACTAGAAAATTGTGTTTGCATTTTAAGAAAAATGCTGTTTTTATTTTGTACTTATTCTCTTCTGGTTGAAAAGACTTGGTCATATTCTGTTTTTTATTATATGTTTCATCCTTATTATTGATTAGCACTTTGTTATTTTCAGCTGAGGGATCATTCTTGGATAGATTTTTCAAAGCCACTGCTAGCATGGATCCATCGCAGGTTTCACTTCTATTCCTTCCCCTTCTCCCTCCATACCTATGCATTCATAACTAAAGATCCTCATGATAATTAAATGGTGACTCCTTATTTATTTTTGTTTATTCTATGTACACTTTGTTTAGCGTGCAGTTTTCCTCGAGAATGATAGAGAAATGGAAGTTGCGCATTCTGTAGCTGCTACAGCTGGTGAGACAGAGGTTAGTGATGGACTGGATATCGATATTGGATATAATTTTGTTGAGAAAAAAAATAATGCCAATAACTAAACATTTTTTTAAATTAATTATAAGTATATTGTGGTCCTCCTTAGCCTATCTCATGATTATATTCTTGATGTGCCCATTGATAAACTAAACGTGTGATAGATAAACCTAACAAGGTTTTGGACATTGTAACTGTTGTATGTTTCTTTCGGCTAATGTGTTTCTCTTACTAATTTCTTCTTTGTGTAGGCTTCAGACACGGTGAACACTCATTTCATCTGTTTCGCTTGTGTGGAAGGTATATATTTTCTTAATTTCTCTTTCTCCTTTGTTTTATTATCTCTTAACACTCTTGAGTATGGAATTATAACAAGTGAAACATGAGTTTTTGTAAATATTTTGATTGTTGATGATGTGAATGGTTCTGCTGCTTGTGCTGTTCTCATGACAACATAATCAATCTCTGGATGTGTTGCTTATAGGCGAACTTTTTGAGCTTGATGGAAGAAAGTCAGGACCAATATCCCATGGTCCAACCTCGCCTGGCAGCTTATTACAGGTTTGTATATGGACATCCCTCATCATGGTTTCTTGGAGTTGTTAGACTGCAAAACTTTTAGCCAGATAAGAAAATGATAATTAGTTCTATCAGTGACAATGGGGAATCATTGTCTTTAAAAATATCCAACATTTCACAAGGTTGTCAAATGAAGGCTTGAAATAACAGATCGGAATGGCTTGATCATAAGAAGATCAATAATGATTTTCATTTGGTTATAACTTGCATGTATCTAACATTTCGCAAGAATGGGATGACATGATCATAAGAAGATCAATAATGATTTACATCTGGGTTCTATGTTGCATGTACAACATTTCATGAGATTGGAGTGACATGGTGGTAAACTTAATTGTTGCCTTTGATTGGTAAAAGAAAGTTGAATATTTAATAACATTAGAAACTAGAATAATGTTATTATGGTTATACGAAATTTTAACTTTGTTTGTTTGCTTATGCTAATGAGTCTTATATTTTATGGAACATGAACATTTGACTTGAACAAATGTAAATCATTATTAATGTTCTTATGATCATGTCATTCCAATCTTGTGAAATGTTGGATACATGCTAGGTAGAATCTAAATGTAAATTATTATTGATGTTCTTGTGAAATGTTTGATACATGCAAGGTAGAATCTAAGTGTAAATTATTATTGATCTTCTTGCCATTCCATTCTTGTGAAATGTTGGATTCATGCAAGGTAGAATCTAAATATAAATTATTATTGATCTTCTTATGATCATGCCATTCCTTTCTTGTGAAATGTTGGATACATGCAAAGTATAATCTAAATGTAAATTATTATTGATCTTATGATCATGTCATTCCATTCTTGTGAAATGCTGGATACATGCAAGTTAGAACCAACTGTAAATCATTATTGATCTTCTCATGATTATGTCATTTCAAGTCTTCATTTGACAACCTTGTAAAATGTTGGATACTTTTCCTAACTAACTATCCGAGATGATGATAATTAGTACTGAATCTCGACTTTTCAAATATCTTATTGCATAACAGGATGCTGCTAAAGTCATTGCCGGCATGATTCAGGAGAATCCCCACTCTCTCAATTTTAATGTAATGGTCATCTCAAAGAAAGCTGAGGATTAGCTTTTGATAGAGTATCTTCCATCTCTATGCAGCAGATACAGTTGTGCATCTCTGTTAGAGAACATGCCTTGTTAGTGCAAAGATTGCTGCGGCCAACCTAAAATTTCAGTTGTAATAACAATTTAAGCTTAATAAATGGTATGAATGGTTTTGTGTAGAAAGCAACGGTACCTGTCTGGTAGTTTGGAAGCCATAAAAGCATCTTGGATTTTTCTTAGGGGTTATTGTCAATTCTAAGCTTTCGAGTTAAGAATGAATTTCTAATAATGTGATACGTTCTACTTCCAAAAACAAGAATTAGTTTATTAGGGTTTGATCAATTTTCTCATTTATACTTCGAGAAAGAAAATCTTATGAATTTTAGCAAATTAAAATTGGGTTAAATTTTCTTAGATAGTTTGACACATTATTAATATATCCTTTGACTTTGGGAAATTATAAATAATTTCTTATAATTTTAATTTTATAATATTCATCTCTTTTTTACCATCAATCCGGTTAAATAAAAATTTAACTAGACATTTTTAAAGATAATTTTTCGCTGCTATTGCAGAAATTGTTTTTGTTTTCTTTTCTTCCGTTTGTTAAGATGTTTCATTTCGTCAAGTTTTTCCTTGCCTGCCAATAGATTATGCAATAGTTTGAAAATTGTTTTTGCTTTCTTTTTTTCTTATTGTTAAAATGTTTCATTTCGTCAGATTTTATCTTGCCTGTTCGGATTTACGCTTATTTTCAATTTCTTGAAACATTTTGTCGCTTACTATGCAGCATTATTTGGTATCATTTTGAAACTTCATATTTAAAATTTGTAAAAGAAGTTGATGTGATGGATATTATAAAATTAAAATTATTAGAATTATTGATTGTTTTTAAAGGTTAGATCATATGTACAATTATAAGGTCCTAAGGAATATTACTTATTAAAATAATGTTATTTACATTTATTCTTTTTTTTTTTTGAATACATGGGAGAAGAAAACTAGAACTACTGAGAGAGAGAACGACTATACAAGATACCGTGAGAATCACGGGACATGTGTCAAAGACAAGCGACGGAGCCTCCTGAAGAGGGTGGACCCCGGGGCTAACATAAGCAGCAAGAGCAGCAAGTCTGTCCGCACTCTGATTGCTTTCCCGATATACATGTTGGAACTTCAGGTCCCAAGCTCGAGACAATAGCTCCCGAATACCTGCCACCAAAAAGGAAAAGTCAGTCAAAGGGACTCTAGATGTGGATAAGATGTTTATTACCTCCAAGGAATCTACTTCAAGGATAACTCGCCGGAAGCCCCGAGTCCAGGTCAAGTGAAGCCCCGAGTAGACATCCCAAAGTTCTGCAGCAAGGGGGGAGCTTCGGCCGATGTGGTGAAGAAAACCCCCGCACCACCGACCTCTACAATCCCTTAACAGTCCACCGGTCGAGGCGATATGGGCCCCACTCTTAACGGCTCCATCCGTATTGAGTTTGACCCACCCGATCGGGGGCTTGACCCAGCCTACCAACTGGCCCACAGCTAACCCGTTAGACCCATGCACACTCCCCTCAATAATGCTAGCTCGGACTATCCAGTGGACATACGTCAAGACCGCCCGATGGCCATCAGTAGGCCATGTGAAGCCCTCCTCAAATATCGATTTATTGCGCCATTGCCAAATGAACCAGCAGGCCACCCCATAAATAATGGACCAAGAAAACTGTCGGAATTGGTCACTCTTGCACAAATTGCTTGTCACCCACTGAGCAACACCCTGACTAAAGAAATCCGGGTCACTAAGGACAGGAGCAAAAGTACACCAGAAAGTGGTGACTTGCCTACAGTCCCGCAAGGCATGCAATGTGGTCTCCTCAAGACCACAGGAAGGACACTGGCTGTCAGGCGTAAGATGTCGGGCCACCCGCTGTTGGTTAGTTAGCAGCTTTTGCTTGAGCGCTAGCCAAAGGAAAGTCCTAATCCGCTGTGGACCGGCCCATTTCCAGATAGGGGCCCAGACTCGATCAGTCGAACCCGAATCAGTCCCCTCGATTAAGGCATAAGCAGACGCAGTGGTAAACGTGCCGCTGGGAGTAGGGCCCCACTGAAACGTATCCTCCTCGGGGCTTGCTTGAGGGAGGTGGATCGCTGCAATTTCCATGAAGACGGTAGAGGGGAGGTAGTGCTGGAACCGGTGCCAGTGCCAAGAGCCAGTCCCAGTCATGTAGTCAGCCACGGGTGTGTAGAGATCCGACGCCGGAATAGAAGCGGTGGCCACAGAGACTAAAGGACCCCAGCCCAGCACCCAGGAGTCCAACCAAAACAGTATGTGCCGCCCATTGCCTAACGTCCACCGTAGGCCTTGGCGGACATAATGCCAAGTCGCGGCCATACCCCGCCAGGTATGGGAAGACCGGGAGCGGTGAAGCGAAAGAGGAATAGTAGTCAGATCCAGACGGTACTTGGCCCGTAAAACTTTGACCCAAAGCGAGGTAGGTTGAGAAAGCAACTCCCAGCCAAGTTTGGATAACAGAGCATCATTGGACGTGCGGAGGCGTTTTAGCCCGAGACCCCCAGCGAATTTGGGTTTACAAACATCCTCCCACTTGACCAGATGCATTTTTCGATGGTCACCTGTACCTCCCTAGACAAAAGTGCGTGTGAGACGCTCCAACTCATCGCAGAGGTGACGGGGAAGGCGGACCGTCTGCATGGTGAAAATAGGGAGAGCAGAGAGAACCGATTGGGCAAGGGTGACTCGCCCGGCGAGCGACAAGGTCTGCGCCTTCCAACCGGAAAGCTTCTTGGTAGCTGCATCCACAATATGCTGGTAGGTGTGCTTCGTAGTGCGTTTGTGGATGAGAGGGACTCCAAGATACTTCCCTAAATTGGTCGTACGAGTGACACGCAAAAACTGACTAAAACGACGAGCGACATCAGGAGAAACATTTTTGGAAAAGAAAATCCTAGTCTTGTCAGTGTTGACTTTTTGGCCCGACGCCTTGCAAAAAGTCTCCAGGGTATGGGCAATAATTTGGACCTGGGAATCAGAAGCTTCGGCAAAGAGGACTAAATCATCAGCAAAGAATAAATGCGAAATGGGAGGCCCGGCTGAGGCCATACGGACCGGTCGCCAACGACCCTGACGCACCTCGGAAGAAATAAGATGACTTAATCGTTCCATACATAGAACAAAAAGGTACGGAGAAAGGGGATCGCCTTGACGAAGACCATGAGAGGGACGGAACGGAGGAGTCTTAGAGCCTTGCCAATCAACTTGCATGGTGACCGTGGTTACACACTGCATAATAAGACGGATAAGCGTAGCAGGGAATCCAATGTCCGACAACGTGTTGTGGACAAAGTCCCAACTGAGCCGATCGTAAGCTTTCTCCAAATCAACCTTGAGAGCTAGAAGGCCGTTCTTGCCTTGTTTATGACGCATCGAGTGGATAATCTCTTGAGCAATGATGATGTTATTCGTAATGTGCCGACCAGGAATGAAGCTGCATTGGGTTTTAGCCACCAAATGCGCCATCTGAGGCTTAATACGATGCACCAGGATTTTGGAAAGGACCTTATAGAGAACAGTGCAAAGGCTGATAGGCCGGAAGTGAGCCATCCTATACGGAGAAGGGATTTTAGGGATTAAGACCAAAACTGTAAGGTTAAGGGCTTCGTCCCATCGATCAGAGCTGAACACTTCCCGAAAATAATTCACCACAGTGGGCCCCATGGTGGCCCATTGTTTTTGGAAAAAGAGGGCATTAAAACCATCTATCCCTGGGGCTTTATTGGGATGCAAAGAGAAGACCGCAGTCCGGACTTCAAGCTCATGAAGGGGAAGACTAAGATCACTCACGCTCCCGGCCGAGAGCAGCGGGAATTGATCGGAGAGGGGAAAGGGGAGAGTAGGGCCAAGGTCCTTCGAAAAAAACTGGGAGTAGAAACTGTGAGCTAAGTGACCCAGGCTGTCAGGGTCCGAAAGAAGGGTCCCATCTGAATCAAAAAGAGACTCAACCTTCAACTTTCGCTGCTTCGCAAGGGTCACCGTATGGTAAAACTTAGTGTTGCGGTCTCCTTGGGAAAGCCAGGCGCATCGAGCACGCTGATGCCATAATATTTCCTCCTCACACAGGACTTGAGTCAGGTCAGCACTAAGCTTATTTACATTTATTCTTAATTATAAAAAGGAATTTTTATACTTTAACTTTTTTTTTTGCAATTTCAAGTATATATTAAATACTAATCGTTTTCTACTGCGCCTATATATGTGCGTATGTGTGTATTGATGAATGGGTTGAGTAGTTAGTAAACAGCAAGCAAGAAACAGTGTTTAGGCACGTCAATGGAGTTGGAGAAGCAACAGGCTGATTTGGTGCAAGAGCTAACGAAGAGGGCGGAGTCTCTCCATGACTCCTCTCTTGCCAACTTCATTCTTGAAGCCACATCACACCCTTGTCTTTACTCTTTTTCTGACTTTCTGGCTCTCCCAAATGTCATCCAGGTCTAAAGAACCCACATGAGTGATCATTCATCAACAATTTTGGCGTTTTATATTGTTTTTTACTTGTATTTTGTACTTATTTTTTTTGGGTTATTAGTATTTTCATTTGGGAAATTGATGAATGCAGCTCGGAGAAACGGAGTATTCTGTGTACGTTAACCTGCTTCGCTTATTCGCGTACGGAACATGGCACGATTACAGAAGTACAAAACTATTTCCTTTCAATTATATTAGAGTTTGTAGATGACATTGCAAGTGAAGATTTGCGTGTATAATGATGATAGGTATTTTGTGTGAATACGTTTTACTTTAAATCGCTCGTTTGTTTGGTTGCTTTTACAGGATTGATAACTTGGTTATGTGCTCGTCTATGGATTCCTTTCATCTCTGGTATATAATATTGGGTTTGTTCGTGTTTTGGTGAAACTATTTTTGGCAGGATATTCTGCCGGCTTGCCGAAGTTGAGCGAACACCAAATCGTCAAGCTGAAACAGCTGAGTCTGATTACATTTGCTGGATTGAACAAAGTAGGGCCTTATCATTTGACAATAGTCTTGTCTCAGTTTTCGTTTGAATTATGACTTTTCTCTCTTGAATTGTCGATTTCGTAAAGAGGGAAGTCATGTTGTTGATTTTGTTTTGGATCATGGAATTGAAGCTTGTCCAACAGGTTCTGTGTTTCCCTTTCTTTCTTTTCAAATTGATTGTCATTGCCATATTCTATGGAAAAAAAATTCTTCCAAGTTGGAAGCTGCGATTGCAGTTTTAAGTACTGGTTCATATGGTAATCCTCTATGTAGATTCATATAAGTTATATGTACTGCAAAGTATTATGTGGTGATGAGTGGGATTGAATTATTGGATGAACTTTTCTAGACGCTTTCCTATTATGGACTGATGAAGGAACTCGAGTTACCAAGTGTACGAGAACTTGAAGATTTTCTTATTGAGTGCATTTATCTGGTAGTGACCCTTATTTTTCTAATACTTCTTTTAATATGGGATCCATTTGTCTGAATTAAATTCTTCACAAGTGTCTTTCTATGGTGTTTATGTAGGGAATAGTGAAAGGCAAGTTGAATCAGTTCAAACGATGTTTTAAGGTTGGATCCTTCACTTACAGGAAGAAACTTATTGGTTTGATATCCTCAAAATACCATTTATTCATTGTTAACTATTTGGGATGATTCTGTTTTTAGGTGGAATTTGCAGCAGGAAGGGATGTGATGCGTGGGCAACTTCCGAGTATGATAGAAAGTGCAGAAACTTGGTATCCTTTCTTTTAGACATTTTATTTATTCATGTATGCATATTCTAGTCAAATATACAATGCTTAAGGTCATTTTTATTTATCTGGTTCTTGGAAATTGAAATGTCATGTTTGAGCTCATTCTGTTA
Organism: Erythroxylum plowmanianum; assembly: GCA_025531925.1. Classification (NCBI taxonomy): domain Eukaryota; kingdom Viridiplantae; phylum Streptophyta; class Magnoliopsida; order Malpighiales; family Erythroxylaceae; genus Erythroxylum; species Erythroxylum plowmanianum. The sequence goes on from JANVCQ010000001.1 coordinate 26,097,737, forward strand.
CTGTTGCTATGATTTTTTGTGTCTTTTCTTTTCTCAGTGAATGAGTTTGTGTCAAAAGTAGTTTTTTATTATTCTCAACAAATGCCAGTGATTCAGCAGTTTTATATCTTAATATGCACAAAGAGAGCATAACACCTACGGGCTATGTTATGCATTAAATTGCTGAATTAACACTTACTGATTTAGAAATTGACAGTAAAATTAGTCTGGTTCATTTATCAATACTCATACACATATTTATTTACTTCCTTTCAACTTTTGATTCTAATCTGTGAGTGAAATATTATAGTTCTGTTGAATGGTTCCAACAAGGCAACATTCAAAGAGGGACTCTATTAGTTTTATTGAGCTTGCAAGACTTGAACATGCATGCTTCCTAAGATGAGATGCTTTTACGTATGCTATCACATAATCATAGTCACCTTCATATGATCATGAATCATTCATCCAGTTAACAAGGAAATACATTTAAGTCATTGATAAAATACAGACTAGCAAGGGAATTGTTTTGGGCTTATTCCTGTATTTGAGGTCAGGAATAATTTTAGATGGGAAGGTTGTGAACTCCAAAGTCTCCTACAAAGACATTATTTGCTGATCAATTTGTTAACAGACTTCTAATATAATCTAATATTGGCAATCATCTTGTGTTGGGATAAATTGGTGACCCGGACAAGGAGGTTTCAACTGTCTCCACTCAACATTTCTAAGCACTAGTGGTTGTTCTCAGTTTTGAAGTTCCAAACAATTGACTTTTATTTTACTATGATATGATCCTTTTATTAATATATAGCTTTCACATTTCAGTTTTTGTTTTATGATTCATTTAATCTTTAACATTTCTGTTCGGAAATTGCTGTTACAATATTAAAGCAAATTTTGATGCACCTCAGGTTTGCAACTTCTGATGATCTGCTTTCGTTAGTCCAAGAGAAGATTGACCTGGTTGATATGGAATCTCAATTGGAAAAGAATCACCAGATGGAATTCAAAGACAAGATCGAAAATTTGATAAAACATGTGTCTGCAGTGGTTAGTTCAATTCCCCTTTAATGAAATGATAACAACTTGTGATCCCACTATATTCAATCCTCTATCTATTAAGAAGTTTACTATCAGTATGCAAGACATCTTTGTGAAGTTTTCTGTTAGTGGAATCGTGGATGCTCTAATGATCCTAAGATCAATCATGGAATCAAAACTCATAACAGCAGAGTGATAGTCTGGTCTTATTTTGTTTGTGGTTGTCTAACCAATTGAATTGCTGTGCATTCCTGCAACTTGCACACATAAAGAGAATTTATCAGCTAGTGTTATTGTTTCTTTTCTTGGCAGAAATCTAATTTGCAGCGTGATAATATTTGGACTAGTGTCTACAGTTGCATTGAATCTGATATAGCAACAATAGACTGTGAGGAGCTTGTTCCCAAACGCAAGAGGTATTCATTTCAACTTTTTTAGTGCTTAGAAACTAATCTAGATAGCTGAAATGAACAGAACATTTTGTCATCAAATTTGCCTGGCATACGTAGCATCTCTCATTCTGTTTGCCAATCCATGTCCTGTGTTGTGTCTGAGCTTTCCAATACTTTATCTTCACTTTCTGTAACTGAAACTTTTAGAAGCTATTATATCAGTTATTTTGCTAACTTAAAACAGAAATTTGATGGATGTGAAACATCTATCCAAGAATAATATCTTGTAGTTTGGTGCATGATATTCTAGTGCCATGTTTGAAAACTTGTGTCCATTGACTCAGTTTATCTGAGTTCAATGCCAATAGTTACTAATTATATTGATTTGAATTCTTTAGATTAACAATAAATCTTTAGTGTGCACCATAATACGTTGTGACCTGATAGATTAAATGTCATGCATTAAATTCTGCTATGCTTCTATGCCATTAACCTCGAAATTGCAGGATATGCTTGGAGTAATGTGTTGGAGACAAAAATGCAAAATACTTTTGATGACCGAAGAATGAATTAAGAGTAGACTAAACGCAGCTCTATTATGAGACTATCATCAACATTACACCTTTTCCCTATCCGAAATATAGATACCTGTTCCGCATATATGGCAAAAAACCATGCTAGTCTAATGTACAATTGCAATCTAGCATGAGATCATGCTCACTACACTCCTGGCAGACGTTATTCTGAATCTGCAGATTCCTGTGCAACTGTCGTATATTTTGTCACTTATCAGGGATGGTTTAATATTGCAGCTGGTGGGTAGTCTTTCCTGCCACTGCCACAGGATGGTTTATCCATTCTTTGCATATAGTTTTACGTGGTTATTCTCAAGAAATTGATAGTAACAAGTTCTTTCTTTGGTAAACTGTGCTTTATCCACCTTCAGTGAACCATTAATGAACTATACAAATAAGAGCAGCCCTTATGCTTGTAACAGCAAAATTAGTAACAATGTTATGCTAGATTCTGATCATGAATGCCTGGAGCCGACTGTTCAACTTCATGATAATTAGTTTACATAAGTAGAAAACCCTGACTAGAGCAATTATATCTATGATCTTCATAGCAATGTTGTAGCATAAGTACAGTTGCCTCTAGGCTGTGATATTTTGATCCAATTGTAAAATATGTTAATATTTCATTAAAGGGAGTGGTCCGACCGGTAAAGCTTGCCTTTTTTAATTGATACGTCTACCAATTCAAGAGTCTTGCTTGCGAGTTGCAGTTTAGTAATTTTTTATCACTTTAGTGTCTCGGAAAATGACCAAGCAGGAGTGGTGATATTGATATAAAGTTAATACGGGGTACTATTTTAGATAAATTTTTTAAATTTTAAAATAATTTTCAAAATTTTTAAAATTAGAAATAGTCCCTTAATATATTCTACTGTATAATTTTTAATTTTACATCATTCTCAAAAAATTATAATAATATAATTTTGAGTAATTACTATCTTTTTATTAATATTAATTTTTATATATTTCAAATTAATTTCTATATATTTCACGTACAAATAATGATAAAAATTAATATAAGAAAGAGGTTTAAACATCTTATAGATATAAAACTAAGAATAATACAAAGTAATAAAAATAATATATGTCCATGACTATATAATTATGGCAGCAAGAATTCATGGTTAATCTTGTTCAATTACTCATTTATTTTTATCATCGTCTTTGAAAATTGTAGTTATAAATTTTGATTAGAACGAGGTATTTGTCTTTTATGAAAATTTGAAATTATAACTTGTCATTATAAGTAAAATATAATAATATTAATTAGTACAACTTCTAGTAAAATTTTAAGATATTTACTCCGAATCATGAATATCATAATAAAGTTAAAAGTTTGAGATTTTAAAATATTATTTTAATAATAATAATAACAATAATAATAATAATAATAATAATAATAATGATGATATTATTATTATTATTATTATTATTATTATTATTATTATTATTATTATTATTATTATTATTATTATTATTATT
>JANVCQ010000001.1:26152084-26168561 GCA_025531925.1 Erythroxylum plowmanianum
GACACATATTAATTACTATTTGAAGTAGAAGTATTGAGTGTTATGCATTAGTTGTTACTTATAATAGCAATGTTCAATATTAACATTTAATGACATAGAAGTAAAGTAGTTTTTTTTCCTTTTCTTCTTTTTTTTCACTCAAGAATTAATATAGTAAATACTAGTGAATTTTTTATTATTGATACCCTCTTAAATTGTATCTAAATATATGATAGTTTTTTTGAGTATTTCAGGTTCAGGTTTAAACCTAAACCTATAAATCAGGTTCGGTTCGGTTCGGTTAACTGCTATAGGTGCGGTTTAGGTTTGGTTAACCTAGAATCGCAAGTCAGAAACCTGAACCTGAGCCATGAACCTGATTTTTCAGGATCGGTTCGAACCGAACCTAAACTCAGGTTCAGTTAACCTTATTTACAGGTTCGGTTCATGCGGTTTAGGTCCGGTTCACAGGTTCACGAGTTTTTTTGAACACCCCTAGTTCAAAGGTTGATAAGGAATGGTGAAACTTGGACCTGTTATTAACCGAGTCAAATTTCTTATTTTATGGTAGTCAAATTTAATGCTAATAATCAGTGTTTATAGACCGATATTTATGTTTCAATTGTTGAAGTTATATGCCTATAAATATAGGTAATTGATATTGCTGTAATGTGTAATTAAGTGTTGAAATAAAAGAAAGAATTACTTGAAGTTCAATTTAAAATTTGATTTGTTTTCTCTATTTATTTCTTTTATTTTGTCTCTGTACTACACTTTTTTCACCAACAAGTTTGGTATCAGAGCTTCGATCTTTTGGGTACTTTGAGAAACACGTGAGTGATATATGAGATTATGGCAACACCTGGGTTTTCTTTCGCTGCTGGATTTTCTTCTACACAACCACTTCTACCAATCTTCAATGGTGAGAAATACGAGTGGTAAAGTATCAAAGTCAAAATACTGCTCAAATCACAAGATTTACGGGATTTAGTGGAATACGGATATATTGACATATTAGAACCTGATGAAGAAACAGAGAAGACGTTGAGAGTCTTGTTTATTCTCCAACAAGTAGTTCATGTGACAATTTTTCCACAAATTGTAGTAGCAACTACAGCAAAGGAGCCTGGACCATTCTACAGAAAGAATTTCAAGGTGATGCAAGAGTCATGGTCGTAAAATTGTAATCACTAAGACGTGACTTTGAAATTTTAATTATGAAAAATGATGAATCAGTAGTTGATTTTCTGTCAAGAGGAAAGTCAACAGTAAGCCAAATGCGCTCTTGTGGTGAACAAATCTCTGATGAAACAATTGTTGCGAAAGTCTTACGAAGCTTGATGCCAAGGTTTGACCATGTGATAGCGGCCATAGAGGAAGCAAAAGATTTGTCGATTCTTTCAATTGATGAATTAATGGGGTCGCTTCAAGTACATGAGTCACGAATCAATCGATCACTTGAAAGGAATGAGGAAAAAGCATTTCAAGTGAAGGAGACAAATGATCATAGAGGTTAAGGAAGAGGAAGATTTCAAGGTTGTAGCCAGGTTCCAACAGAGGCAGAGGTAGAAAGGACAAAGACAGTTCAATGAGCAAGGAAACACAAAAGCTACCATCCAATGCTATAATTGCAAAAGATGCAAGCATATGCAAGCGGATTGTTGGTGCAAAAATCAGACTAATTTTACACCAGAAAGGTGTTCTATTTGTAATAGATTTGGGCATGTACCAGATGATTGTTGTTATAAAGATCAAAAAATGAATTTTGCGGTAGACACTATTGAGGAAGACAACAGGCTTTTTATGGCTTATATTGCTGCTAATCACAAGCCAAGCAACTTGTGGTTCGTCGACGATGGTTGTTCAAACCATATGACTGGAACCAAATCCTTATTCCAAGAGCTTGATGAAACAAAAAAGACAAAAGTACAACTTGGCAATGAAAAAGATATGCAAGTGGAAGGAAAAGGCACAGTGAGAATTGATACTACTAATGGTAAGATAAAACTTCTGCACGATGTTCATTTTGTACCTGATTTAAGCTATAATCTGCTGAGTGTTGGGCAATTAATGGCTGGTGGATACTCTATTTTATTTGATGATGATTTGTGTGTCATTAAAAATAAGAAATCAGGCAGAATAGTGAACATCAGTATGACCCCAAACAAGATGTTCTCGCTAGATGTTTCTCTCATAGAGAGTTTTGTTCTTGCTGCAAGTGCAAAGGATGACTCAAAGTTATGGCATCTAAGGTATGGGCACCTCAATATCAAGGGCTTGAAATTGCTAAGTGATAAAGGTATGGTCCTTAGACTACCTAAAGTTTGCTCTATTGCTTTATGTGAGGGGTGCATTTACGGGAAACAAACCAGGAAGTTTTTTCCTATTGGACATGCATGGAGAGCTTTTAACTGTTTAGAATTAATTCATGCTGATTTATGTAGACCAATGCAAACCAAGTCCTTGGGTGGAAGCCATTATTTCTTGTTGTTTACTGATGATTATAGTCGTATGAGCTAGGTGCATTTTTTGAAAAACAAATCGGAAGCTTTTGCGAAGTTCCAACAGTTTAAAGCTATGGTGGAAAAACAAAGTGACTGTCATATCAAAGTTCTTCACACAGATAGAGGTGGAGGATTTGTATCCAAAGAATTTCATCAATTTTGTGGACAGAATGGCATTCAAAGGGAGTTAACAACTCCCTACACTCCAGAGCAAAATGGTGTCGCTGAGTGGAAGAATCAAACCCTTGTAGAAATGGCAAGAAGCATGTTACAAGTACAGGGGCTTTCAAATCAATTTTAGGTTGAAGCTGTGGCAACATCTGTTTATCTTTTAAATCTCTCCCCAACGAGGGCTGTCATGAGCAAGACTCCGTACGAAGCTTGGTATGGAAGGAGACCAAATGTAAGTCACTTACGAGTCTTTGGATGCGTTTCTTATGCTTTGGTAAACTCTCAAGCTCGTCAAAAGCTTGAAAAATCTGAAAAATGCATTTTTATCGATTATTGTACTCAATCTAAAGCATATAGAGTTTATAACCCTCTTAGTGACAAGATTTTAATCAGACGGGATGTGATATTTGATGAAAATGTAAGCTAGAATTTGAGTGAAAAGTAGGTGCAACAAGTAATTAATGATCCCACTGAAGTTTCTCCAGATGGAAGAGAAGAGCAACTTCTAGCAACTTCCTCTATTAGCTCCCTATTGGAGTCAGAAAATTCATCAACTTCAACAACAAACAAAATCTCCTCATCTTCAGTTCTTGAAGATTTTTCAGCAGAGCCAATTTCATTGAGAAGATCAACAAGAGCCAAAATGCCAAATCCCAAATATACTAATGGCATATAGACCTGTAATGACATATATACCTGTCAATTTGCTCTTGCTATTGTAGATCCATTGTATTATGAAGAAGCATCCAAAAATGAAAAATGGCAGAGAGCAATGATAGAGGAGATGAAATCGATTAAGAAAAATGTAACATGGGAGATGGTGGACTTACTGGAAGACAAAAATGCAATTGGATTAAAGTGGGTGTTTAAGACTAAGTTTGCTGCAGATGGAAACATGCAAAGGCACAAAGCTCGTCTTGTGGCAAAAGGTTATGATCATAAATAAAGTATTGATTTTGAAAAAACTCTCTCTCTCTGGTAGCTCGATTTGAAACGGTGAGGCTTGTTTTAGCATTAGCTGCACAATTACAGTGGTTAGTTTATCAATTTGATGTCAAGTTTTCATTTCTCAATGAAGATTTACAAGAGAAGGAATATGTAGCTCAACATGAAGGTTTCATAAAGGAAGGCAACGATACAAAGGTATATAAGTTGAGAAAGGCGTTGTATGGTTTGAAGCAACCACAAGCTTGGTACAACAGGATTGATGGACATTTTTTAAAAAATCGATACATGAGAAGTGAAAATGAGCCAACTTTATATGTTAAAACAGGAGGTATATGCAACGACCTTCAAAAATTCGTTATGGAACAACAAAAAGAATCTTGTGTTACATTGCTGGAACTATGGAGTATGGCATTTGGTATTCTAAAGTCTCTGATTTCAGGTTGTGTGGATACACAGATACTGATTAGGCGAGTTCATTGGATGATAGATAAAGTGTATCTGCAAATATTTTTACTCTTGGTTCAGGAGTGATCTCTTGGAGTTCAAAGAAACAAGCTATAGCAGCACTGTCAACCTCAGAAGTAGAATACATTGCAGCAACTTTAATAGCTTGTCAAGCAATTTGGATAAGGAGAATGTTAGTAGATCTTCAGCATGAACAGATGGGAGCAACAAAGATATTATGTGACAATAAAGCAACCATCTCCATGGCGAAGAATCCAACATTTCATGTTTCATTTCATTATCTAGTAGCAAAGGAAGAAATCTCATTGGAATATTGCAACACACAAGAGCAACTAGCTGATGTTCTAACAAAGACTTTGTCAAGAGAAAGATTATGCTATTTTAGAGCTTTGTTGGGTGTGTGTGACTTTGAATCAAAGGGGGAGTGATGAGGAATGATTCAATGGTTGTTAAGGAATGGTGAAACTTGGATCTGTTATTGACCGAGTCCTGTGGTCAAATTCCTTATTTTATGGTAGTCAAATCTAATGCTAATAATCAGTGTTTATAGACCGATATTTATGTTTCATTTGTTGAAGTTATATGCCTATATATATAGGTAATTGATGTTGCTGTAATGCGTAATTAAGTGTTGACATAAAAGAAAGGGTCACTTGAAGTTCAGTTTAAAATTTGTTCTCTTTTCCCTATTTATTTCTTTTATTTTGTCTTTGTACTGCACTTTTTTCACTAACAGAATGCGATTATCATTGAAGAGGTTGATTGTGATCATATTAATATTAATAAATTAAATTCTATCATGATTTTAAAACTAAATATGGTTAGGTGAAAGTAATATTAATACGAGTGAAGTCTTGAAAAATTATCTAGTTGTAAGGGGTGGCCAAAATAGCAAAAACTCTTTCGATTTAAGGTTTGGTTATGAATTGTACTCAGTTTTCTCTTTATATTTTACGAAAAGATTATTTTTGTAACTCAAACTTGTAATTTTCTAATCACGAAAAAACTAGACAACACGAATTTGTTGTAGAAATGCAATGTGTCAAATATGCCGGTTGTATCCGTATCGAGATTTTACAACTTAGAATCGATACCGAGAGATGCCGAGCATATATTAATTTAATCTGCTCTAATTTGTCCATTAGATAACTAAATCTTATATCTATAGTCAACTTAAGCAGCCTTTTTTAAGTTCAAGGCACATACAAATTAAAATAGAATAGCAGCCTTCAAAGGAAAATTACAAAATAACGTTAAATGTCTTAAAGACTTTGGTTTTTTTAAGTAGGTCGAGTTCAGCACTGAGTATTTGCAACTTTTTTCGTTGGGCAGTAGGTTGAACAAGTTGATGCATTTTTATAAACTTAAAAAATAAAATTCAGCGCGTTTGCTAGAAATGGATATAATTTTCCAGAAAAAGAATTCTCGATCTGTTCTGTTCTTCTGAGGGCTTAGGTCTGCTACCTATACGACGACGAGTTTATGCACTTTAAACTTGAAGTTGAAGTCAAAATTCTCTGCAGTTGTTTCTTATAGTAACCAGTAAGTGATCGGTAATTTATGGATGTTAATAGTCATTGATATTTATTTAATAAAAATTTAAAACTATATTAACATAGTGATTTTAAATAGGAATTTTTATTAATAATAACCACTTAAAACTATTATTACCAACCATTCTTTCCTTGCGGTTTTGTATTCTTTTCTTTATTCTTTGTATTTTGCCCTCATAAAAAATTTTGTATTTATATTATATTATATGTATAGATGTATGTATATATTTTAATAGGCATGGCAATGATCGGAAACAATCTCGCATATTAAAATTTAATAAAATGATATCGTTTTAATTAATTAGTTCTTTAATTATTAAATATAATAATATTTTTGTTAAATTTTAATAAAATATAATATCATTTTCATATCTAACCTCTTGAACTTGAACTTTAACCTGAAATATGATTAATTAGCAGTTTTACATTAACTTTAGTTTAGATTTTGAAGGCTGAATACTGCCCTCGCTTGGTTACCTACCAATCAGCTATTTTTTTACTGATTTGGTGTTTTCAGCTGTTTTACTCTTCAAATATCTACTAAATGTGTTTGGAGAGTAGCTCCTTTATCAACTGATTTAAGACAAATACCCAAAAATAAAAATGCTCCTATATAATAGCGTTTTCATCTAATAACCAAATTTTAACTATTAAAAGCCAATTGTACCTTTTAAATTCTATTGCTAAGTTGCTTAATATTTTGCTATTTAAAGTGTAATCATGATTAAGTTGCAATTAAGTACCACATGCATCATATTTTTGTTACTTCTAATATACAACAATTTCTAACAAGTAGGATAGCCTAGTTGAGGGTCCTAGATACCTATGTTTTAATAATAATGTTTGTTCTTATAATTGTTTTATGTAATTATAGGTTAGAAATAAAATGTTGACCTTAAAAGAAAATGAAAATAGAAAGAGTTACATAAATTTTTCATAGATGATGTGAACATGACTTCTCTAAAATCTAAATTTTTATAAGAATATTCCACGAAATACTAAGATATAAAATATTCATACCCTTATAATTTTTTTAAAATTATGTCTTTATAAGTTATTTTATACATAAACAATTAATATTAAACAGCTAATTTTATCAAATAGCTCTAACAAACAACTAATACAATTCACTGATCAAATCAGCTGATTATATCAGCTAACACATAATGTAATCATATAATGCAATCAGATAATTTTCTATCTATTTACAGGACAGTTCACAGTTCAAACATTTTCCGACTCTGCACCTTTTACTTTGTGCTCTGGGAAGTACGTAGTACGTACAACTCTTAACAAAATGGATAATTCCATTTTCTGGAAGTCAAAGTACAGTAAGACAAAATAAGGAATGTTTCTCTTTCGAGAGAAGTGTTGTGCTGTGTATTGCCTTCTTTACTTCCAACTGCCAAGCTTGTGTCTGATTCTGATACCGTCTGAGGTAGCCGAAATGTCCGTTTTGGCAAAAAAGTAGGAATCGAAATGAAGTTAGTTGACGATCCAGATGTAACAGTTTTCTAATAATAACCTTTTAATGTCATTAAATCTCTCAATAAAATTATAGAAATAATTAAATTTCAACAATAATATATATACAATAGACAGATTTTAGCAGCCGTTAGAATATTATATATATACTGCTAAAATCTCTCTATATAATGTATATATATATTCTGACGGCTGCTAAAATCTCTCTAGTGTATATTATATTATATAATATATATATTCTAACGGCTGCTAAAATCTCTCTAGTGTATGTACATCTTACAAGAATCTCTGCATTAACACCCTCTCGACACGCCGCAACATGGGAAGTATCGACAAGAGTTACTTATTGTCTCTGTTAGTTACTCCCTCTTATCTAAAATAAGTGTCGTTTTAGATAAATGCATACTTATTAAGAAAATTAGTGAAATGTTTGATATACCATTATTAATTGCATGTTGAATTGCCTTGAAAATGTAATTTGTATAATTAAGATATGAGAGAAATTAAAGGGTAATTTTGAAAATAAAATTCTAAACATACATGAAAAATCGTAAATGACACTTATTTTAAATAATTAAAATCTCTATAAAACGACACTTATTTTAAATAAAATGAAGTGCTTAACAGGTTATAAGATAAGTTGTAGAAGAAAGTGCTTGTTCAGTTTTCATGCCGCCGACAGCCTGACCTTATAAGGCTTGTAGAAAAATTCCTTCTAGAATTTTCCTGAATCAAAACTCAAATCTGGCGGATGTTGGCTATTAGTTGTTTTCGAGTTTTTTAATAATATTATTATAAAACTATTTTAAAATTATTATTTTAAAATAATAATAATAATAATTGTTATTATATTATAAGAAAGATTGTGATTGAATAAGTCAAGATCTTTTAATTTGTTTATATACTTAATTTTTTAAGTTTTAATTTTTAATTTTTAAAAATATATTTGATTGAGCTTGAGGTGAGTGGAAGTTCAAGCTACTTAAACTTGATTGAACTAGGAAGCCCGCCTAGAATTTGAGCCCAACTAGGCCTAATTGGATTGCACATCAATGAAAGATGGGCCTAACCTGGCACGTGTTCTATTATTGTGTAAAACGATATTATTTTATTTTATAATTTTAAAATTTAAATAATATATTAAAAATAAATTAAAATCAATATTATTTTAATAAAAATTATGCATAATTTTAAATTAGTTCTAAAATTTAATTAATTAGATCTAATCAAATAATTTTAAATCCCACTAAATCATTTAAATTTTCTTAAGGATAGTAATTGACCAGTTTGGACCTAATCCAACTTTTTATTTTTTAAAAAATTCAAAATAACGTCTTTTTGTAATAACTTGTTGAGTCTTGGGGTAGACTGAGCTCGAACAATCAAAGCCCGGTCAACCCAAGCCGAGCCTAGGCCGTTAACTTCTGATCTGCAACCAAAGATAAAGGAAAAAAGATCCACACCGTCCATGGTCTGAAAATATAAGAGAGCAAAACTCAGCTGGGTCATTGTTACTCCTACTCACACCAACATTAATACTTATGCAATACCACATGACTAAACCGAACTAATGATCTACTTAGTGCCTGTTTGTTTCAGTTTTTAGAGGATAAATTAGTACTTTTTCTACTGTAAAAGTTATTTTTAAGAAAAATGAGTGTTTTATTGTAAAATCCAAAAGTACTTTTTTAATAGAAATAGTTTTTTTGGAAATTAAAATACAGTTTTGTGATAAGTTTAAATTTAAAGCTTTTCAAAAAAGTATTTTTTAGATAGATTTTTCAGATCAATTAATGAATTTATTTTTAATCCCCTTTACCTTTATGTTTTTACACATAATTTTCACAATACTCACAAACACATCTTCACGTTTATTTTGAGATTTGTATAATATTATTTGACTTTTTTTATATGTTTTAATATTTATTTTTTATATTAATTTTACTTATATTATAATCCATATAAAAGATTTAGTTCGAAATATTTTCATTTATATTTCGAATGGTTTAAAATTATAGAATAATTAATATATTGTGTTTTGCATATTGTTTAATATATTTTAAATAATATTTATATGCATAAATAATTTTTATTACAAAATAAAATATAGTTAAAATTAAAAATATTTTTATTTTTATTTTGTCAAATAATCTATTGTATGAAATTCTTTCAAAAAAGTTTCCTTTTAAATGACAGCTAAACAATGAACTGATTTCTCATAAAAGCTCTTCTAAGAAAAGTTCGATTGACATATAAACTCAATCCAACTGAGTATGGCTGATTAATTTAGACAAAACCATTCCTTTTAATGTCCATTTTCACGTCAATTTGTTTGACTACCTAAGAATTCATTGTCCTTTCCTTACCAGTTGGAAATGTCGTAAATTGTAATGTAGACTAGTTCATGGCACAGAAACCAATAGCTGGTTTTGATAACGTCTTGTATAATTGTTCTATACCGTTTGTTGTTTCATTCTCCTGCTCTATTTCTCGAAATCAAACCCTAATTTTTTGATGAAAAAGCAAAAACGCATTCATTTGGATTCACATGCGGCGTCAGGTCTGAAAATCAACTGCCGATATGGCGGCTCAGATTGACCTATAACTTCCTACCTGACAGTATCTTAGTAAATTACGACAGTTGTATCATTTTTCGCACAGAGGACTTGGTTGGTTCTAACCGGATTATGGTTGTTGGAATTTTCTCGGGAAAAATGTCCTAGATTTTGTCAAAGTAGCTAAGAAACACAGAGTTACAGGTTGTCTTGGGACTTTAAACTCCGCCTACTTGTTGCATTTGGAGCCAACGTCGGATGTTGAAAATATAACACCGAGCTAATGAACATTCAAGTCGAAACAAAAGTAGAATCCATGTAGTTCTTTACTGTGCAAACTTAGTTTACAGGCGTAGCTTTGGAAACTGCACCATTTGTCAGTGACCATTTTCATAAACGAGTAAATTAACGGCGGAGTTGTTGAAGTCAAGTTTTTTTATTGTGTATTTTATTCGTTTATGTGCTTTATCTCTCCATTTGCTTCTTGTTCCTCTAGGCAATCCTTTTTCCTTGTCTCTTACGTCAATGTGAATCATGTACCTTCCTATTGTTTCAGTTTATATATAGCATTCAGATGCTGTTCTTGCTCTTCTGTCCAACAAGTGTTATCCATCCAATTCAGCTCATTGCAAAATCATTTCATCCTACTAATGCCATTGGACTTCTTCAGCAGAAAGAATTGTATCACGCGAGGTACCTGAATTCAGTTCCATTTCTTACTTTACACCAGATTCCAAGCACAAGCAGTCTCGTTGCCAGTCGGTCAAATTTTTATTAAGGGTGTCTTAAATAATTGTATCAGATTACTGATATTGAATTGGGGTTGAAAGCTGAAGCAGGAGTACTTCAACAGAAAGTATGATTTCACTTGAAGCCATCAGCAAGGAAGCTGTTGATTTGGTATGTAATCAGGACTATCTGCATGTTCTGTTGTTTTAGCATTCATAAATGCATTATTTTATTGCATGATTTCCAATTAAATGAAGATTAAAAGTGCACTTCCTGCTTTTCCCTGCACAGAAATATAATTGCTGATGTTTCTGAAAGTTAAATTCTTGCAGGAGAACATTCCTATTGCAGAAGTTTTTAAGCACTTGCAATGTACAAACGAGGGACTCAACGATAACGAGGTTCAAAAGCGTCTGAATGTGTTTGGCTACAACAAACTTGAAGAGAAAAAGGTCTCTGAAGCCTTGTTTCAGCCCTTGTCTTAATGCTTTCCTTTGATAATTTTAAGAGCAACCTATTTCTCGTTAGCCTTTGCATCCCTTTTGTAACTGAACTTAATTTTATTATCTGCCATGTAGGAAAGCAAAATACTCAAGTTTTTAGGATTTATGTGGAATCCGTTGTCATGGGTCATGGAAGCAGCAGCAATTATGGCCATAGCCCTTGCTCATGGAGGGGTAAGTTTTCTGAGCCAATCTCATCCAAGAAAAATCCCATTATGGTAGCCGAAGCTTGATTTATTGATATTTCTGCGATCTCATTATACAGGGAAAAGGTGTAGATTTCCACGATTTTGTTGGTATCATGTCACTGCTTATAATCAATTCAACCATCAGTTTCATAGAGGAAAATAATGCAGGAAATGCAGCAGCAGCTCTCATGGCTCGCCTGGCACCGAAAGCTAAGGTTTATCCGAAAACCTTTCCTTTTTCTCCATCTATTTGGCCTTCACATCTTCTAGTTCTCAGTACTTAGTGGCTATATATGCATATCTAATTCTCGACGACAGGTTTTACGTGATGGGAGATGGAGAGAGGAAGATGCTGCTGTGTTGGTTCCTGGAGACATTATTAGCATCAAATTGGGAGACATTATTCCAGCAGATGCCAGGTTGCTTGAAGGAGATCCTTTAAAAATTGATCAGGCATGTACTGAGGATAGTGCAACAGAAATCAACTAAAAGCCGTTGATATTACCTTAAATAGATGCATCCCTTTCAAATGTTTTTGAACTAAGGAGGGTTCAATACATTTCTTCTTTTGCAGTCTGCTCTAACAGGAGAGTCACTTCCAGTGACTAAAAATGCTGGTGATGGAGTTTATTCCGGTTCAACTTGTAAGCAAGGTGAAATTGAAGCAGTTGTCATCGCAACTGGAGTACATACGTTCTTCGGAAAGGCTGCTCATCTAGTAGAATCAACAACACATGTTGGACACTTTCAGCAGGTCAATCTCAGAACTCTTTCTGATCATAATATGGCTACTGTCAAACCCTCTGCTTGGGGATTGACAAATCTGGAATTTGAGTAGAAGGATATTTTTAGTCATAACACTAGCAGATGTTCCAGCAAGATGACCTTTAAACTCAATGGTTTCAGGTCTTAACAGCAATTGGAAACTTCTGCATCTGTTCGATCGCAGTTGGAATGGTAATCGAGATTGTCGTTATATACGGGATACAGAAAAGAGAATATCGTGTTGGAATAGATAACCTTCTAGTCATACTCATCGGTGGTATCCCCATTGCCATGCCAACAGTTCTTTCAGTTACAATGGCCATAGGTTCACATCGCTTGTCTCAGCAGGTATTTTGAGCTATATTGAATTAAGGACAGTGAACCAATATCCTAACGGCTGTCAGGAAAAGAAGTTAAATTGAGTCTCAGGATAAGAGACAAACTACTAAATTTTCGATGCAGGGCGCGATAACAAAAAGGATGACTGCTATTGAGGAAATGGCCGGAATGGATGTACTCTGCAGTGACAAAACCGGCACTTTGACTCTAAACAAACTGACAGTGGACAAATCTTTGATAGAGGTACCGACTTGGATCGTTAAGTTTCCAGTAGAGTAGGTTAATAAGGCTTGAGAATGTTCCCTCTTGCTAAAACAAAATCCTATCTGTGAACGCGTTTTTGTCCTATTTCATCACAGGTTTTTGCTAATGGTGTGGATAAGGACATGGTTGTATTGATGGCAGCAAGAGCTTCACGGTTGGAGAACCAAGATGCTATTGATGCCGCTATTGTTTCAATGCTGGCTGATCCCAAGGAGGTAGTTTAATGATGCTCATTATTCTTTTATGGATGAACTAATTGAGGCATAATTCTAAGTACTTCGACTTGTGGTAGCTATACCTGGATGCAAGATTTTAAAATGCGGTCTGCAATCACAATTACGGCTGCAATATTGCCGTTGCAGTGCAGACACTTACTGCGATTTGTTGCAACTGTGACCGGATTTTCTGGAATTGTGCCTGCACTGTTTTTGAACGTCGCCTGCCATGTTTGATGTATTCTGCTTAACATGTTTCAACTGAACTGAGTTCATTCTGTCGTAATGTTGCAAGGCACGAGCAGGGATAACTGAAGTTCACTTCCTTCCCTTCAATCCCACGGATAAGAGAACAGCACTGACATACCTTGACAAGAGTGGAAAGATGCACAGAGTGAGCAAAGGAGCACCAGAACAAGTAATAGTTTCTGTCTACAGCTTCTTTCAGGTTACAGTGCATACCAAACCATAAACTTGTGTCCCTCTTTTTCCTTGTAATGTGGCAGATTCTCAATCTAGCACGGAATAGATCAGATATTGCAAAAAGGGTACACAGTATCATTGATAAATTTGCCGATCGTGGGCTTCGATCCCTCGGAGTTGCTCGACAAGTATGGCCTCTCAATATACTTTACCTGGTGTACTTGAATTTCATTTTACAATAGGATATTGATCAAAAGAGATTCATTGTTTCCAGGAAGTAACTGAAGGTACCAAAGACAGTCTTGGTGGACCCTGGGAGTTTGTTGGTCTTCTCCCTCTCTTTGATCCACCACGCCATGACAGTGCAGAAACCATTAGAAGAGCTCTAGACCTTGGTGTGAGTGTTAAAATGATTACCGGTGACCAACTAGCAATTGGGAAGGAGACAGGGAGGAGGCTCGGAATGGGAACAAATATGTATCCGTCATCCTCTTTGCTCGGAGAAAACAAGGACTCAGAAATTGGAATTCTTCCAGTTGACGATCTCATTGAAAAGGCTGATGGATTTGCTGGGGTTTTTCCAGGTGATTTACGTCGATTACTGAACTAATTTTAGTATCGAACTCTCCAAATCTTGAACCTTTCTCTTGAACCTTTCTCTTCATTGTAGAGCACAAATATGAGATTGTTAAGCGATTGCAAGCAAGAAAGCACATAGTTGGAATGACGGGTGATGGAGTTAATGATGCACCAGCATTGAAGATCGCTGACATTGGAATTGCTGTAGCAGATTCAACAGATGCTGCTCGTAGTGCTTCTGATATAGTCTTAACAGAACCTGGCCTCAGTGTGATCATAAGTGCTGTCTTGACCAGCCGCGCAATCTTCCAAAGAATGAAGAATTACACAGTAAGATGTTCTGATAAACAAAAAACAAAAAGTTTAAAAGTTACCAACAAGACAAAAACTTCTAATTATCCTTGTTCTAATTCTCTTTTTATACTCTCAGATA
Source organism: Erythroxylum plowmanianum (assembly GCA_025531925.1). NCBI lineage: Eukaryota > Viridiplantae > Streptophyta > Magnoliopsida > Malpighiales > Erythroxylaceae > Erythroxylum > Erythroxylum plowmanianum. The sequence continues at coordinate 26,166,183 of JANVCQ010000001.1, forward strand.
TATGCAGTTTCCATCACAATACGTATTGTGGTAAGTCTTCCATTTCGTGTTTCTTCATTATTAAAACTCTATCTTTTACTTCCTTAGTTCTGCAATTTGCATTTGTATGGCAGATGGGATTTATGTTGCTCACTGTATGCTGGAAGTTTGATTTCCCTCCATTCATGGTTCTCATCATAGCCATTCTCAACGACGGTGAGTTAAGTACATCAGTTTTCTTTTGAATGGCAGGTCCTTAATTACTTCTGAAACATGTCTACAGGTACGATCATGACCATATCCAAAGACAGAGTTAGGCCATCACCTATACCGGACAGTTGGAAACTCAGTGAAATCTTTGCAACTGGGATTGTGATCGGTGGATACCTCGCCATAGCAACAGTAGTGTTCTTCTGGGCAATTTATGAAACTGATTTCTTTACGGTAAATCCATCTATGCATGCTATTGCCAGGTTCGAATTTGTTTTATATGAATTTGGTTTCTAAACATTTTGTTGTCACAGGATCATTTTCATGTAGAAAGTTTGAGAAAGAAACTCTATGATCTCACTGACAAACGTGTCAGTGACACCCTGAATGCGAAGTTAGCATCAGCTGTGTACCTTCAAGTTAGCACCATTAGCCAGGCTCTAATATTTGTGACTCGTTCAAGGAGCTGGTCGTTCATGGAGAGGCCTGGTTTTCTTCTTGTTTTTGCTTTCGTCATAGCACAACTGGTAAATGGTTAACTGGACAAAAAAGATAAAGAACTTACAACTATTCGCATAAATAAGCATACAGTCAGTAACTAGTTCTCGATGATACATTACAGATTGCAACCGTAATATCAGCGACAGCGACATGGTCATTTGCAGGAATACACCAGATTGGCTGGAAATGGTGCGGCGTTGTATGGGCTTACAACGTTGTAACCTACATGCTGCTTGATCCTATTAAGTTCGCTGTCCGATATGCACTGAGCAATAAAGCCTGGAATTTGGTATACAACCAAAGGGTAAGTGAAACAAAAGCCAGTAGTAAGTCTTAACAGATGGGAATCTTCGAGTTGGTTGGTTGGTTTTGATTATTTGACTAATAAGAACTTTTTGTTTTTCCTGATCAGACGGCGTTAACTACTCAAAAGGATTTTGGCAAGGAAGCTAGAGAAGCTGCATGGGCAACAGAGCAGAGGACACTTCACGGTCTTCAATCTACAGAACCAAAATCCTTCGAAAAGGGTGTTTTCGGGGACATCGGTGTCATGGCCGAAGAAGCCAAGAGACGAGCTGAAATCGCAAGGTTCGATCTCTTTCCCTCCTTAACGTAGCTAACAATCACGCACTTATCACTCCAAAACTTGACGAGCTCCTTGAACTTTCTGCTTTCTGATACATTTGTTACAAAGAAAAGATTATGTTTACTGGTTCGGTACGTTGCAGGCTAAGAGAGCTTCGCACTTTGAAAGGAAGAGTAGAATCCTTTGCCAAGTTGAAGGGATTAGACATTGATGTTAATCCTCATTATACGGTGTGAGGTCTGCTTTTGCTTACTTTGCTCTTCGTCATCAACTTGTTCACTATCTTCCATGCCACAAGACATTGGCTGCAAGTTTGAGCGAATGCACGAGTGAACAACGCAGTCTATTCTTTTCTTTGTTCTTCATTTTACTCGTGTTATTGCACAATATAATTTGTGATTATTGAAGACAATATTCCAACTTTACAATCATAAGCATAATCATGTTTTTGAAAATTTTATTTAATGACTCACTTAATTTCTCTAAGCATTTCTAATTGGTATAGATAATCTTCTAAAGATCACAATTGTTATACATAATAAGCTTTTACAATATTATATAAACAACATAACAATGCTAATTAAGAGAATATAAGTTCAATGTTATAAAAGGAATACATAATTCATATTTTATCTAAGATATACTTTTTTATTTCCTATAAAATAAATTATATCTAACAGTAATTTTTATTTGTTTATATTAAGGTTGACATTAGATGGACTTAATCTTTTATGTTTCTTATTTAATGCCTAATTGTTTGAGCTTTAGGAGGATAAATAAGCATTTTTTTCACCGTAAAAGCTTTTTTTAAGAAAAATAATAAGTGTTTAGCTGTAAAATAAAACAATACTTTTTAATAGATATAATTTTTTTGGTAACCAAAATATAGCTTGAAGCTCAAATTTGAAGATTAAAAAAAAAACTTTTTCAGGTAGATTTTTCAGATCAATTAATGAGTATATTTTTTAATTCATTTTGTCCTTATATTTTATACATAATTTTCACAATATCCACAAACACATCTTTACATTTATTTTGAGATTTATATAATATTATTTGACTTTTTTATATGTTTTAATATTTATTTTTTATATTAGTTTTAC
>JANVCQ010000001.1:26168661-26180846 GCA_025531925.1 Erythroxylum plowmanianum
GTTTACAAAATATTAATAAACGATTACATATTTCAAAAAAATAATAATGACAAATATATGTAAGGTTGATATCTAAAGTTCGGCTTAGCCTAATTCGAAATCTAAATATTTAATTTAATTTAATTTAATTTTAAACTTAAACTTAGAGTACAAACTTAAAGTTTGGTTCGAAATTTCACTTAAACAATTCTAACTTTTGTATTAAAATGTTATTATTTTAGTATAAATACTTAAAAAATGTCATTTTGTAATGTTCATAATAGGTTTGAACTATGCAATTCAAGATCGATCAAACTTAGGTCATTAAAATTATCTTATAGCGTTCATTTTTAGAGTAATGAATAGAGGTAAATGTAGTACCTATTTGGATGAGCTTTTGAGAAATAAATAAGTACTTTTCTTTATTATAAAAGCCTTTTTTAAAAAATGAGTATTTGGTTGTAAAATCAAAAAGTATTTCTTTAATATATATACATGAATTTTTTGACAGCAAAAATATAGGTTTTTAATATGTTCAAATTTAGAGCTTTTAAAAAAGGTTCCTCAAATAACTTTTTCAAATCAATTAACGAGTCTATTTTTAGTCCATTTTATCCTTATATTTTACACATAATTATCACAATATCCACAAACTTAATTATCTTCACGTTTATCTTGCAAACTCATCTTCTCTATATATTTATATGTTTTAATATTTATTTTTGATATTAGTTTTATTTATATTATAATCTATATAAAATATTTTGTTAGATATATTTTTATTTATATTTCATATGATTTAAAAATATATAATAATTAATATATTATATTTTGCATATCGTTTAACATATTTTAAATAATATTTATATGCATAAATAATTTTTATTATAAAATAAAATATAGTTAAAATTAAAAGTACTTTTTATTTTTATATTTTTAAATAATAAAAAATTCTTTTTTAAACGTCTGTGAAACAGTTAACTAATTTCTTAGAAAAATTATTTTTAAAAAAATTAAAAATTAACAAAAATTCTATTGGTATCAGCCAAACCAAACATAAGCTTAATCACTTCAGCCAAGAGTGAACTCTAACACTAATCATAAATTTTCATGAAAGTTTTTCAACCAAACTTCAACTCAAAGTAAGTTTTTGATAATGAAAAAGGATGAAATTACCGAACTGGGGTGTTAAAGTTACTTTGAAATCATGTTATCTTTTTATGCCAACTTGAAGGAAACCCAATATGGAAGGAACTCGTACAAAACGCGGTGCCAGAGATAGAAATCAGAAAGATCAAAGACAAAAGACACCCGACCCTTTGAACAAAAGCAGAAGAAGTAGGGACATAGCTTGAAACAGATAGAGAGCATAATAGCATCTCGTTCTTTCATCGCTCACTTCATGCCGACTTCTTTCTACTCCAAAAGCGAAGTATAGAAAATAGTATACAAACAAGATGTTATCATTGATCACGGAACGAGTACTAGCGTTTGTACTGGGAGTGGTGGGATTTCAAAATCAGCATCTGATCATCTGCAGTAAATTTAGGTCATGAGATGATAGTGTCCCTCTCTACTCTTTAATGGATTGTCTAGTGAGCGGTTTAGTGTCCTCGAGTGGTAGGGACAGCAGGATGAAAGTGGAGAGAGGGGGAGGGAGAGCACATGGTTGTTTTGGAAATACTTATTTTGTTGTTCTTATCAAAGCAGTAAGTAACCCTCTGCAGAAAAAGTTTTTCCTACATTAGAAACTTGTTAGATCTTCGAATCCTGAATGGGGAATACCATCAACATTGCGCCCAGCTCATAGGAATGTAAAAGTGAAAGGAAAAGCAACTTGAGACTATCCGTTAAGCTGTGATTAAGGAAAAAGATAGTAAATAATATTCTAAATTTTTCAAGTCAAATATTATACTATTCTATAAGTCGTAAAAATGATTAAATATTATTATTATTATTATTATTTTATTATTACGACATATTTAATAGAATCATATGTATTTTTATAATAAAGGAAAATTATTTTTGTAGTCTTTGAATTGAGTAATTTAAATTATTTGATTTAGTTATATTATCACTAAACTTAAGTGAATTTTACAAGAAAACAAATCTAACAATTATTACATTACTTGTGGCAAAATATAATGAAAATTATAATTACAAAAATTAAATTATTTATTAATGTTAAATTATTATAGATAATAAGTAATCTAAAAATAAAAAAGAAGATACACAAATAAATACAATATTATTTAATATAAATGTTATGATTTAAAATGCTAATATAATATCCACGTTAATGACAAATTACAAATTAATTATAACATATTCAAATATTTGATAAGCTAATATATTAAAAAATTAGAAACTTTACCTTTAAATTATACTCAGAATTCAAAAGACAGAATCGTTAAATTTTCTACTGCTAATTTTTGAATTGAAGTACCTTAAAAAATAAAAAAAATAGAAGTAAAAATATAACTTAAATACTTCAAATTTATTTTTAATTAACAAGTTAACTTATTAAATGTTAAGAACGATGTAAGCCTTTATCTAACCAAGACACCAACATTTTCTCAAATTTTAAAAAATATTTATAATTAACAAACGTTAACTTTCAAAGTTAACTTATTACATACTAATAACGTTGTAAGTTTTTATCTGACCAAGACACCAACTTTTTCTCCTATTTAAGATCCTTTATTACTCACAATCACAAGTTATAGAAGGCACTAACGATTTTCTCTATTAAATACTTAAGACCCTTAAAGGGCCGCTTTATATTAGTGAACCCTGAGTAGGTGCCCTGTCTGCTCTTGCCCAAGACCGCCTCTGTCCCTAAATATAATATTTTCATATCTACTTACTCGAGCGCTAAGATATCTGTTCTTAATGTGTTCAAATGACCTAAGTCTTTTCTCTCTTAAATTTTCACGAACATTAGTCATATTCAATTTATTTCTTATCGTTATAGTTCTAATTTTATCTCTTTAAGACGAGACATGTTAAGATAATTATTATGATTTTATTACAAAAAAGTAAACTTTTTATATTTAATAACATTTTTATAAAGTTAATTGATTTTCCTCTTTTTATTTTTTAAATGACAAGACGGAATTTGGGTTATCTTTATTTTCTTTATCAAAACGATAGAATCAATTAAATATAGGACCAGATTCTTAGGTTATTCCTCTCCTTTTCTTTTTCTTTTTTCTTTTTTTACTGTTGACACACTTAAAACATGATCTTTTCCTTTTTGTGTGATGTTTAAACATTTGTTTAAATGGAATTTAATGAGAGTGGGAGTTTCAGAAAAGGAAATGTGAGTTGTTTTAGTTTTTACGCAGCTGACTTAGACTGGAGTTGAATAGAATTGCGTAATTAGTCTCTTAATAATTACATAAGATGAGTTACATTCCACTAATAGTTTCAGTTTTGCTCAACCAACTCTGTCGGTTCACACTCCTCGCATTGCGAAGGTCGAAGACGGGTCATTAATGTATGCAATTTCTCTTTTGATCAATTCTTTAATTATTGAATTAAATAATGTTATTTTATTAAAATTTAATAAATTAACTTCATTTTATTATAATTAACGGATTCAAGTCAAGTTAAACCGAGTAAGGTTGTAATTTAACCTCATTCAAGGTTAATCTAACCTTCTTAGTAAAAGGTATGAATTATCTTCTAATATTTCAAAATTGTAAAAGGTAACTTAACCTCATTCAAGGTTAATTAGTCTTTATCATTATTTATAGCATTATATAACATCTTAATTTTTTTCAAATGGTATTGATAGCATTTTAAGTGTCTGTTTGGATGGACATTTGGAAGGTCAATAAATATTTTTTTTACTACAATTTTTTTTAAAATGGGTGTTTGACTATAAAATAAAAAAATATTTCTTTAATATATATGACTTTTTTGACAATGTCTAAAATATAGCTTTTTAAAAAGCTTAAATTTTAAACTTCTCAAAAAAGCACTTTTTTCATATAAATTTTTTAGATCAATTAATAAGTTTATTTTTTAGTCTCTTTTGTCTTTATGTTTTACACATAATTCTTATAATACTCACAAAGTCATCTTCACGTATTCTCATAATACTCACAAACTCATATTCACATTTATTTTGAGATTTATATAATATTATTTAACTTATATATATTTTAATATTTATTTTTTATATTAATTTTACTTATGTTATAATCCATATAAAAAATTTGATTAGATATATTTTCATTTATGTTTCATATGGTTTAAAATTATATAATAATTAATATATTGTGCTTTATATAATATACTTTAAATAATTTTTATTACAAAATAAAATATAGTTAACATTAAAATATTTTTTATTTTTATGTTATTAAACAATTTATTGTATGAAGTTCTTTCAAAAAAGTTATTTTTAAAATGACAGTCAAACAGTTAACTAACTTTTTAAAAAAATTCTTCTAAAAAAAGATCTACAGAAAAAGTTTTACTAACAGAAGCTCTATTAGTATAAGCTCAACCAATCCTAATCCTAAGTTAATTTTTTGGTAGCTTTGTATCTTAAAAATAAATTTTTAAATACTTGGTAGATGCGTGATTTTTATTTTAATATTTAAAATAAATAAATAAATTCCTACTATTTTCTCTATTAATAATTTTATTGTGCAATTAGTAATATTTTAGTAACATTAAAATATAATTAATATTACTTTAATAATATTAAAGTACAAAATCAAAGATAATATTTAAATTTTATTTAAATTATAAGACATTAAAATATAAATTACGCATTTAATTTTAACCTATTGAATTTAGAAGGTTTATAATGATTAACTTCACCTAGACCACCTCTTGTGGCGATTTGATTTGTCTTTTGCTTTAGTGGGCATACATGTGGACGAGATGCAAAGTTAACTTTTCAACTTACAGTAGAAACCAACTCATGACTGCTGACTGCTGACTGCTGAGTGAAAAATGACAAGTTCGTGTCAGTGCAACACACTTCTGGCTGGGAACATCCACTCAGCTAGGAGCATATCATATGTTGTTGCTGAGATCTAACCTAAAAGATCTAACGCATTGAGTGACCAAATATTCCATCTTCTACACATTTTCCAAGTTGCTCGTCAGACTAAGTTTGGACCCCATGATCTTCTAACACTGGTGCCTTTCCGATGTTTGAATGAATTAAGAAGCCATCGTTTTCTTTCTTGACTTTTATGTTTCGATGCAACGTGAAAAACTGAAAGTAGATCATGACAATCACCTACTTCGATCTGACCTGAGTAGTGTCTTCTTGAATCATTAACGTAAATTCTGGTGCAGACCAACTCTGTTTAATCAGAACTTCTTCAGGTAGTACTCCAAAACAGAGGCGATAACTTTAGATCATGCCCAGTTCAAACAAAATCATGAACAAGTTTTGTATGAACTTATAATCACCAGTAATACGGATCAAAGTTAAAAGTGCAGGAGAAATTTGGAATTCCAGTTTCTTTTCAGTATTTTCACTCCTGAAAACGTATTACACGAAAGGAAATGGTTTTACTCTACAGGGGGTAACAATGGATGTGTACACCTACCATCTTCAATGTAAAGATTAAATCTTTATATCTCCAATATGTACAGTAGACATCACAGAGCTTTGCTAATACAGAGGAACAGGAAATCGTGGCGGTTTGGGCGGTTTTTGAGGTTCAGGAACAGGTTTCTCTTCTCGAGGCGGTTCACATGGACATGGCAATGCTATGAACTTTGGAATCTGATCACCTGGCATCAGAACTGGCAAGCTTTGGCTTTGTTTTTGTTTCAAATCCTGGAAACAAAAAAGGGAAGAACAAAAACCCAAAATAGTCAAGTGTCAGATACCAGATTATGAAAACACCTGCCACAGGTTTGAGGCAAACACTGAACATATCATTATGCTTGTTTCTGGAAATTACCAAGTGGGCAGGTTTAGACTTGGAAGGTGAAGCTTCAATGTCGGCCTCAGGATCAGGTTCACCGGATAAGGATCGGCGGAGTGATCTGAGCTTATCCCAGTGGTAGCAACAAGAGAAAATACCGCTTAAGCTGAAGATGACGAGCAAGAGCAGAGCTGTGCCGAGAGGGAAGCCAAGGGACGGTCTAGACGAATCCATGTGAGGAGGAGAAAGATCTGGACTCTCCATAGCTAACAAGAACAACCCCTGAAACTCATGTGTAGACGAAGAGAAGAGAAGCTGATGGAGAGAAATTGAGGAAAAAAAACAAAAATGGTGTGAAGTGAAATGAGGAAGGAGTGGTGTGTTTATAAAATGAGTTGGAGGAAGAGTACGTGTAAAGGTATGCTTAATGTCCGGGCCATGGTACGGAAGAAGGAGGGGTCCACTTGTTTGTGTGCGCTGAACCAGAATGTTAAAAAGGGGTTGCTTTGGTTTTGGCAGAGAGGCTTAGAGCTTGAAGAAGAAGACAATAGCAAAGAAGATGTTCTATTAAGTGACCGTTTTATCACAATAGTTTAAGTTATTGTGTGAGATTAACTCAATTTATTTTATATATTTTTTAATATATTTTCTCAAATGAAAGCTCTCTGAGCTTAAAACTTGCATAAGTTTATTTTATCTTGTGGTTAATTTAATTAGCATGGGCAGGTGCTATGATTCGAACTCATGACCATTTGATCATAGAAGCTCTGACACCATATTAAGTAACCGTTTCATCACAATAGCTTAAGCTGTTGTGTGAGACCAACTTAATTAATTTTATATATTCTCTAACAGGCGTGTGTAATGTGAAATCAGGAAATGAGGCTCTTGAAAGCACATTTGATGTGCCAAAATCTCTTCAAAAGCAAAAGGGGCAACAAATTACCTTACCATTATTGTGTTCTTACCTTATTTCATAAAGAACGTTTAAGCCATCGCATTGGGTTTCAAACCGATCCTTCAAATGGTTGTGGAAGGGCCCTACTTTAAAGAGATTGTACCGTGGCTCTTTTGTTATATGGCGCAATTGGAATTGGATGTGTCAATTTTGAAACGCACTAGTTCATGCACACAGGCACAAATTGCTGAGGATGCCAATTCTACAATCACACTACACAATAGCACCAAGTGCCCTGTGACATCTTCACGTGGGTTGGAGGCAATTGATTTTATTTTTTTTTTGTATGAAGGGAAAAATAAACTACAACGGTTACATAACAAGACGGGAGAAGCAAAGCCCCGAAAGATCCTCGTCAAGGAGGCGTTGGCACCCAACAGGGGTAATAACAAAAACGGTGAGACCGACTGTAGCTGAAGCTGCGTGAGTAGCAAGTCAGTTAGCGCATCTGTTGCTCTCTCGGTAAACATGCCGATGTACAACAGTCCAATTCCGGGTAAGAAGCTCATGAACTCCCAGGACGATAGAGTTGAGTGCCTAGGAACGACGGTCTGCTGATGAGAGGAGAAGATGCACAGCGAGAGAATCCAGCTCGAGCTCGATGTGGCGGAATCCCAGAGCCCAAGCTAATGTAAGCCCGGTATAAACACCCCATAGCTCAGCCGACATTGGATCACACCAACCAAGGTTCTGGGAGATTATTATCATTTCCTTTAATTTCAGATAAACAGGAGAGTTTCCTAATACATAATATTAAAAGGGTTTCCTTTAATTATGTAATTGAGTCCACTCGGTATTGGTATGGATGCTCTACCTTTCCCCAACACAGGTATGATCTAAGCAGGCTTTATATGGGCATTCCATATCCATGTAGAGCTGGGGCTATGGAGGTTTTTCAACTTCTGGGTCACAGGGATCGTGCGTTTTTCCTGACCAAGAAGTAGGAATCAAAAGCATGAATCCAGGCTGCGGGCCAAAGATATTTCCATTAGTCAGAAAAACAAACGGAAAAATCTCATTTGTTCCCAGTGAAAATGACGTATCTCTGGATTTTTAACAGGAACTAAGCTCGCTGTTTGGAGTGTGCAAGAGCAATTTGGCTTCTTTTGAGATCAGGACAAAGATAACAACATCAACAAGTAAACCAGCACGTAACGAGGCAGACATCAGCGCTGTTAGCTTCGCTATCGAGCATCAAGTTGCGAACTTTGTCAATGTCCAAGCTGGCCAGCTGATCTCTAACATTGTATGTGTAACTATATTTCTTAACTGGTAGCTATCTAAAGTCGAAAAACATTGCATAGGGAACAATTCATTCATCTTTCATGGAAAAAAAATAAGATTTGCAGACAATAATCATTTGCTGACAGCAATCCTACATACAGATTGTTGACCATCCGACGATCTTGAAGTTCTGATACTGAAATTTTGCTGTGAAAAGCCCTGGTACTGAACCCACGAGCTAACAACAGCTGAGTTCGAGCTGTAATGTCACAGAGCCACTTGCGCATGTCATTTTCACATGTTTCTGGTGTCCAATGGTCCCAAATTTAAGAACACTCGGTTTCTTCCTAAGGAGGGTTAAGTAATGCATTGTACGTTGCCTTTGTTGTAGGCTCAGATACTCCTTATCCTCATAAATGAAGCTTCTTGTTGATCTTATCTTCTTTTGACATCTTAACCCAAGTTACAGTTCTCCTCTCGGGACAGAGCCATCGACCCCTAAAGTAGAAATTCTTTGATATAGGACAAAAAAGTTTGTCATTTCTGAATTGTGTCAAAGGCATTAAAATGTAGCAAAAAGATACTTTTAAGTCTCTAGCCAAATTCATCTTCTTTATGCACTTTAATAACTGCTACTTTTCCTTTTTTCTTTTCTAATATGTATCATTCTTATCTTCTTTTTTTTTTTTGATTACATTAGGTATCTTGATTTAGCCAGACTAATCCTACGCCCCTACGACCCCACCCTAAGAACCTAGAGGATGTAAATCTGAAATCTCAAGATCCCTCAGGTTCCTACGTAGCCTGTACACTTCTGCGCACAAGGAGTTTTCACACACTCTAGATTGTTCAGCTGATGATTGATCACTGACTCCCCCCTGCTCAGCATCAGGTTCCCATCAGTCTCCAAGTTCCCTAGCAGCTCCAACTCCCACACTGCCACTGGAAGCGAGGCGTCCGTAATTAATCCGATTAAGGAGCTTTGCCCAGGGGACTAGAGGATCATCAATAGAAACATGCCTATTTCCCCTCCTTTGGTGTGACTCGAATTCAAGACCTCCTTTGAGGGGAGAGTCTTATCTTGTCTCATTGCATGTGGGTCTATTAGAAACAACCTCTCCATTATATAGAAATAAAATTGCGTACTATCAGACCTCCTCAGACCTCCTTTATTGCAAAACTTCGAATTGAATGATGATGATGATGATGACATAGGGATGGTTGGTTTCGAGTTGAAAGATGTATTTATTTAATTTTTAAAATATTTTATTTCTCTACAATTGAATAATTTTTAACAGATAAAATTATAAGGAGTTTACTCTTTTACCATATTTCATAAGTTCAAAATAAGCATATCATTCCAATTCCTTTGATATGTACGAGTCGTGCATCTTCAACTTGAGAAGTAAGTAGATCATCCCATTCAAAAGAGGTACACAAGTGCAAGCTGAAAAGGTTGACTTCCGCCATTCATGTGATTGAACCTCCTGAAAGATGACAATTTGGGTCAGATTCCTGCCACTCTAAGGGCATGAAACATGCATTTTTGGGTTAAATATCTACATACCTAACTGATTTGACAAAAGAACAAGTCGTGGATTGGATCTATACATGTCCCAGTCAGAGTGACTTGCATTCTCCTTGGAGCCATACTTAATAGTACAAGCACTTGACGTTTGTGGGAGACACGGAGATTTGAGGGGAGAATGACGAACCCAGAGTAATATCTTTGCTCTGTAAATCCAACCTATGGGTTGCTTGACTGAATTGTATAGTGGCGTCGAGTTTGAATGCATGAAAACTAGCTAGAGCACAACCAAGTCTTGATTTCCTTCGAGTAGGTTTGGCAACGGTTCAAGAAGGGTCAAGTTTGAATTAAGATAAGGGTCGGATCGGATTTGAACTTACGAGGACTTGGTCTGAAGCTCGATCAAACTTAGGCAATTTTGAGTTTGATTGAGCTGGACTAAATTTTACACTCTTTCATGTATTTACTTCGTAATTATTTCAGGTGTTTAATATTTTTAATTAATTAAATAATAAAATATCTACCCGACATAAATACAATATGTGACAACTACGTAGTAAAATAGTAATACGATGTTACATAATCTACATTAATAACAAAATTAACATTAGACCTTTTTTTGGTTAAAAATTAATAATTAAAATATTTAAGTGTCAATTTTTAAAATTTCGAGTAGTATTAAAATATCGAGTTTGCTTTTATTTTATTCTATTTTATTTTAATAAAACATAAATTTGGATTACAGTTATTTGGTATGTAATAAAATTAAATGAAATCAAATACTCAAAGGGTCTGTTTAACTCGAGCCCATAGAAAACGGGTCTGTTTGAATTGGATTCCTTTAACTTGTCCAATAAGATGACCAACATGGATCCTCCTCTCACAACCCGACCCATTGATCTTTAAGCTTGATGCCTTACTAACACGCCACGTGCCTTATAAATATTCATCTGAATATATTATTTAATTTTAAATCAATAATTAGTTAGATAATTTATTTAAATATAAATTATTATATGCATGCAATAATTCATTTAATGTATATTTGAAATATACCAGTTAGAATTGCTTCATCGATCCATTGACTACTCTTTTTAATTAGTTTATTTTAATTAAATAATATCATTTTTATTGTGAATTAAAATATAATTTTTTAATATAATTTTCATATTTAACTCTTCTGATCAAATTATAGATTGTTTAAAATCCTATTATACTAAGGTTCCAATTCTTAATTTTCATTAAGCCTCAAGCCGAGACCAAGTCCCTATTATTACTTTTTCGCCCTAAGTCCAGATCAATGTTACACTTAAATTAACCAAGTGTTTGGAAACCTTTGAATTGAATTCATGAACGAATTAGATTTAATTACATTAATGAAATTGAATTGAATTCAATTTACACTGTTTGAAACAAATCCAGGAATATTAGAATTGAATTCAATTACACTGTTTGGAGCACAATCAAAATAAATTCAATTATTTCATATGACATTTTTACCTTTTACTAAAAAATACTCTTATTGAATAATAAACATTCACACTTACATAGAGCAAGTTATAAATATCAATTTCATTATATGTGATATCATAAAAAAACTCATTATTAAAATAAAAAGAAAAAAAATGATTGCAAATGACATTAGGCTATATTGAGTTATGAAGACAATAGAAAACTATTATAATTTAGAAACTTAAAAATGCATAAACGAGCAGTAGTTTTTTTATGTTGACAACTACAAGACATTATTAATTTTTGAAATTTCACTATAAATTACATAATATCATAACAAGTTTAACATGCTTTTCTGTGATAAAGAAACATCAGATCGTTACATTAGAAAATTAAATAAAAAACAATCATATTTGTATAGAGCAAATTGTATCATCCATAAAATTCCACACTCAAGATCTCAAATGGAACAACATTCACTTAAAATATAGTCGAAAACAAACAAACAAAAAAACCTAAATATATACAAAAAAAATTCGAAAAATGCAAAAGAATATAAACAGGATGGGAAAATAAAAGGAAAAGCTAAATCGAACGATAGATCTAAAAGAGAATGATGGTCATAAACAAAAAAAAATCGAAAAAGGAAAAAACACCCATGAATAAGAAAAATGGAAAACCTGAATATGGTAAGAGATGTTGATTCATGGAGAAGATGTTGTTGTTCCGTTTCTTGATGAAGGAGCTACTTGAAGTGAAGAGATATATAGTAAGGTTAGATGAATATTATTGGAAGGCTATTTTTAACGTTTAAAAGAAGGATGATGGTCATCCATTTTTTTTGTTTTCAAACAATTGAATTGAATTTAATGTTGTAATTGAATTCAATTCATACTATTCTAAACACCCTATAAGTGATTTGAAGTTAATTTGAGATTTGGGTTTAAAATAGAGAAAGATTGATTATCCACTAATTAAGCGAGTTTAAGGGGTGTAAACAGTGCAACTTAAGCATGTTAGTTAAAAGAGAGACCGTGTCTGGGCGAAGTTAAAGTCAGCGGCGGAAGTGGAGAAGATGTCCCAATGTCGTGGCACAACCCCGAAAAACCTGTGGCTATAAAGCCAAAGCTTACCAACACTT
>JANVCQ010000001.1:26180946-26191336 GCA_025531925.1 Erythroxylum plowmanianum
ATAATATTATTTGACTTTTTTATATGTTTTAATATTTATTTTTTATATTAGTTTTACTTATGTTATAATCCATATAAGAGATTTGGTTAGATATATTTTCATTTATATTTCATATGGTTTAAAATTATGTAATAATTAATATATTATGCATTTTTGCATATTGTTTAATATACTTTAAATAATATTTATATTCATAAATATTTTTTATTACAAAATAAAATATGGTTAAAATTAATAAAAGTATTTTTTATTTTTATGTTGTCAAATAATTTACCGTATGAAGCTCTTTTAAAAAAATTATTTTTTAATTGATAGCCAAACAATCAACTAACTTCTTAGAAAAGTTTTTTTAACAAAAGCTCTACCAACAAAAACTCTACTGATATAAACATATCCAAACAGACACTTAATCTTTTGGATGTTAATTAGATTATAATTCTCTAACCTCCAATTTATACGTATAAAAAGCAATCAATACAATATCCATTTTACTGGAAATAAAATGTTATTGTCATCACTAAACGTTTTGACACTTTAATACTTCATTAAATTTCAACATGTCGATCCATTATTTAACAAATACGATATAAATAGCAAATGAAAACCTCCGAAGACTTAAAATCAAACATTTGTAACATACTTAAGCTTTTATGCCTCTATATATATATATATATAATTAATCCCTGAAAAGGAGAAGATGAAAAGATCTACCATTCCTTTGAGTATCATGGGAAGCTTGAAGAAATTGTCGAAAATGGAGATTTTAATCATTTTAATCTCGACCATCTTCGCAGTATCAGAGACAACGTGCTTGGAAAATAGTTCGTCACCTTCCGGCAATGCTGTGGAAGATTGCATGGAAGGTGTGTCGTTGGAATGTGGGAGAGAGATGTATGTTAGTTTCATGGGTTCTCTGTATCCCAACAAACCATGCTGCCTAGATATTCTGAAGAATGGAGAGTTTTGCCATAACTTGTTGGTCGACAAACTCTTAAAGACAAGGCTTCCAATTCATTCTTCTATAGTTATGCTCAAAAGCAAACAGATATGGGAAAAATGCACACAAGTTGGTTCTGATACTTAACAGAAGAAGGCTTCTGTTCTGAAAAACTTGCTTTTAAAATAAGTTTTTGTTAATCTTAGTCCTTATATTTCTGAAAATTATTGTTTATTCATATATCATTTAGTTATCATATACTTCTTTTTTAATTCTGATTCTCTGAGGTTTTTGAAACTTTTTTTAGGTATTTTGTATTATATTTAGCATAATGTTTTTGTTCAGTAATATTGTGTAATACTAAACCAGGCTCCGCTCTCAACGGAATTTTCAATTGTTATTGTTATATATTTATTTATTTATAATTCTTAAATTAGAATTTACCTTCAATATAAAAACTTCAATATTATATTTATTTAAAAATATAGATAGACGTGTGCTTACTAAAATGAAAATTATCTCAAAGGATAATAAGTATTAGTCAAATTCTATAATTGTAATAATACATCCTTTGAAGGAGTTGCAAATTAATTTTGAAGACATATATAATAACTTCACTATAACAAATTATTTTCCTCTCACATAATTAACATGAAATTTAAAAATATAAAATGTTGGCTTTAATAAATAATATTTAATAATTTTATTATATTATATTTTATTAATGAATAATTTTGAAGTATATCTAATAATGGAATCTATAAGCAAAAAATTTCCTTTCTAATTTTCAAAGCTTGCAAGGAAAAGTTAAAAATAGAGATACCATCAAATAAATATTTTGACTGAAAACTAAAATTAAAAATAAAAGGGTTAATTAAAAAAATTCAAACTTTACTCAATTTTGTAATTATAGTCTGAACTTAAAAAATAACGATTAAATACTCAAGCTTACAAATTTTTCAATTCTAGTTCGATATTAGTATCTTTGTTACTGTTGCTCCCGTAGTTGGCTACATAACACGTTATAATTAATTGAGTTTAATTAAACTAAACTGTTTTGGAATGGAAACTCCTAAATCAAACTCATTGGCTAAATCGCTGAATTTGAAAATCCTAAATCAGTTCATTCTCGAATAGAAAAAGAGAGGGTCTAAGGTGGCAAATCGAAATTCCATTCAAATTGTTAAAAACTAGGTCGTTGTCGTCATGCAATATCAGCATGACAGAGTGTTGTTATCTTGCACTGAACTAGCAAAGTTTGATTTAGGAATTTCAACCTTAAAACGATGTAGTTTACTTAAACTTAATTAAGTATGACATATAAAAGTATTTATGATTTTTGTTTTATGTGATAAACCAGGTCAGTAATTTTAATGAATATATTAACATTATGATAGAATTGAAAATTTAAATATTTAATTATTTAATTATCATCTTTTTAAGTTCGAACTATAATTATATAATTGAGTAAAGTTTGAAAATTTTTTAATTAACCCAAAATAAAAATAGGTAACATAAAAACTTTTGGAATATTCATGGAGTATTTTAAATAAAGAGTTCGATGGTCAGTACTGTAATTACTTTTTTTTTGGATTATTAATTGATCTGATGACTTAATTTTCATAGGCTACAAAAGAGAATGTAATAAATGAAACAGTTAATTGCAAAATCGGGCATTTTTGTAATATTGATAACTAATATTGGACTCTTTAATTTAAGTATTAGTTAATAAATTACAAACCGTTTCTTTTGTTCCCTCCCTCACCGAAACAGCCAAAAAGCTGTTTCTTCAACTCAAATCTTTTCAATTTCAATATCTCCCAAAAAAGGGGAAATCTTTCTCAATTCTTAGTCTTCCTGGGGTTCCCTTCTTGGATCCCTTCTGGATTTTCTCGTTCTTGGATCATTGGTAGAATCAAATTCCCTGCTTTTCTCGGGTACTTACTCTAGTTTTTCTGTTCAATTTTGGGAATTTTCTTTTCTAGGGTTAGGTTATTTTTTCTTTTGGTTTATTATCAAAAACAGGTTGTTGCTTGCAGAAGATGACGGGGTTGCGAATTTGTTGACAGTGTTGGTTGTTGGTGAGGCAATGCGGCTGTTTCCCTTGAGCTTAACCTCGGACAAGGATCAGAGTACTGAGGAGAGCAACGGAGGGATGTTGTATCTCAATGTGTATGATATTTCCCCTGCAAATAACTATCTTTACTGGGTCGGTCTCGGGATCTTCCATTCTGGTATAGAAGGTAAGGAAATTGAAGTTCCTCGTTTTTGGGTCAATTTTCTGGTTGTAATTGCGTAGAAGTTTGTTAGTATTCTCTGATTTAAAGGGTATTTATTAGGTGAACTACATGAATGTTACACGAAATGGAATTGGGAAATGTCCTTGTGTTATTGATTGATAATTGTAAGAATTTGATTAGGTGCAATAACTACCAGGTTTGTTAAGTTAAAATTTTTCTTTTGATTAGAGTGTTTGTTTGCTAGGTTATTGAGCTATCATTTAAAACATTCACTGGTCCGGTGTTTTTGAGGTCATTGAGCTTCTACATAGGGGGAACTGCGATGATAAGAATGTCACTACTCTCACGGTGCTTGACATTAGAAGTCTATGCTTTTGATTTTGGTGAAATGTTACATAAGAATGAGAGAATTCTTGCTGAGATACGTGCAATAATAATTAATACAAGCTGAAGCAGATATAAGATGTGGCAGCATAGGACATTCTGAGTGAATCTCTTTTCTAATGATGAGATGACTTTTTTTTAATGATTAACTTCAAGAGAGTTATCCTCGTTAACTTTCAATTTCTTTAACACAGATTGGGAAGCACCATCCTCTAAGTCTAGAGTCTATGCAACAATTGTAACTTATAAATATAAAAGAAGCTGACTCATCAAGTGATAAAAGGCGTCTGATATTCAAACAATTAAGCTAATGTAACAAAAAACAATTACCTAACTGTAGATGTCAATTCTATTTATCATGAGGCACTTGTTTGTTTTTACAATTAATGCTACCTGTTAAATATTTGCCATTCATGATGCACATGTCACCCAGATATGTTTACATGCACGCCTTGGTGTGTTTTTTCATAAGATAATTTGCTCATGAACTTCTTGTCCTATATTTGTCTTTAAACTTTATGAAGCATTAACCAAAATCTGTTCTTTGTACAATAATTAGTGAATGGTATGGAGTATGGCTTTGGAGCCCATGAGTATCACACCAGCGGGGTGTTTGAGGTGGAACCAAAAAATTGCCCAGGATTCATATTTCGACGGTCAGTTCTCATGGGCAATACCAAGATGTCTCATTCAGAAGTTAGGTCATTTATGGAGCACATTTCTGCAAAATATCACGGGGATACTTATCACTTGATTATAAAAAATTGTAACCACTTCACTAATGAAGTATGTCTGCGGCTAACTGGAAAGCCTATACCTGGATGGGTAAATCGACTGGCTCGAGTAGGTGCGTTGCAAGGCCTTTGCTAAAGTAAACTATTGTATTGATATAGTGTACTTATTGGTTTGATGAGCTCTATGCAAGTATGTTGTGTGCTATAAAGACAAAGCTTTGATCCAGAAGCAACAGGAGATACAAACTGTAGATTACTGCTAACCTTTTGTTTCTTTTAAAAGATTTCATAAATAGTTTTGCACCATTGCCTCAAAAAGTCTTATGCTGGTTTGAAGTCCACCATGCAGAATAGCTGCCAAAACAACCTAACTTTTCCTTGTACACTTTCCAGTCTACTTTCTTCTACATTTTAGCTATTTCTTTTATCATCTGATCAATTGGGCTTCATATGAAGTTTCAGGTTCTTTTTGTAATTGTTTACTGCCAGAGAACATACAAGTAACTGCAGTTAGACATCTTCCTGACCGTCCTGCATATTCTGGTGAGTTGTTCTGTGAACCATATTTCTGGGGCTTGCTAAAATGGGAGTTTTCAAGAGTTTATCATGTTCTTTTCTCGCCTAACATGAGAAAATTTCTTGCATTGACTGTCCAAGATTTTGAAATTTGTGAATAAATTCTCTTTTATGCGGTGGGACTCACAAGGGTCAATAACATCTTAATCCCCATTGCCTGCTTGGACATGTTTGAAGCTCCAGCCTCTTGGCTGTAGTATGGGGAGTGTATCACTAATCCACTTTGTTATGCACTTCAGAAGGGCAGGCTTTAGCGCATAGCTGCAGATTTGTGATCTACCAAGGATATATGTGTTGTTCTCTGTATGCGTGATAAATTTGAGAACATAGGAACTGATTTATCTGCATAGGTTGTCACTCGTCTCAAACAACAGTGTCACATAACCAGAGTGCCATTGACTTGACGTTCATTTTGTAGCTGGTGACTACACCTATTGTGTAGTCTTAAACAATGGCTGGGATGTGATGTATTGGTTGATTTGTTACTCAACAACTTGGGCGAAACTGGGTTATGGTTTTCCTTGTGTTGTTGCTATACCATTTTAGCTGCTACAGCCATTATACCAATCAATACAAGCTTTGATGGCCATTATTTAATAGCTCAAACTCCTCTGGCATTTTCTTTTCATTTATTTCTCAACTATCCTTTTTCCCTCGAGGCTACAGGAAGGACAGTAGTTGTTGACTTTGAGAGTCCTTCTGTTTACGATAGGAGTTGTGTTGGGCATTGGAATCCCCAGTGGTACCTTTGCTTATCTTTCTATAATTGTCTTTATTCTTCCCTGTTTGTTTGTGCAGTGTGTCTTTGATTTTATTCAACACCTTACGTGCACAAGTAGGTTGATTTTATACCTGTGTACGTGTGTGTGTTTATGGGAACATGTTGTGGATGGCTTCGTTGGGAAATCTTATACCAGAAAAGGAAAGTTGCAGAGTTGATATTCTATTTTATTTTCAGTTTATTGTTTCCTATTCCGTAGGTAGTTTAGAGATATAGGACTTCTATAATTATTTTCCTATTCTTATCCCGTAGGAAGTTTAGAGGTATAGGACTTCTATTATTATAATAAGACTGATCCTTATTTAAAGGAACAGCACAGTTAGGAATTTGATAGATACAAGACTTCTATGTCTGTAATATGACTGATCCTTATTTAAAAGGACAGAAGCTAAATAAAACGTAGTTCGGAGTTTAATCAAAATCAAGAGATTGGAGTTCTCTCTTGTCGAACTCTAAGGTGTCAGTCTCCCTTGAACGAGTCTGAAAATTTATCCAAAATAGATCGACAAAGGAATCGCAACAAAGGGAAGGGAGTTGAATTTGATTTTTTGATCAATCGCCCGATAACTCGATCCTGTTCTCAGAGACATAACAGAACATGTAGATGTTTTTTGTAACAGATCTGCATTTCATTATTAGAAGTTGAGGGAGGGAGTTGATATATTGGCCTCTTTAATGGATTCTACTTACCTTGTTGAGATACCTTTATGAATACAGATGATGATGATCGATCAGGATCCCTTATGCCATCTTTATCAGCGGAGAGTGAACGAGCGGATGCCGATCACCATTTGCTAACCACACCAAATGGTGATGTTGCTTTCTTGAAGGAAAAACCCGTGAGGTTAGCAAGGGAGCTTATGTAAAGAAAAACCACCTATGCAACACATATTCTTTCCATGTTGGGTCTCTGCAAGTTTAGCATACAATGGTTAGCGCATCGGTGAGCTTTATTGGCTTAGTGATTTGTATCTTTCAAATCCTTGATGCCCTCAAAAAACTTTTTTTTTTCCTGAATTGTCATGCTTTGTTCTATAGATTCTTGTAACGTCAAGTGTATAAAAGCTTGTATTGCTAGCTGGACAAGGGTCTGAAGGGTCCAAGTTATGTTCTTTTCTGCACCTTAACGCTAAGAAGGAATTCAAACGCATATTGCGTTATTTCCAAAACTCCCTGATTTGTGTAGATTATGTACAAAAACATATCAAATTCCCTTGAAATTAACGTACAGAGTATGGTTTGGTTACAAATGTCAGAGAAACACTAGACCAACCTTCGTTCAGTATTGCAAGCAATGGACGCAGTTGGACATTCTGCTCTTTATTTTTATTCTCACGTTTCACTTCCTGACCAGGGTGACTTCAGAAGCTAATTGTCGGATGATAAAAGAGTAATTTCTGATTCTGATGGCACAAAATGTTTTCTGTAAATTAATTTCCGCAAAAACTCCATTTGTTTAATTTCCAAAGATAAAGGTGAGAAATTATTGAATTTGTTTAATCTAAAACTTGTCGTCATTAACACCCAGTTGAAATCTTGCTAAGGCATACAATTTGGGAAGATTTGATTTACGTAGCTTTATTCTTACTTAATAAAAAGGTTATTTTTGATAGAGTTACACGCAATGTATCGTGCAGATACTTGATGATGGATGAACACTACTAAGTCATAAATCTATAAACCTTATTTAAAATATTTTCCCACAATTTTTTAATAAGGAAGTCTTAGTTATACATTTTAATGAATATAAATTTCAACGCTATTATCATTAAACAAATATCCATTTTAGGATTAAAGAAAAGTGTAATAAAAAGTGGGGAAATCATTTGTTTATTTTCTTAATTTTATTAAAAGAGAGAAAATGCAAAATTCAAATTAAGTTTAATAGATTATATATAAAATAAAATGGTTGTAACCTTGTAGCTTATATAATTAATGAAACATTTAGTTAGCTACATATGGTTTCTCTATAATTAAAATGTTAATTACTTCGATGCTAAAATAAAAGCTAAGTCTCAAAATTAGTATCAAGTAGAGCCCCCCAAGCGATACGGCGAGTACATGCACGAGATAGGAATTGCAGGAACACCTCCTTAATACATAAATCTATTCTCGTGAAATTCCTGATCAACACTTGTTTCTGTCACTGACTTGTACTGATCTCTACATAAACCCGGAAGAGTCTTGAATGGAATATTGGCCAGAATGAGCAACACTGCCAACTTGTTCAAGTCTGAAATTGTTAAAACTGGTTTCATGACCTATTTCACTTTCTTCTGGTTGAGGCATCATGAGAACAGCTAGCTCAGCTCGACTTTTAGCTAACTGGCTCTCTAAAATGTGTATCTGCTGATGCAGCAGAGAGATAATGGCTACACATCCATAAACAGGATCTTTAATCCTGCACTGTGCCTCATAATACATTGATTCTGCCGCTTCTGCTCGTAGATCTTCAGGAAGTTGCTGAGTGCGTGATCAAAAAGAGAAATATCAGAGTATAATATACAGTGATCATAGAAAGATGTCAGAACAGATGAACACTAATCTGTCAGTACATATTTATTGATCTTCAGATTCTCTTACACTTGAAGTATATATGTCTTATTGTCCATAGTGTTTCCACTTTCCAAGGTTTACGTTTTACCTGGAGAAGTTTTCCAACATTGCTGGCTCCATAGATTTTGTGGACGCAAGCGAATCTTTGAGGATTGTTGGCGGGGAAGTAAGGAGAGAAAATGCAATCTGAAGCACATCTTCTTCTCAAATACTTACAAGCTGCACAACGACCTGAAATCATTCTCAAAAAATCTAAATAGAATTGTTATCTATCTGTAGAGATTCTCTCAATCTTTCTCTTAAGTTCTTGATATCCAATTGAAGATTTTGCAGTATCAGATCAATATAAGGAGATCATTCATCTTAAGGGCATTTGAAGATTCTTTCGTCCAACGGCTAATTTTTTCTTAGAAATTTAAAAATTTTCCAAAAATAGATTGAAGCTCCAAATCTTGGAGATAATCAAGGCCGGTAGTCTTAGAATGCATTAAGGGGACTTAGACCATATGAAAATGGAAAGTTATATATATATACACACAACACTTCAAATTCATTTTTGTAGTAACTCATTTTGAGTTCATTATTTGTTATTTAATTAGCTAAAACAAAAACTAGTTGGATTATAAAATTATATTGAATTAAAAAACTCTCTAAATAAATTAATAACCTCTAAAAATTAACAATTTTTTATAATTATTCGGACTTTATTAATTAATCATCTATAAAATAATAGGATAAATTACTTCTACAATAATTAATAATTTTTTAATCATTACGATCTTATTAAGTTTAGTGCAACAGATCCTTACTCTATTCAAATATAAGTTCATGCATTTAGAAATAAAATATATTGAAATATTGGTGCATTGGGTCGGATTTTATTATTTTTATGAAATAGCAAAATAAAATAAAAAGGGAATTTTTGCATAGGAAAAATAAAAATGAAAATAAGACCAAACAAAGATAAACAATAAAATAGAGAAAAAGCATACCTAATTAAAGGAGTAGTTTCCATTTATCTATATTGTTGATCGAATATCTCAACCTTTTCGAGACATAGGAGTCCCTTTGTAATAATAATAAAAAATGTGCTAAACTAAATCTCTGAATATTTATTAATAATGTAAAGATTAAGTGATTTTTTTATAATAAAAAATTGCTTAATGTCAATCTTATCTTGCATATTGAATTTTATTTTTCAATAAGAGTTTTTATGGAAGCCTTCAAAATGCATCCTAATTTTTATTGATCTATTTTCTTAACAAATATCTAGATTTCTAATAATTAAAATTTCCATTAAAAATAATTGGAAATTAACTAAATTGATAAATAAATAAATATAATAATAAAAATATTAGTAATTAATTATTCTTATTATATAGTCAGATAGAGAAAATAACAAGAATTAAATTGGTATTTCTCAATATTTACTCATTTGTTTTGATCATAGTTTTACTAAACGATTACAAATATATCTTCATGATTGGGATCTCCACAAGCTCACCAAATGAAATTAGATAACAGAACTCAAACAAGTAGCATTAAAGTCTAATTGATAAATTTAATAGACAAATTCTCAACTAAACGAAGATTAATTTGAATCAAAAGTAATCAGCTCAATGTGAACGAAGCACTTCCCGCTTATTCCTCCGGTCTTCATTTTCTCATGCACCGATATCAACTATGGCTTTACGCACTCAATGTACAAATTCTTTCCATTTCATTTTGTTACTTCTTTCTTCCTCCGCTTCTTCTTCTTCCCCGTTGTTCATTCCCTTCCTTTCGTATACTTTCATGGTAATAATATTTATCTTACGCTGCTTATGCCATTGAAAGTGGAGTCCATATCCTTTGTCTAAGTCTTATTCTGTCTTATTCTGTCCAATAAGAAACGACGTAGTTTTCTTCTAAAAATTGGACAGCTCTATCGAAGATGGACAGGCACCTATGGGTGCTGTTTTTCAGCCACAAGACAAAGCCAGCCAGCCATAGAAAAACTTGTCAATAACAATAACGTTATGTTAAAACCTTTGGAATATTTAATAATTTTCAAGAGTAAATTTACGAATAAGTCTAACAATGAATTACACTTTATAATAAAAAGAAATTTCATAATGTTATGAATAATAATAAACATTTTTAATAATAATATTACATTTGTTAATAAAAACTGATATACAGT
>JANVCQ010000001.1:26198669-26213114 GCA_025531925.1 Erythroxylum plowmanianum
TTCATTTACTATCAAATTGAGAGTTTTAACTTCACAAGTTTGCCAACTTGCCCAAGGTGGTGAATACATTTCAGGTGGTGCTGACTATTTGCTTAATGGGTACAAAATTTGACCACCCACTGTTTTAAGAATTAATACTATTATCTTTAGTTAGAACATTAAGCATATCAGTCTGTATAGTGGTTGATTACAAGGAATTACTATTCTTTAAGTTTTCCTAGATGAAAGATTACCGCAGCAGACCAATCAGGCTATTACTTTCAAGTCTTGACTCTTTTTGCGTTTACCCCATTTCGCTACAGGGGAACTTAATTGGGCGTGGAGTGCTGGAATTTTGTGATGGTGGACCTCCTGTAAGAACTAAGAATCCTTTACACTACTCTGTTTGATATGAAATGCAAATTCATGTGTTGGTGATGTTTTGGGATGCCTTAAACAGGAATGAGGCCAGATATCGAATAAATTATTCGATGGGGGTTATTCGATATTCGATCTCATTCCTGTTAAATGCCAGCAACAATTAATGTCTCACCAAGCATGTATTTCATCTAATTCGTTGTTGTTTACCATGTATTGTTCTAAACAGAAAATAGATTGTTTGCTTGTGAGCATTAAAGTAATTCCTTTTTCGGTTTTGAACAGATTAAGAATTTTATTTCTCTAGCAGGACCTCATGCCGGCACTGCTTCTGTTCCCCTTTGTGGTGTAAGTACTATCGGACTTGACTTTAAATCTTTGTTTATCACAAAGATTTCTTTTATAGTCCACATACATATAAATAAAATTTCTAGAACAATAGAGACCCTGGTTTCAGCTACTGCTTGGTGATGGCACATTCTCTATTGATGTGAACAGCAGAGAATAGCTTTTGTTCTGTGATATCTTTGCCCATTGGGAGACAGTTCAAAGTTTCTTGATGAGTCCCAATTTTCAAGTTCTGAAGTAATGTAATAGTTTCTGAAATACAATGTTTTAATAAACTAAACTGCTCTGAAACCATTGACTCAGTGGTGCAGTTGTTTTCTCGTCTGATTCATTTCTTTTGCCTTGAAGTGTGATCTGGTTACGACATTTTCATTTATTGTGGCACAGCTCTCATTACAACGACATTGTTGTTAGTCCACTGATGGAAATTATTATATTATGACTGAGATCATGGCCATTTTTGCTTGTATAAATGTTATATCTCAAGTCAGATAGATACTTTTTTTTTAATTAGCAGAGAATTTTTAACATATTCTTTTTGATCTTGCTGGTTTGCTCAAAGAAATTTTCTTTTGCAGTCTGGTATTTTTTGCATAATTGCAAACAACCTGATGAAGTTAGAGATATACAGTGCCTATGTCCAGGTATGCTTGGCCTCCTCACATTTCTTCTGACCATAGCAAGCATATCTATTAGTTGCATTTGACTTGTGGAAATTGCAGGATCACTTGGCTCCCAGTGGCTATCTTAAACTTCCAAATGTAAGTTGATCACCCTTATAAAAGCAAGGTGCAAAAAAATGTTATGTTTTCTTGTTTTTGTGCAAGATCTCTTGCTTATAGCATATTCAAATTGTAGTATTCAATATCCAGCTAATAATTCTAAAATTCGAAGTTCAGTCAAAATATTGAGGAAAAGACCTTGCTTTGCATCTAACTTCCTGTGGAAATATTGGTTCAATTTTCCTGCTCTATATATCCTTAGAAAGATACTGTAACTATAGTACTCGTCATCTTCATTCAGAAATATTTCCTGATTTCCAGGACATCCCTGACTACCTGAAGAAGTGCAGGTTTCTTCCCAAGCTTAATAACGAACTTGCTGATCAGAGAAACTCTACGTACAAGGAAAGATTCATCAGCTTGCAGAATCTGGTTCTTATTATGGTGAGCAAACGAGCTTCTTCATGTTTTCCATGATCTTTTTGACACTGTTTAATAATTTTGAGCCTGAGTAAACAAGTATCCTCATGTCCATCTTTATAAACTTCAACAGTTTGAGAATGACAATGTTTTGATACCTAAGGAGACAGCTTGGTTCGGCTACTATCCAAATGGTGCTTTCAAACCAGTCTTACCAGCTCAACAGGTTGGTTGAAACAGATTGTTAAACGTCATAAAGAGCTCTTTTAATGCTTCCTTTGTTAAGAAGTGAACCAAAATCAGTTAGTATTCCATTTGACCAGTCTTCTAACTATTCAAATACAATTGGAAGACAAAATAGACTTTCAGGTGAAGTACGATTTGACATCACCGATTCTTTCTGCTCAGCTTTTTTGGCTTTCCTAAACCCCTGGAATGAAGTACTTGTTGCACCATGTGAAAGAGTTTGAATTATTTTGTATTAAGGCTAACTATGTTTTTGTTTTGTTTATAATAAATGCTTTGGTTGAAGCAGGAGTTTAATCAGTATTCTAACATTGTTTTCAGACAAAGCTTTACCTTGAGGACTGGATTGGTCTCAAAACGTTAAATGAGGGTGGAAGAGTTCATTTCCTTAACTTGTCAGGAGGACATCTTGGAATCTCAACAAGCGACGTGAAAAAGCATGTTGTTCCTTACTTGATGGATAAAACATCATCATCATCAACTCAAAGGGAGAATGGAGGCAATGTTGGAATGCCCCGTAAGGTGAAACCAAACAGCCAGAGTATGCAGATAGTGACGGACATTGATGATCAAGAACCAACCGAGTCGATGCTCGGCGGATTATCATCGTACGAGTGGCCAGCATCAGTTAAAAGTTTTTTCAGGGAACTCATTGGACTGTCCGAGGAAAACGATTCAGTCTAACGCATAATTTGGTTACATATATCTGCTTTGCACGATTTGCCTTAAAACGCATGTCACTCGTTAAGAACAGGAAAATGAAGGCTACATTTGTAACAAAACCCTTTTGGATAGCTTCCTAACAGATGGGAGCTAAGCCTTTAGCAACATGAATGCACTGTACACGTTCATTTACGTGTTAAAGTCTTCTTCCCTTGCTTCGGTTTTCCTCGTTTTGTTTCTTTTGAAACTGATCAACACTTATAAGCATTCCACAAACTGTCTCGGGTTAAAAAATAGTTTCCCAAATCCAGTGTCCTCACCTTTGTATGTAGTATAAAGTAACGAACTTCAAGGAGATTATTATTAGATTAAGCTCTTTTCATTGAATCAAGACGCAGATAAACTCAATTTACAAGAGGTGAAAAGGACCCAAGTTTTGATTCCTCCCCACCAAAACATTATTCACGCTCTTACATACGAGAAAGGGAACATGGTAAGAAAAGTAAATGAAAGTGCTTCGCAGCCTTACATGCAAACAAGTGATTCTCCTCAATAGACATGGATGTCCACACTGATACCTCCCAAGTGATCAGCTGCTACGCAACAGCTGCTTTCCCTGTTTAGTTGCTTGCTGAAATTCTTTTGATGTGTCTGGCAGCGCAGCCAGAGACAAGAGATTCGAGTCATAGCTGCTTGACCAGCAACTCGAACACGGTACAGAACACTAAAATCAGCCCATATCTCATTTCTCACAGAATCTGATTGAATGCTCGTATCGTATCCATCAAGATCTGCTTTTGTTACAACAACTACAGAGCCATCATCAAAGGCCAGAAGATCCTGCAATGGTGGTGGCCTCAAAGTTCTCATAACTAAATCAGTTTTCTTGATGCAGATGTCACCAGTTTTGACTTTAAGCTGATAGTATTCCTGAACAGCCTGTAATTCCAAACAAAGAGTGATAAGTCAAAATAATTAAGTAGCCACGTCAGAAATTTATCAAAAGTCAGCTTACTACTTGAGAAATGTAAATGTTCGTTTACTTTTCTACAATGGCCCTATGAGAATAGAAATAACATCTAAAATGACATAAAGAAAAGCTTTTGCTGGACATTTTGCCCCAAGTCACAGCAAATGCGTCATAGAGACGTGTTGCCATGCGTCATACGTCTTGCCAAAAGACTACCTTCCACTGAGCAGATGCTAGAAGCACCCTAGGACGGATTGACCTCACATAATCAAATGCAGCATCAGGTGTCATCCCATTATGATGAACCTACATCCAGAAAGGAAAATTTTTCTGCAATGTAAGACAAACATTACAATGAAAATAAAATGCTAGAATGAGTAAAGGTCCATTGAGGACAGACCAAATAACAGAGAACTATCGTTGTGCTGCGTCCCCGACCAGCTTTACAATGAACATAGGTACTTTGTCCTTGCAATACATTCTCTTCAAAAGATGCGTGAAAAGAAACATCAGAACCAAATAAGAATCCATTCTAATCTAATGCAAAATATTGGATGCCTTTTTACAAATCATTCAAAAGCTTACCATGAATAAAGTCTACAGCTTGGATTATATCACTCAAGGAGGGAGCAAAGCAGTAGTCTCGGGTAGGAATCACCAAGTGATCAATGCCATGAGCCTGCAATCATTGAAAAATAGAATTGGAATGTTAAAAAAACATTAAATCAATAGTATGATGCAACGGATTCGAGCTGACAGATCTACAGATGGATGATCTCAGAACAAATATAATCAATAACTGAATGAGAAATGCCATTCACTGGCGCATGCAGAACCAAATGTGAAATCGAGATAGATATCAAGTTTGATATCTGACACAAATTGCATCAGTGGTTGGAGAAACTCATGACTATGGACAATCTCATGACACTGGTCCTTTCCACACACGATAACTGCGTAAACAACTATAAGGCACTCACCTGATAGAGAGATGTGGAAACCAAAGTCTCATAAGGCTCATTAAGTGTGATCACCCCCCGAACACCGAGCTCCTTCAAGCGCGGGACATCACTAGGAAATGGCACAGCACCTAATAATATTAGCTGCAAAAGTATGAATTCCAATAAGCTTTAACCCGTTATACATAAAAATATGCACCAAAAAGCTACCATATATTCATAAATACATTGGGAGCTCAAACAATTGAACTGTAAACCCAAACGGAAACAAATGGTACCTCATGAACCCGATCCCACCAGCGAAACTCAGTCTGAAACTTGTTCCTAACAACATTATAGATCAAAGTGGGGTAAAACAAAGCCCGAGCCCCGGCTCCAATCAAAACCTTTTTCGCATCCCACGAGACAAAGCCATCTTCGCAATTATGCCCAACAATTACGCGTGAGGATTTCTCCTCCTCGCCTCTCTCCACCTCACTCCCTTCTAATTCCTCAATAATCATATTTCACCCAATATCCGAAACCGAGCAAGCAGTAATTTCCAATCAAATAGTCTGTACACCAAACAAACAACTGCGACGCGATACACAAATCTTCGATCAATCCACCATAGACCTAAATAGAACCGTGATCGCTCCTCCGAATCGGTAGACAAAGCCGTAAACTTCTACAGAAAGACGTAACGGAGATGCAAGAAATCGATTTGGCAGCTATCAGATTGTGATTCCCAACAGAAACCACCATCATACGAGGGGGAGAAAAACAAACCCGTCGAATCGATCATCAAGGAATAAAAGGATATTATAGTCAGATTAAAAAGAAAAAAAAAAGGAAAGAGGAAATGGATGTGAATTACGGGAAACCCTAGCCCTAGCAGTACAGAAATCGAAGATAGATCGGAGAAATTGTGTTGAATACTTGAATTGCCTATTTCTTCACGGTTAGAGAAAGGTAGAGAATTGAAGATGTGGAAAAGAAGATAGGGTGACGGAGTTGCTATTGAAGGGAAGGTGGTGAATGCGTGACACGTGGAGAGATGGATGATGTCGGTAAGATATCATTTGTAGTAGGTTGGGAGTGGGTGGGCCAATGTTCTCGAGATTGCCGACATTTTAATTATCACCGTTGGATTATCCTCTTGTTTTTTAACCTTTTTCTTTTGCTTTGTACTCCCTTTATTTTATTTTTGTGATTTGTCGATAGGGTGGTCTCAATTATAAGAACGCACCTTTAAGTTATCCATACTTAAATCAATTCCTGCTTGAATTAGATAGGTCCCTTACAGAAGACAAAGTTATGTTACAATTCAAATCCCGAGCAGTGATTATGAGATGAAGAATCTGTTAGATCTGAGGAGCCCACTTACATGGGAGATCTACACCATGGGCCTAGTGATGAAACATACTTGTGGGCTTTGACATCACACTTCAACCCAAAACCTTAAGGCATTAGGTTTATGGATCCTTTCCCCTTATATGTCATTCACTAGCTCCATTTCTTTCCAATGTAGGATTCCTACTCACACTTGACTTTCCAACAATCTCCCACCAGGAGTCTCCGTGCTCTTCTTTGTGGGGAGACAACCACAAAATCCGACCACCATCTCCATACTCATCCCTTGCCGAACTATCAGCTCTGATACTAATGTTAGATTTGGGGAGTTCACTTACATGGGAGATCTATACCATGAGCCTAGTGATGAAACATACTTGTGAGCTTTGACACCACACTTAAACCCAAAACTTTAAGGCATTAAATTTATGGATCCTTTTCATTTATACGTCATTCATTAGCTCCATTTTTTTTCAATGTGGGATTCCTACTCACACGTCACTTTCCAACAGAATCAGCGTGCATTACTGCATTATGGCCGTCCAATTCAAGGTAGCCATGGACAGTGTGTGAGGAAGAATAAGAAAATGGGGCGGCCACAAGGTGCGTTTTTAGTGCATGATTCTGAGTTACAATGATGTCGAATGTATCATTTTTCTAGTGAAACAAACAACAAATTGCTTGTCATGTATTGTAAAAACATCATACATCAAATTTAAACGTTCATACCAAGAACATGATTGAATCACCCGTGACGGCATGAATCCTCTGTGCGAGTTACTCACATAAAACGACGTAGCATTCAGGGTAAAAATATAGTTGAAACGGAAACGGAACATGTGAACCCTCGTCACATCACACAGAGCATCAGTGATACCCATTCAAGTCCCAACAGTAACAGAACAGCTGCCCAAAGGAAAATGATAAGCACACGTTCATTTTCTAATTCAAGAGTGATTGAAAGTTGGGTTGAAGGCATTTCACAGCAGCTAACCGGGAGAATCGACAGAACGTAACCATTATAAATTCTTCAGCTTACGGAAAACCTGGCTCATGCGTAAGTCACAGTGAACTCTTAACTTAAGATTTTAGATTTTAGATAAGGTATCATATCCAGCACTAAACCCTTGTAAGTTGTCTTTCGTCAAGATGCAGACTTTCCTGACGCAGGTTTAAGTTTGTCAGGTTTCGAGTTTCCTGATGCAGATTTAAACAGTGAGCAAAATCATTTTTCTTCAAGTTCATCTTCCCTGCATAATTGGGCTTCAGGGAATCATCTGCTTCAGTAAAGATAAGCTCAAATCCATTGGCTAATACAGAGAAGTTTCCTCCTTTTTTTTTTCATCAGAGCACACATATGGCCTTTATTGCAGAGGAACTTCTGTGCTTTCTGCCAGGCTACAATTACCAGCTACCAACTTTCTGAAACTCTTTCGCCACCATTTCATGAACTCCGGAGTTGTAATAATTTCTGAGCAATCCAGACTTCCGCAAGTCTGATAAAAACAGGAATGTCAAGCAGCGGTTCGTGTGTTCAAAAGTCTCATCAGTTTCCTGTATAAGATGCTCTTCAGAATTCAGATAGTTACAAATAGGCTATATTATTCGACACAGATTAAAATAATAAAGTTACGTGTTTTGAAAAGACAGTTTCATCCTAATCCAATTATAAAGTCAATAGATTAGATTTTTTCAACATCAATTATTCAAAAATTTAATAATACCATCGTAAAAATTTTAATTGTATAATTTTTAATAAAATTTTTTATCTTTTTTGATTAATTTAATATAATAATAATTATTGTTAAAATTAATTAATTAATTGGTATTTTTAAACTAATAAATTTTTATAAAAAGAATCGATTAATTTTTATTTAATAAATTTTAAAATTAAACTTATATAAAATAATATCTTTCAATCATATTTTAAATTCTATAATTTTATTTAATTTTTAATTAATTTTACCACGGTCTAATATCGATTGAATTTTTTAAACTTTAAATATATTATTTTATAAAATTATTAATTTTACCACGGTCTAATATCGATTGAATTTTTTAAACTTTAAATATATTATTTTATAAAATTAATTTTTGATCTAATTTTTAAAACATTATACTAAATTACAAATTAAACTATCGAATCAACCTAAACCAATATGAATTAATTCTACAAAAAGATATTATTTTAATACTGAGCCAAAAGTTAGAATTGAAATTAAAATTGAACAAAATGTAAGGATTAAAATGAAAAATTAATAAATAAAAGTGCTTTGCCTTAAAAAACACAGTGCCAAACCTAATTTTAATTTTATTTGTGGTCCCTCTTATCTTTATTAGCCGCCATCACTGTCATCGTCACCAATCGCTGTCTCCCTCTGTCACTGTACCGTATCCGTATTTAAAGGCATGGATTACTTAAAAAAGACCAAATGCTATATAAAAAAACACAGTTTGTGAATATGAGAAACCATGGGTTTATGAAAACTGGGTTTTGGTTTTGTTTTCCCAGAGTTGGGTAACTGTATATTCGTGGGCCTCGGCTGAAAGATTCTGCAGAATATCTTAAGAACCTTAAAAATTATATTGGAGTGGTAGGGGACCTACGTCGTTGTATTAGAAATAGCCTTACTATTATTGCAAGAGTACACTTACATATTATCGTACACCTCCATATTCTACTTTATTGTGAAACTTCAGATTAAGTATGATAATGATGATATAGAGTTATGTTTAATATTTCTAAATAACAAAAAAAAAGTTACGATCTAATTGTCTCACATCGATAATAAAAGAAACTGAAGTGGAGTTTATAGATTTATGAGCTCTTTCACCCTTTAAGCTAACTTTTGGGATTGATTCTCTTATATGACGTGTAACAATTGGTATCAGAGCCAACATCACTTCTTCAAATTCTCGTGCCACGCCTACGAGTGGTAACGCCGACATTGCAATGTTTACTCGAGGTTAAAAAAGGTCTAACGCACAGTCAGTCCGTGAGTAATGACGCCAATATAGCAATGTTTGCCTGGGACTAGAAAAAGTCTAGTACACAGCCAGCTCGCCTGGGTTGCAAAGCGTGGTGGAATGTTACGATCTAATTGTCCCGCATCGATAATAAAAGAAAATGAAGTGAGGTTTATAGGCTTGTGAGTTCTCTCACCTTTCAAATTAACTTTTGGGGTTGGTTCTCTCATAAAACCTATAACAAAAACTAAAACTCAAGTTCAAGCCGCATTCTAAGTTTTAAATTTTTTTATAAATATTAAAAATAAATTTAATCAAACGATTAAGTTTGAACTTGCGTAATGTCTTGAATTTGACCGAATTTCCAATCAAACTAAACTTGAAAACATAATTTATGACTGAGCTTAATTTTAAACGGGGCATACCTGACTTATTAACAAGTTGAAGCATAAAAAATAGTAATTATATAATAAAATGATCATTTTAATTAGAAATTAAATTTTAATTATATAAAATTATGAGATATTTTTTCATAAATTCATATACAATATTAAACATTCGTTGGAATAATTAAAGTCAATGGACTTATTAAGTAGAGGAGGAAGTCACCATAAAAAATTACTTTACGCTAACATTGCCTTGAAGTTTATCTAAAATTAATAAATAAAATTTGTATTAGATTTGAATTTTAAAATTATTTTTAAAGTTTTGAAACAAATTTTAATTAATGAGTCTATTCAATTTAAAACTATCTAAAATTATTAAAAATAATATTCTTTTATTAAATGGATGAATAATTTAACCTCATTTTAAATAGAATTTAAGTTAAATTTAAATTAAGACTTCGTAAAAAAATTACATTCTTTGCGAAATAAAAGAAGTCGAAGCTATCATTTTGTTTATAAAACGGTAAAACCCGATGAAACCTTTTCGACTTATCTGACCCGGACTTTGACCCGCCCACACGTGATTAGTAAACAGAAAAGGCTGCGCCAGGCCCAGGTTAAACTGAGGCTGGCATTCCATTAGATCCTTAAAGTTTATCATATATCAATAAAAGTTTTATTTAATATTTTTAAAAAATATATAAAAATACGAATATTTATACATAATGACCATTAATTTTAATAAGAGTCTTTATTAACAATAGAAACTATAAAAATAAGTTTAGAAAAATAAATGTTATTAGAAAAATAAAACAATCTTAAAATTGGCCAGGATAATGAATTTAAATTATAGGATAAAATACAATATTATAAAATTTCAGCAAAATTTAAAAATTTAAAATAACTTTTAAAAAATTACATTTTAGTGAGATCATAAATCAAATAAAAATTTTGAATTTGAATTTGAATT
Source organism: Erythroxylum plowmanianum (assembly GCA_025531925.1). NCBI lineage: Eukaryota > Viridiplantae > Streptophyta > Magnoliopsida > Malpighiales > Erythroxylaceae > Erythroxylum > Erythroxylum plowmanianum. Next base: position 26,209,010 of record JANVCQ010000001.1, read on the forward strand.
TTAAATATTTTATTTTTAACATTTTTATCTTGAATTTACAATTAAAAGTTTATAAATTTTAAATTTGAACTCATACTTTAATTTAATAAACTCAAATTTGATCAATTAAAAATTAATTGATTTAATTAAACCGTCAATTCTTATTTAATTAATAATATTATCTTTCTAAGAAGAAAATATTAGTAAAAACCTTGTTCTTTTTTCTTAAGTGCCTATTTGATTGGAAGTTAATTAATGGAATGGAATGGAACAGAAAACGATTTATAATGAAATATAATGTAATATAATGAAAAATTGTTTTAGAGGGATGAAATAGTTTATAATATAATATAGTGAAATGTTGTTTATAAGATATATGGAATGAAATATAATGTATAATAAATGACTATTACACTCATGATATTCAAATAATTGTTAGAAGAGGTTTAATGCTATGATTTTAAAACAAGAATCATATCTAATTAAAAACTTACGGTTCAAGTCACAATCATGACAAATAATTTTTTTTTATTTTTTATATTTTAAAATAATAAATTTTTTATTATTTTATTATAAAGTACAGTGACGGAGCTAGCTAGGGCCCAGTGGTGCACTGGCCCCCCAAAATTTATAAAATTAAATATTTTGATTTTAATTAATTAATATATATATACAATAACATAATTATTTAGAGTTCAGTGGTATACTGAGCTCCCCAAGATTTAAAATTTTAAATATTTGAGCCCTCCTATTTTAAATTCCTGACTCCGTCATTGATTAAGTATATACAATTTATTATTAATTATATAAAAATATTATTATTAATTATTTAATAAAATCTATTTTATTCTATTATATGTGATTTATATTTTAAAATAATATATATATATATATATATAGAAATATATACAAACAATTGAAGAATAATTTATATATTTTTTATTTTTCATTAAATTTTTTTTATTTTATTATTAATTATATACAACTTATTATCAATAATATAACAATATTATTATTAAGGTAAGGAAAAATAATATAAAATATTATTAATTATATATAATTTTTGTGGATCGTAATAAATGAATTTTGAAAAAATAAAATTAGGATTAGAAGAAATAATTGATATTAAGAAAAATTATTAAAGGTATATTAAGTAGTGTAAATTTATTAGTTTATGTTCCATTCTATACTCGAAAGTTTATTTTTTTTATTATTTAGAATAAAATAAAGCGTAACATAAAATCCTCCACTTCTACCTTATTCCTTTACTTATTCCTTTACATTGTATTATAACTCTCGATTAATTGATAAAAATGTGTTACTTTATTTCTTATTCTATTACTAACCCCCTCAGTCAACGACGACGGAAGAGTACGACTAACCCGTGTTCAAAGGACTTATCATCTACTTTTTCCGGAGGACTACTACACTAAAATAACTCGTTAGACAAAAGCATGGAATCCGATACATTCTCAACAAACGGCTGCTTAAAATGTACAAAAGCTTTCGGCGGTGGAGAGCTGATACGATACCTTATCGTCTAATGAACTTATCCTCTTTTAGTTTTGCTTTTTTTCTTCTGCTCGTCACATGCTTTCTTTTTCACCGTGAGTCAACCACTGCGTGGCGTGACGCGGACAATGTGGACGGCCATGGCTTCCATATCTTTAACGCTTTCCCATCTATTAAACAAAGTAAAGTAAAACAGACATTTCTTATAATTTAAGAAATTTTAGAATTTTTTTTTTTATTTTTAGTTTTTTCAAAATTATTTTTATTTGATTTCAATTAAAAAATAACAACAAAACTTCTGTGATATAGATATTACGCGTTAACTAATTAAATATTATTAATATAATAACTTAATTTAGGTTTTAAATTTGATTAAAATTCATTAAATTTAAGTTAAATTAATACATTTAAATTAATTATAATAAATTATTATTTTGAATCAAATTTAATTAGTCCGTTTGAGTTTAAGAGATAAATTGAATCTTCATATAAATAAATTTTGATTAATTAAGTCTAATATTTATATTACATGTATTCTTTGTTATTTTCAAGCACTAACTTAGGTTATGAAATGAGTAAATAAGCTAAACTTAGATTCTTGTCATTAATATTATTAGAAAAAATATAAAAAATACCTGAAATAATTTTTTTATTATATAAGAATAAGACTGCGTATTATTATATTTTTTTAAATTTTATTTTACCACGAGATTTCGAGCTGAGAAAGAAAAATACGGGAGGATGTCCCGACGGAAGAAAGTCTCTACTGGCCTATGTCAAAAGGAGTTTGTCGGTTTCACTATCACCGCAAGCGTCAAGAACCACTTGTTGAGTTTTTGCCTGGGGAGATTCTGAGCAAGCTGAATTTAAAAAAAAAAAATAATTCCATTTGAGATAAAGTTATATCTTCAACATTCACTTTAGAAAGTAAAAAGATAAATGATAATATATTCCAACGGAGTAAGGGTCATTAATTATATAATAACTTGAACCCGCAACCTTTTATTTACAAATAACTAATACTTTTTCCTATCTAAAATAAATGTCATTTTAAAGAGATACACATTTATTAAGAAAGTTAGTGAAATATTTGATATACCCTTAGTAATTGTATGTTGAATTGCCTTGAAAATGTAATATGTATAATTAGTATGTGAGAGAAATTAAACGGTAATTTTGGAAATAAAATTATAAATATGCATGAAAAATCGTGAACGACACTTATTTTAAATAATTAAAATTCCTCTAAAACGATATTTATTTTAGATAGGAGGGAGTATTACCAATTGAAATAAGAATAATAACTCTGAAAAAATTTTACCAACATATGAGATTTGAAAATGTTCAATAGTAAGTAATTTTATCTCTAATTAGTATTATAGATATTTTCAAATTAAAAAAATAGTTGAAAGAAAGTGAATTATGAGATATTGAATTAGGGTTTAAAATTTTAATTTTGTTATATTTCTTTAAAAATACTTTGTGAACAATTATTATAATATGATTATGAATTTATTATTTCACTCTATAATATATTATAAACTTGTTAAAACAATCCCAAGATTATGTTATTTTTCTTATAAGTGCGTAAATTAAAATATTAATTTATGATGTTTACAATTAAGAAATTATGAGATTTGACTCCATAACTTACAAAACAATTAGTGGATATCATATATAGCAAGAGCAACTTATCATAATGTTAATCCAGGAATATATGCATGAGATTTCAACAAATACGGCCATGGTCAAAATACCCATTTCTAAGAAAACCTAAATTGGCTTTTGAAATTCCTTTTTTTTTTTTCCCTTTTTATTTCCTCAAAAGCTAGCGTACCAAGTCCAAAAGGGGATTCCTAACCACACACCACGCAACCTAGTTGCCTCTTACGTTATCCGTATTCCCAATACCAAATACATATTCTCTCTTTGTATTGATGGGTCATCAATGAGGACCTCTGGTTTACAAATCTTCCTCATGTTCTTGTTCTTTACCTTGATCATTTCAAACATCTGTTCCACCAGGCTCTCCGTATTACTAGACTCAAAGAAGAATCGTCAAATTTACGTAATCTTTCTTTTATATTTTACAATATGTTGTTTCTATGATTCAAGCCGAGACTAAAGGGATATTTAGTTGATAATTTGTGGAAAACATCAGTGAATAGAAAATAAAAAGTGAGTGGTTAGTTGCTGATTATTACTATAAATATTAAGAGCAATCGTTTGATATTTTACTTTTAGGGAGTCTTTTATACTATTCATTTAGTAGAGAAATGAAAAGATTTTTTAAATTATATTTTTAATACTAATTAATTAAATACAATTAATTAAGTAATTAAAATATTATAATTAATTAATTATAATATTATAATTAATTAATTAAATTATTAATATTAATTAATTAATGACATTATAATTAATTAATTCAAATATAACTAATTACAATAAAAATATTCATTAATTAAAATATTGTAGTTATAATTAATTAAAATATAGTTCATTATTAATTAAAAATAACAATTAATTAATTTTAATTAAAAATTATTATTCATTAGTTACATTGTAATTAATTAAAAATAAATAAATAATTAATTACAATATAATTAATTAA
>JANVCQ010000001.1:26222717-26235993 GCA_025531925.1 Erythroxylum plowmanianum
TTTATAATGTTAAAGTGATAAAAAAAGTTGATAAATTTTTATTAAAAATATGTACTATTTAATAAAATATAAATACCCTTTTCAATATTATTAAACTATATACAATATTTTAACAAAAGTGGTGATAAGTGGAACCAGATCTTCTGTTTTCATAAATCAATTTTTACTCTTTTCCACTAAATTTCATCTATACATTTACGCAAAGTCCACATAAATGTATAGACAAAATTAATTAGAACAGAGTTGGAACACCATTTAAGATACAGAGGATTTCATGCGAAGAAAAGTCCGTAAACTTTTCTTCAGGTTGGAACACCGTTTTTGATCCAATTGTTGATTTATACCCTACAGCCAATCGCTTTGGTTGTAGTTTAGTGAAACATTATTTAAAGACATTCTTTATCCTGTACATATTTTAATATATATGATAAAGTCCATGTGATAATTGTACATTGCAAATGAAATTATAATGATATTATAATTATGAGATTCATATTGCAATTATGTATTATTGCTAAATATTCCTGGTCATTGTCTATTAAGATTGGATATTAATAGAACGTAAAAACACTAGCACACGTTTTGTTATTCCTTATGAAGAAAGTGCTCTATCTCATAGGTTAAAGTATAGAGATACCTAAACAAATATGTGGGGGTTTGCTAAAGAATAAGTTCATTGCACAGACCCGATATGAGAAATCCATTTAAAAAATTACTTGTATGTCTATGAAATTCTCATCAAACTTATCTTGTATGAATATTGCTATGTTTTAATACTACTTATAATTTATTTAATCATAGGTCATTTAATCGGTAGTCATTGAATGTAGCATGAACTATATGGAGATAGTTGAGTAATCAAGATAGGATTCATTACCCTAAAGTAATTATGGAGAATGTTTCGTTATTCTCGATTAGTATTGATTCAAGAAATCCTTGGCAAGGTGAAATGATGCTTTGTAAATAATTTACAAATGTCATAAATTGAATCGATAGCTAATGACGAAGAACTAATATAATTAGACCCAAAATATAGCTATTAGATATTAAATTCAAGCTCTATGTCTAATCAGAACATTGTATGATGAAATGATTGAATTATACAAAAAAATTATGCGAAAAGGTTAGTCAAAACCATTTTGACATTCCTGAATATTTGGGTGGTAATAATGCATTGCTAGATGTCATTCTTGATCTATGATTATAAATTGTTTAATTGAAAAATTAAAGATAGATTAAAAGGAGTTTTAATTTATCTAATTTTAATTATGAATTAAAATTAAATTTTATAATCATTGTCAACATATTTAGGAACCTAATGAGTCTCACATATAGAATGGATTGAAGAGAACAAAATTAATTTAATCAAGTTGGTCTTTATTGTAAAGTTTAAGAAACTTTATGATTAAATATGAAATATTTAATAAATAAGAATCAATATGAGATATTGAATCTTATATGTACATAATTGGTATTTAATTAGAATTATATCTAATTCTAATTAAAGTTTAATAGAAATTATAATTTAATTTAAATTAAATTACTAAAACGTTCAAAGCTTATTATAAATAAGCTTAAGCTCCATGGAGCTAGCACTTCTTGCTTAACCCTCTCTGTAGGAGTTATAGAATTCTTTTAACTTGTTTTGTAGATACTGTTAGAGACCGAACACTTGTGCAGTTATGATGGTTGAGACGGATCAGTTTCAGAAACAGTTTGAGGCATATGACAAGACAAAGATTAAGCTTTGAAATAAGGTACAAATTAAATTTTCACTTTATTATAATTTGTGTTGATCATTTTATAAAATTAAATAGATCTTGATTTTCGAAAAATCAAAAATCACGAAAAAATTTCGTGATTATTTCGCTACTGTCGGGATCGAATCTCAATCCAGTTTCCCAACACCAACCCCAACTCCCCACCCTCCCGCTACAATACTTCTTCCTTTTCTCTTGAAATTTCGATAATTTAAGGAAATACCTTCGTCTCGTTTAAAGAGACATTACATTTGCAAATACATGTAGGCTTGGGAACAGGTGGGACCACCAAATTTTGTACAACTAATTTTGAATTAATTTTATTATTTAAATATTAATTAAATTAAATATTTTACTTAATTTTTAATATAAAAATTATAAATAATAATAATAATGATTGTTAGAAGTGCCTAACTCACCCCTAAAAGCTAGCTCAAGAGGAAGAGATTTGAACACTATTATAAATTGTTGAATGCTCTCATAGTTGTCCGATGTGGAATTCCTGATACACCCCCCTCAATCCAGAGCAGAACTGAACATCTGATGGACATATTGGGCAAAGGAACATAATCGGACACCGCCCCAAACTATCGAGACAAACTGGCTTTGATATCATGTTAGAAATGCCTAACTCACCCCCAAAAGCTAGCTCAAGAGGGAAAAGTTTGCACACTATTATAAATTATTAAATGCTCTCATAGTTGTCTGATGTGGGATTCCTAAAAATGATTATAAATTTTATCGTTAAAAGTCAATTAAACCAATCATTGAGATGTCTAAGCTAAAGCAAGATACAACATCATTAATAAGAATCATAATCAGTCACTTTTTGTAAAAGGGGTAAAAAGTAAAAAACCACAATTAAAATGTCAAAGCCTCCAGAACTTACCCGATTAAGGAGTCACTATTTTAATATTTTTAAGTAATTTTAAGGTTAAAATAATTAATATATTTGAAATACTCTCATACATTAATAACTAATTTAAAATATAAAATAATTTAAACAATATTAATTATTATAATCTTTAAAAAAACTAAATAGTCACTCCTTACCAATGTAATGGATACCGTTCCGTACCGGCCAGAACGTTCCGTTCCGGCCAGAAATCGGTACCGGAACGAGCTTAGAAATACCGGGTATTGATTCCGGTCGGTACCGACCGGTTTCGGCCGGTACCGGCCGGTACCGTCAATATCCGGTATTTTGGGGACCGTTTCGCAAAAATTAAAAACTTCAGGGACGAAATTGCAAATAAAAAAAATTAAAACCTAAAAATCTACCCGCACCCTCGCCCCCCCCGACCTTCTCTTCTTCTTCAGTTTCTCTCCTCCCTCTCGTAGCCGCTGGCCCGCTGCTCCTCCCTCTCGTCGTCGCTGCTCCTCCGTAGTCGGATTTAGTGTCGCCGTCGTCGGATCTGCTCGTCCCTCCTCCCTCCACGGATCTGGTCCTCTCTCCTCCCTCCTCCCTCCTCGGATATGCTCGTCCTGCTCGTCGCTCCTCGAAGAAGAAGAAGAAAATACTTTTCCGAAGAAACAGATACCAAAGTAAGCGATATCAAGTGAAAGCTTCTTAGACAGAGACTTACGGAGAGGTGAAAACTGAAAAGGCGAGGGAAACAGTACTAAGCTTCTGAGCTGCCCTCTCTTATAAAATCTGTCTTTTAATTTTTTATCATGTGTTGTGTGACTTGTGTCTGTTTCCCACTTTCCCTAACTACCCCAATGCCATGCCATTACCATACGGTCCATGTGATACCTAATCAACTCACGGGACATCCCACACGTGCCTATTAATCCTAAGGTCTTGATTTTCAATCGGTGATATTGAGAACATAATTCACTTTAAAATATATTTTAAAGTAAAGACTAATTAGTTATTTAATATACTTTGGAATTGGATAGGTATAAGTTGACCCAGCCCATGAGTTAAATTCAAAAATTAAAAAAGTTTAAGTTTTAATGTTATCACATAAATTTAAAATTTTAAGGATTTTTTTATTGAATTTATTATCATATAATAATTTTCACATAAAAGGATTATTCTTAGTTTTATAATTGTATAATGATGATTGTCTTTGTTTATATTAATTGTGGTTATTATTTATATGTAAAATATTTAAAAATAATTGTTATTTCAAATTAATTGTCATTATTATTTATTATTAAGATTTTTGAAAATATGGTTGATATAAATAGTAAACTAGTAAAGTATACAGTACAGTTGTATAATATATTAATATAGACTATTTTGCAATTTTTAAAAAATTTAGGGACTATTTTATAAATTTAAAAAATATCCCGAAACGGTACTCGGTACTGACCGATATCGGTACAGTTCCGTTCCAGAGCCTAATCCGATACCGAACCCGATACGGTATTCATAACATTGCTCCAAATTGATAATAAAGAAATTATTTTTAATGGAATCACAAGAAAAAGTAAAATTATAAAAAATGTAATCTTTTTTTAATCATACGTAGAGCACTACGATGAGTAAACCAGAACTTACTCTGTTAGATAAACAAACAAAAAGAAAAGGAGATCGCTCGCACTCTCGTCTTACGACATTTTACGCGCGTGGTTCTGTTATTACCGTTGGGGGCCACCCATCTCTGGTTCTTCTCCTCGTCCCACTCTCTGTCTCTGTCTCTGTCTCGCTTATTATGACTAAAAATAAACAAATAACGTTGTCATTATCACTTCCTTTGCAAAAAGTTTCTCTCTTTCGTTGGCTAGATTGTCTGCTTTAATATTTGCTCGTACGGGGGATTGGTTTAGATTCACACAACCAAGTCCGTGCATAACCATGTTTCCTTTCTCTTCTTAATGTTCTTGGCCTATGAGATGGTACTTGCTGTTAATATTCCGTTCTTCTATCCCCCACAAACTTGCACATACAAAAATGTCCCACCACCAAACCATTTTTAGACCATATTCCAGGGTGTTTATGATTGTTCTTTAGAGAGATTGCTTTTGGCTTATATGGGTTCTTTGGTTTTTAATGGAAGAGAGCAAAAGAAGCTCTTTCCTTCTAACCCAGGTAACGTGGTGTTGGCTCTCATTGTGATGAAGATGAGTAGAGAATTCAAAAATTCTTTCTGGTGCTGTACATCGAGTTTTTGGGTTCTTTTAGTTCGATCATTTACTCAATACGATAGCAATTCTCATTGGCAATAGGAAAGAAAAGGTAGTGTCTGTTTATTCATGGTTGACCAGTTTTAATCTAGCCTCTATTGTTACTTCTATTTGAAAGCCTATGAAATACGAACACAAAGAGGGCATCGGAATCAAGCTCCACGAAATTGGTTTGCTCAAATCCAAGACATATGAAAAGTTTCTTAGCTGGTTTGGTTCAAATGAATGAATAGATTTTCTGCAACTATTGATCTGGGATTTTGCAGGAAAGAAGACCTGATACCTCTTGATTAGAATTGTAAAGGAATTGTTTGCTATTAGATCAAATGGATTCACCAGTTCCGCAGGCCAGTCCAATTCGCAGGAAAAAGATGACCAAACAGTTGACAGGGAAGAAAGACGACACAGCATTGCACTCTGCAGCTAGAGCAGGAAATCTGATTGCAGTAACGGACATTCTTACTAAGACCGGCGAGGAGGAGTTGAAGTTATTATTAGAGAAGCAAAACCAATCAGGAGAGACAGCTCTTTATGTAGCTGCAGAATATGGTTATATTGATGTGGTTAGAGAAATGATCAGGTACTATGATCTTTCTGAAGCTGGCATCAAAGCGCGAAACGGGTTTGATGCATTCCACATTGCTGCGAAGCAAGGGGATTTGGGTAAGGCTTGATAGCAGAATTTTCAATTAGTTGATTCCAGCTTTTTTCTGCAGAATGTGATGTTGAGCTTTGGTTTTCCATCGTTGCAGAGGTATTGACAATACTAATGGAGGCACATCCCGAATTGGCGATCACTGTTGATTCATCTAATACAACTGCTTTACACACGGCTGCAACACAAGGACACATTGAGATAGTTAATTTTTTGTTGGAAAATGGGTGTAGCTTGGCAACAATTGCTAAAAGCAACGGCAAAACTGCTTTGCACTCTGCTGCTAGAAATGGCCATTTGGGGGTTGTGAGAGCACTTTTGGCAGCGGAGCCTGTAATAGCGACCAGGACAGATAAGAAGGGGCAAACAGCACTTCATATGGCTGTAAAGGGGCAGAGTAATGAAGTGGTGGAGGAGCTGATTAGTGCAGAAACTTCATTAATAAACATGGTTGATTCAAAGGGCAATTCGGCATTGCACATAGCGTCGCGGAAAGGAAGATCTCAGGTGAATTATATAAGCTCACTAACATCGAATTGTTATGAGTCATATGTTTCTTTATGGATTGTTCAGTATCCTACAAAAGTGAGTCTTGCTCTGATCAAAATTCCAATTTTGGCTTCTTTCAGTCAGAAATTCGGCGTCGTGAATAATTAACCTAAGTGCTGAGAACATGTCACCAAAATGACAGAATGCTATTGAAGTATAGTTTTCATGCTGGAAGATGTTATCAACAGAAAGAAAACTAAAGAAATATTCGATTGTGAAAATGCTATTACAAACTTGGATTGCTTTTTAATGAAGAGTTTTTCTGTCTTGTTTACTTACCTAATCAGTAAGAGATCAAATCTACTCACGAGTCAGTCAGGCTGCTGGCTCCTGCTCGCTGCCATATTCCAGTGAATGTTCATCATTGGTGGAAATAAGGACTAACTGATTTGTGATGTACATGTATTTGTGCAGATTGTCAAGTTGCTTCTTTCGTACAATGAAACCAACACAAAGGCTGTGAATAGGACAGGCGAAACAGCTATTGATACCGCAGAGAAAACTGGGAACCCTGATGTTGCAGCAATCTTACAGGAACGTGGCGTTGTGAGTGCTAAAGTGATTAAGCCACAAGCCACAAATCCAGCTCGTGAGTTGAAGCAAACAGTGAGTGACATAAAACATGAAGTGCACCACCAGTTGGAACACACTCGTCAAACAAGAAAGCGGGTGCATAACATTGCTAAGCGTGTGAACAAAATGCATGCAGAAGGTCTTAACAATGCCATAAATTCAACAACGGTTGTAGCAGTCCTCATTGCCACAGTTGCCTTTGCTGCCATCTTCACCGTCCCTGGACAGTATGTGGATGATCCAAAGGACATTCCCCCAGGACAATCTCTTGGAGAAGCAAATATTGCTCCAACAGTCCCCTTTACTATATTCTTCATCTTTGATTCTTTTGCTCTCTTCATTTCTCTGGCTGTTGTGGTGGTCCAAACCTCGGTAGTAGTCATAGAAAACAAGGCCAAGAAGCAGATGATGTCAATAATCAACAAGCTCATGTGGATTGCTTGTGCACTTGTCTCAGTAGCATTTCTGGCATTGTCTTTTGTTGTAGTTGGTGAGGATCAGAAATGGCTGGCAATCGGGGTCACAATTATAGGAGCCACTATAATGGTTACAACGTTGGGTACAATGTGCTACTGGGTTATCAAGCATCGTATTGAGGCCTCTAATATGAGAAGTATACGAAGGTCATCAATGGGGAGTAGATCACGGTCGTTTTCAGTGTCAGTGATGTCAGATTCTGAGATTTTAAACAATGAATACAAGAAAATGTATGCAATTTGAGCCTCGCAACACGTAAATCTTCTTTCTACACACTTGCTGCATTATATATGGTGCTAATTTTTGCAGAATCCTAGAATCTGACTCCCAAATTAACTGAATTTTAAGAAAAGGGTCAATGATTAAAAGAAATGTCTCGCAAAGTCAAAACAACCCTGGTCCTGCTATTCTGCTTCACTACCATTCCATTTTGGGTGGAGGAACTTCAGAATACTTCAAATCGCAGACTAAATCACTTACTTCACAATTTGATGACCACCCATGTCAACAAAAAAAAAAAGAAGAAGGAAAGATCAAAATTTTCAAAACAAGATAATTGATTCCATCAATCATGGAGTAAAGATTAATTTGGTCAAATGGCAGAAGCTTGGTTTTCAACCTAGCAAATGTCTAGCCATCTTCAAATCCCGTAAAGACCGATGCTCAAGCGATACCTTTATTCTCTGGGGCCATCCATTCTTCCGTATCTTTTATAACTAAGGCGACTATTATATTCATTTTGGACTGCACTAAAACTCGGACTAATGTGGATATTAGAGAAAAAATACGGTTAATTATTTTAAAAATTCAAATTTTATTGAATTTTATAATTATAATTTGTGACAATAAAATGCTTAAATTTTTTTATTTTTATAAAAATAATATATCATTAGATCCTGTATTAATAGTGTTTACAATGAAAAAAATAGTTACTTAAAAATTAAAAAGATTAATTAAAAAAAACCCTATTTTACCTATATGGTACCCTCAATTTCAGTCCATCACTACTCAACTAAAACTTGGTTGATTCAATTCCACATGTGTGGACAATACGGGAACGGGGGAACATTAGAGGTGCTCTTCTCTTTAGCCTCTCATTGTGGACCATTCCGGTGTCGTTTGCCCCCCGCAGAAAACGCAGTGTCAGAACTCCAAAGGCTCATCATTACGGAATTGTAAGTGGCCAACTTCGCTATAGGCCTCCCCAGTAGCCAGAATAGCAAAACCTTCAAACCCCAGTGACAAAACTGCTTGCCCATTCAGCTGTGACATATGGCCTAGGCTTGTCCATTCTTCATGTTACACTTACAAAGTGCCTCCCATTTTTCTTAAAAGATATAGCCGGGATTTGTTTCCCGATATTTATTTTGTAACTGTTCAGTTTATTTCCTTTGTAACAAAAACAAAAAAAAATTGCTCCAAAGGAAAACCCGGGACTTGATCCTCTGTCTCATTTCTTGTGTACCAATCTTGTTCCCTTCAATCTTAACCTTCCAATTATGTGAGACCCACATAAATAAAATGTTAAGATTGAAGAGGACAAAATTGGTACACAATAAATAAAACAGAGGATCTCAAGTGGGAAAACCCGGACCTTCTGACTTTGTAGACACCCTTCCTTTTTACTTCACCTTGGTGGTCCTGACTCCTGACATTACGTAGGTGCTTGACAAACAGTTCTCTTTTAACTTATTGGTTAAAAGTTAATTTTTTTAATCATTTTAAAGTATTATTGATGTGTTTAGTGAATGATTTATTGATTAACTTATTTAATTTTAATAAATTAATTTTTGAAAGTTTCATAAAATTTTTTTTAGAGTTAGCTGTTTATTTAATGATAATATTATCTTCCATTTTATTGTCTACTTTTGCTTTGTATATTTTTAAAACTGGCTTTTTTAATGGTACAATTATGCCATAAATTTAGAAGAATATAATAAAAAGGTTAATTAAACTTTTAAATCATTACTTAATTTTACAATATTAGTTTATATTTAAAAATATCATAATATTAAGTTTTTGAACATAAAAAATTACATTAAATTAATATTTTTAATATATAACTACTACATATCATTTATGTATTCTATTATAATTATAAATATTTTTAATTTATTAAATAATAAAACTTATATATATCATATAAAAAGTACTAATATGACGAATGATGTAAATTCAATGTTGGCATCTCGATGGATACGGTGCCTGCGCCATCGGGTAAACCTTTTACTAAAGAGGAGAGAGATGAACGGGTAAAGTGGGAATTTTTGCCAGTAATTTTAAATAAATAATTTTCTTACAAACAATTCCTCTTTCCTACACCACAAAAAATTTTACTTTTACAATAACTTTATTTTATTACCATTTTTTAAGTATAATTATAAAATTTTAATAGAATTTGAGATTTTCTTAATTAGAGAAAAGACACCAAGAGGCATTATTTTTGCTTTTCCTTTTAACTCAAATTGAAGATAATATAATTCGCGGGAAATTTGATTTTCTGGTCTTCTGAAAGGCTGAGGATCACAGTGAAAAGATACAGGTCCATCTACAGAAAGGTACATCAGCCCTGTTAATATGGCATTATTACCTCAAATCAATAAATCGTTAGTCAGCAGAAAATACAAACGAGCTAGGTTGACACACAAGCGCCCGGTAAACTGTGACCTTAAAGAGAGCCTTACTGATTTGTATTAAAGCAGATCAATACAAATCAATAACACGAACACTAGTATAGTAAAATCCGGTCAACTAAACTATTCGGAGTGAAGGATTGTATCATGGCAAAAGATGGCCCGTATCATCACAATGAGGAAAAATCAGATAATCATCAATACCAATTGATTGGTTTTCTGCATGCTCAACCACCTCAAAATTGTCAAAATTTAAATAGGCCAATAAAGTACTTGAGAAACATTTCAAATGGTGAAACCATACCAAAACTCTATGCCTCCATTACTGGATACTCAAACACAACATCTTTTCCAGCAAGCTTCCTGTAAACTGCGGAGAACGTCTCCAACTTGTACTCTGTGTTATTCCGTTCCTTTGGGTCCAAGAATACCTGCAACAATAGAACACAGTCTGAATCCAGCAGCACTACTATATCAATTGCCTTTATGAGGGATAACCTTCAAAATAATGATAGGTTACAAAGAGTTCCCATGTCATATCTCAACTAAGAACTGGCAACCACTTTGCAGAGCAATAAACATTTGACAATCATTGAAAAACCCTAACTCATTAAAGGAAACCCCATATTTATCTAAAAAGACAGAATTGAATTACCTTCATAATTTTCGAACCATCAACTCTGTATCTAATGCGCTTTCCAACAATCTCAGCGGGCAAAACAACATCTTCCAGCATTGCCTCATGCACAGAAGTCAGAGTGCGGCTTCGAGGCCTCTGAACAGCAGAACCTTTCTTTGGAGGCCTCAATATCCTCCTTGTGGCAAGCAAGATAACATCCTAACACACAATCAACACATATATTATTTGACGGCAGAAACCTGGAACAATACCAGATAGAGTTCATATACTATACAGAACAATCTAAATAGAAAGAGGGAAGAAACAAATTATAACTGGAAGAATGACAAAAATGTAAGCAGTTAATGAAGTTGGCAACAACGAAAACAAGTTCATATTCTATGTCACACATATTGCTAAATGAAAGACTACTGTCCACTCCATTAACATCCATTTAAGAAAACAAGCCGTTGGTGTAACTGAGATTGAGATTGACACTTAATACTCCAAAATTTTGTTCTTATTTAATAATTATTCGTCATCTTGCTTCTGATTTGTAAGTCCATCCAAAACATGAGAATCAACAAAAGAAGTCTTCAATACCTTCCCGCTGAACTTCTTCTCCAGTTCTCTCACAAGCCTAACATGAATCTTTCGGTAAGCTTTCCTCAATCTGTAAGGAACATGGATAACAACAGCCTTGCGGTTCCCAGAGACATCAACCTGACTGCAAAATGGAAGTTTAGTAAGCTAAAAGAATCCATGTACACTTAAAATGCATGCATCACACATCCTTACATTGCTGAATTTATGTAGACATCCTTTAGGTCACTTTTCAGCTCTTGATTGGTATTTTCCAAATCAAAGAAGGCCTACAAAGATCGAAAAGTTAACGTTACAAATCGCACACTCAGTTTACTTCAAATTTACAGCACATAGTTGCACAATTATTACCTGAGCCACTGACTCCTCAAATTCAGTAGGTTCGGCGTCATTATCTTTGTGGATTTTCTGCTTCGTAGTAAACATCCTCACAGAACTGCCATTGATAAAGAACCCCAAAAAACAACAAAAGAAACCCAAATTGAGCTAATTGGTGACTTGTTCCATCTTCAAAAGGGTAAGGAAGCTGCATTGGGAAGGTTGCCCCTTTCAAATTGCTTGTACATGGGGACTTCGCTAATTTGGAATATCCCAATAATTATATCCTTCCATTGCGTTTATTTCATTAACCATCAAATTTATATTCTTATAGCATCGTCAACAAAGAGTAATGAAAAGAAAAAAAAAGCCAATGGATATATAACGACTTTAGACCGCCGCTAACTTGTTAAAACTGAAACACTTAACATCGTTAACACGCAAAATCAAAACATTTAATCCAGTTTGAGGAGCCATCCGAACTTAACAACACTGGCAGTCAACGAAAGAAAACTATAGATAAACGCAAAATCTTTTCTATTTATCATCAACTTTGTTCAAGTAAAAGAGCCTGATTCGAAAACTTCAACATTAATGAAAAAGATCGTAACTTGGAGAGTATACATTACCTGGGGAGGGATAAGCGTAGATGGAGTGAACAGGGGAGCGCGCTGCGACACACGAAGACAGAAACCCTAGGCCGGACTAAGGGTTGTGATTAAGATGGCTTATATAGGTTCCAATGCAGGGCTCGTATTTTGGGCCAGATCGGCACGTAAGAGTCCAAGTCCCTGCAGTCTCTCTCTTCTATCTAATTTAATGTTTTATTCCAACCGAAAGATCATAAAAGGAACGGTCAGATTGAGAGAGGCACTTGGCACTTGTTGCAGCTTCGACTTACGGGGCGATTAAGAGCAACCTCATGCAGTCTAAACTACAAACACTACCAGCCATGCAGATCATTATCACCAATGTATACCCTCCCATGTACATACTCGTATCAAGTCCCCCCCTAGAATCCTTGTCTGCAAGGAAGAAAGTGGGAAAAGAACGGGAGAAACGTGAGCATCCTCCCATGATGCATACTCCACTGCAGCCCCTTTCCATTTGACTAAAATTTCAAGTTTTTGCCGATACTTCCCTTTGTGAACTACACAGCGGTCAAGGATGGTTTCTGGCTGCGGAATGTCCAACTCTGTGTCAACAGGAAGTGGAAGAAGAGGAGAGGTATGGATCAGTGGTCCCACGTGCTTGTGAATTTGACTAACATGAACAATATTGTGAATTTGTGCTCTCGGCGGTAAAGACAATCCGTAGGCCACAGCACCCGCTTTTTCAACAACAAGGAATGGGCCGTAAAAATGTTGAGACAATTTCATAAAGCTCCTAGAAGCCATTGAGGATTTCGGTATGGATGTAACTTTATATATATTTGATCCCCAACTTGATGCTGATTCGCATATATCATCATTTTGTCATGAGCCAAAGACAGATTATGTTTCAGTTCCTTAAGAACTGCATCAAGGTCTCGAAGACAAGTATCCACTGCTTGTACTACTGTAGTACTAGGAGCATAGACTAGCAAACGGGAAGGAGAGACTCCATATAAGGTTTTTAATGGGGTCATGTTAATGGAAGAATGAATTCAAATATTATAATTGAATTCTGCCAATGGCAGTCATTCCATTTCTTGAGCAGATCTCCTGCAAAACAACGTAAATATTATTCAAGGAACTGATTGGTGAATTCGCATTGTCCATTCGTCAGTAGATGGTAGTTTGAACTCATTCGGAGTTAGGTGCCTTGCAATTGAGAGAGAGTCTTCCAAAAAGTACTTAAGAAAATCTTATCTCTGTCACTCACTATTGAACCCAAAGTGTAGCATCCCACTCCCACGAGACCCGAACCCGACATCGACGGTGATATCCGAGCCCGCGACCCGCGAGGGTGGTAT
>JANVCQ010000001.1:26247628-26260640 GCA_025531925.1 Erythroxylum plowmanianum
GCACCCTTATCGTAGGGTGTGTATCAGAATGACCTACGGGCATACCGGTACATATCCTATGGTAAGGGGGTGCTACATGTGGGTTTAACTTAATTTTGTTGTATGATTGGTCTTGAAGTGTATATTTTAATTGTCCTCTTTGAAATTAAACTTTCTAGGATAACATGTTTTTAAATGCACAATAGCCCACTTGGGCCCCGGCTAGGAGAAATTCACACTCATATGAAGATTAAATCAGGAAACCCATTGTTCTACAAAATTCAAAGTCAAATTTCAACAAAATCGAATAAAAAATGATGAATAAGAGATCCAAGTCAATAAAAAAAATTCATATCTTCCAACTTTTTTTTAGCTCATTTCGCTTAGTCAAGCTTTTCCAGGCAAGTTCATTATGATTGTTCGTACCTTAAACTCTTCGGACACAATCTAAAATACACCTTATTAACCCCAAAGTGGAGATGAGTTGGTAAGGGACTCTCCTGACTTAAGTGAGGTCGCGGGTTCGAATCATCCTCATGTATGTAGTCATTTAAAACTTGAAGCCAGAGCTTTGCCTCTTGCAAGGGACCTACCCGGCTCGAGATGGGATTAGTTTAGGAGTGAATGGCTTAAAGGTGCCTTCCTATAGTTGGGACCCTCCTTGTGAGCAACCAAAAAAAACACCTTATTTAAAGTATTTATTGTCTTTGGTACATATGGCTTTGGTCTTATAACACTCACAAACTTGAAACTTATTGTTAACAACCTGTATATCTTGGTTTCTCCTTACCACATCACTCTTTCATTTTTTATTTTTTATGGTACATAAAGAGTAAATCAAATATATTAATGAAAGATTGGAGAATTACAACTCGATAAAAAATTACACAGTAGACTCTTTACGATCAAAGGGATTTTTAGACGGGTTAATTTAAACACATCTGGATACGTCGAGAAACATCCTTATTTGGAAAGTACTTCGAGTCATCTTCTTCTCTTTCTTTATCTCTCGATGATCTCTTTCTAGGGTTTCTCAAGGTGCCTGATGCAAAAACTTGATTCTTTGTATATACTCTTTTATTTTAGGTAACCCTAGGATTTTTTTGGAGTCCAAAAGGTCTAAAAAATTTCTCAAAACATGACGTTTGTGAGTATTTACCCGTTTGCCCATCGTAGGCCAGGATCATGATCACATCTGAGCTTTCTGTCACGATCATGGCATGCAGGCCACAATCATGGGCATATATGGAGCTTCTGTCACGATCGTGGCCTAACATGTCACGATCGTGGGCTGTTGTTTTAGCCTGAATGACTCCATAACTCTTCCGTTCTTTGATGTTGACCCTGAAATACTAGCAAACACATCAAAGTATCTCAAAAATATAATATTTAAGCTCAAAGACTTGTACTAACCCATAAAATACTTAAAACATAAATAATTAACAAACTAACACAATTCAAACCTAAACACATACTAAATGATTGAATTAACGACTAAAAAATATCAAATTATGTCCTAAAATATGGTGCAATTTACATTTATGAAGGAGATATAATATAAGTTTCTAGCTTCTATCCATCATTTGTATTAGAATACCATAATCTCCAAAACTTGGAGTACAAAATTCCATTCCACACAATCAAATGCCTTCTTAAAGTTAATTTTCAGAGAGCAATATTCTAGAGAATTCTTTTTTGATATCCTTTCAAAAACTGTTAAACAATTGAAATATTGTCCCTATAAGTTTCCCCTCTATGAAAGCATTCTGATTGCTACTCTTAAGAGATCCTAAAGTAGTCTTCAATTTGTTTGTCATGATTTTTAAAATCACTTGTATATAAAATTTAAACATATAATAGGTATATAATCCTCGCAAGATCTTAGGTTGTGATGGGATATGAATGCTTTAATGCTAATCTTTCAAAACAAATACTGATAAAGATTTCTAAACTTTGCAGATATGAAACTTGCAGAAAATTAAAGAAGACACAATTTACTTGGTTCGATAGTGTAAAACTATCTACATCTAAGGTTCCCACCTATGGTGGTAAAGATGTCCACTATATGAAGAAAATAGAAGAAGAGAAATGATATAGAGAAGAGTGTATTTTTACACTTGCAAAGAGCCTCTCCAGAAACTCTCCTAGTACCCACAGGTGTACTCTAACACAATCTCTAAATCTTTTTCTCACTTTCTTTTTCTACTCTCAAAGATTGAAAACAATGTATATTGATGACTGAAGTTTCTGTGCAGTGTATTTTTCCCTGTGTCTGATGTTTCTGCGTTGCTTTTATATCTGAAGATGAAGAAGATGGCTTTCGGTGAAGACTTGAATGATTTAGACAAGTTGCATGTGCCTCACGTGAGTTACTTATTCCTCTCTTATATGCTTGCGTTTTATACTTGTACATGTTGCGCTTTGTAACTTTATTGTAATAACTTGACAATGTATTATTGACATGAGCTACTAAACGACTTTGCTTTGAGCTTTAACACTTTAGAGATGTTGGTGGACTTTGGTCTCCACGTGGTTTAGGCTTTAGTTTTAATTCTTGTCTTCGGCTGATAGAACCTTCGAGTATGCTTTCTCCTCCTTCTCTCTTCAACAACTCTCAGACACCATCACACACTTCACTTCTATTCTTCATTCTTTCATGTATTTCTATTGAATCTGAGTGAAGTTGGTGGAGTATTAGGTGATTTTCATGACACTTTCCTCTTACTCCATCAATTTTCGCTCGGATCTGAAAAACCTGAGAATGATTCAACCTACCTGAAACCCTAGTTTTCTAAAAACTTTGTGAGATCTGATGAAATCAGCTTCGATTTCATGTGGCTTCCCTCCTATTTGACCAATCGTAGCTCAAATGGAAAAAAATCCTAGAGAAATACCCAAAAACCCGAAACCCTAATCCTCACCCCCTTCATGAGATCTGTCAAATCTACCTTCGGAATCAAGGGACTTCCACGATCTGTAAGTGGTCCCTGCAAAAATTAAACTTCTTTTGTGTTAGAAATTTTGTCTTGAAATCAGATGGATTTTTCTCACTTTGTATTTTTTCCAGATTGAAGGTTCCTTTGGAGATTTGATCTCTGATGAAATGTAGTTGCACATCTATGTGCTTGGATTGTTCATGGAGGACTGGATCATAAATCAGGTACCATGCACTCTGACTGTCCGTATATAGTACTGGTGTTGTGATTTTTGTGCTTATTTCCTTTAAAATTCCTGATAGCCATGCTAATTCTTTTACACCTTCTGTTATTGCATAATATTATGCCTCTGTGGTAGATAAACTTACCACTGATTGTTGTTCTGATTTTCAACATATTGTGTTTATTGATAGTGTAAATATGTATGTTGAGATTGACTTTCTTAAGTCTTTGTTTGTTACGTAATCAACATCCACATAGCCATATAGAAACAAATAGTTGCATTTGATTAGCTCCCTTTTAGTGAAGCATAATCCATAGTTCACTGTTCCAAATACATATCTGAGAACATTTTTGAGCTCTTGCCAATGTTCTAAACCTAGATTGGCCATGAACTTGCTTAGGATACTTATAAAATAGGCTAGATCAGCCCTTATGCATAGCATAAGGTACATTAAGCTTCCAACACCTACATCATAGGAATAGTGAGTCATAGCTTTCTGTTCTTCTTCAGTCTTAGGGCACTTGTCTGAAATCATCTGCAAGTGTGATCCTAAAGGAACTGAAGTAGGTTTGGCTTGCTCCATATTAAATTGATCTAATATCTTTCGGATATAGTTTCTTTGGACAAGCCATAGCTTTCCTTCCCTCCTCTTTCTGATAATCTGCATTTCTAAAAGCTTCTGTGCTTCCCCTAGGTCTTTCATTTCAAAATGAGAGCACAATTCAACCTTAACCTCTTGAATTTTATTCAGGTCCTTCCCTGTGATGATGAGATCATCTACATAGACTAACATAAACACTGCTTTAGTCATCCCTAGATCCTTGTAATAAAGGGAGTAATCATATGAGCTTTTAATGAAGTTCATGCTAGCAACAACCTCATGGAACTTCTTGTTCCATTGTCTAGGAGCTTGCTCGAGCCCATATAGGGATTTTTACAATAGGCAAACATAGTCTAGCTTGTTTTTATCCTCAAGTCTAATTGGCTGCTTCATATATATGGTCTTTTCTAGCTTTCCACAAAGGAAAGCTGTCTTAACATCCATTTGATGAATTTCCCAATCATATAAAGTTGTTAGGACTAAAATAAGCCTAATTGTCTTGAATTTAACTAATGGAGATAATATCTCCTTGTAGTATATTCCTTCTTTTTATCTAAATGCCTTAGCTACGAGCCTAGCTTTGTAAATTTTAGGTTCTGCTTCAATTACTCCTTTTTTTCAATTTGAACAGCCACTTATTCTCAATTAATTTGGCTTTGTAAGGTCTAGGGACTAAAGTCCAAGTCTTATTCTTCATTAATGAAGAATATTTCTTCTCACAAGCTTTTTTCCAATTTTTAGCATCTTTACTTCTCATGGCTTCATCATAGGTTTCTGGAGCCTTATTTTCTACATTTTCAGCCATGAAACATGCAAATTCAACCATGTCTAATTCAGCGTACCTTATGTTAGGTATTCTGATTCTTGGTTGCCTATCCCTTGTGAGTTGGTAGTCTAGTAGATTTTCTTGTGCATCATCCGAAAGTGGGTGTAAAACTTCTCCTTCACCCTCATCTTCTGCCTCTTCTCTCCTTTCTCCATATCGTGTAGTGTCTACTGCAGGCTCCACAGTTTCAAATTGTGAACCACTACATTCTTCAGATTCTGGTGGTACATAAAATATGACTGAATGGTTTGTTGTCCCTAAATTCTCCTGAATGTCACCTGGGAGGTCAGAATTTTGAGAATTCTTGTTCAGCAAAGGGAATTCATCTTCTTTAAAGATGACATCTCTGCTAATGATTGTTTTATAGGCTCCCTTTTGGAGTAGTAGGAGCTTATAGCCCTTCACACCTTCTGGATAACCTAGAAACACCCCTTTGATTGCTCTAGGCTCTAATTTTCCCTCTTTTTGATGTGCATAGGCTGCACATCCGAAAGTCCTAAGATGTGATAGTCTAGGCTTCTTACCACTCCAAATTTTCCGAGGAGTCTTGTAATCATTTGCAAAGGTTGGGAGCCTATTAATTAATAGGTTGCTATCCTAATTGTCTCCCCCATAGGGAATGAGAGCAACTCGAAGAGAGAAGCATGCACCTAGTCTTTTCTAGGCGGGTTCTATTCAATCTTTCAGTTACTCCATTTTGCTGTTGAGTAGCTCTAACAGTCTTATGCCTAAGAATTCCATTTTTACTGCAGTATTCCTCAAATACCTTGTTACAATACTCCAGCCCATTATTAGTCCTTAAACATTTCAATTTCCTTCTAGTTTGATTTTCCATAAGAGTATGCCACCTTATGAAAATCTCCAGAGCTTCATCCTTCCTCTTTATAGGGTAAACCCAACATTTCCTTGATTTATCATCAATTATGGACATGAAATACAAGTTCCCTCCTACTGTGGGGACTTGAGCTGGCCCTTAGAGATCACTGTGAGCATACTCTATGCACTTTGTGGCTCTCTTAGCTCCCCTTTGAAGGTTGACCTGTGGTGCTTTCCTAGCACACAAGATTCACAAAATTCCAACTTCTGTAAGTTTTCTTCAGGTATAAGACCTTGCCTAGAGAGATGGAGCAGGCTTTTGCTACCTACATGACCCAACCTAGCATGCCATTGCTTGATTGATTCAAGGTTTCCACTTTCTAAAATTTGATTAATTTTAGTTGAGCCTATAACATAGTATAGGCCACCCCTCTCCACTCCTCTAATGATGACTTTCCCATCCCTTAGGATTTCTCTAAATCCATTTTTAGACCTGATTTGAAAGCCTTGCTTATTAAACAAGCTTTCAGAAATCAAATTTCTCCTTATTCCAGGCATAAATCTGACATTGCTTAGGATCCTTCTTTTTCCATCAAACATGTTGATGGAAACACTTCCTATGCCCTCTATCCTTTGCTGCCTAGAATCTGCCATTTTAACCTTGGCAGTGACTGGTTCAAATGTTGTGAACCAGTCCTTATGAGGAGTGACATGCATAGTGCATCATGAATCAAATATCCATTCCCTATAAGCTCCTCACAATCCTCAGTGACAGCTAGAATTTCATCTCCACTGGAATCTTCAGGTTTTTGAACATTACCTGAAATTCCACTTTCAACTACCTTGTCCCTCTTCTTTTTCCTACAGTCTCTAGCAAAATGTCCTTCCTTATCATAGTAGAAGCATGTCTTAGCTTTTCCCTTTTCTTCTTTTCATTTTTGCCTTCCTTAGAGTGTTTTTCTTTCCCACTTCCTTTCTTCCATTTTTGTTTCTTGCTGTTTTTCTTATGAGATTTCTTCTCATAATTATTCTCTGCAAACATCACTTCAGCCTCTTTCTTAAAAGGATTCACCTCAACTATTTCTTCCATTAAAGAATCTAAAACCCTCTTTACAGTAAGCAATTCTCCACTAGCATGCTTAATTTCCTTCTTGAATGCATTAAATTCAGAAGGTAATGCCTTTAAGATCACTACAACTTGATGTTCCTCACTTATTTTCTCATCTGTAGCTTCTGCATCTTGTACTAGCTTAAATAAATAATCTAGGTTATCATTTAAAGAGACTGAAGTGTTCATTTTGTAGTTTGCAAGGTTGTGAAGAAGTGTCATCTTGTTAGGAAGACAGTTCTTGGCATACAATTCATCAAGTTTCACCCAAAGCTTTTGTGCAGTGTTACAATTCTACACTTTTCTTATCATTGTTGGTGATAAGTGGAGCATTAACTTGTAATGTGTAAGTCTTTACATTTTTATCTTCTTTATAGGATCAGTCTCTAGGTCATACTGATCATCTATGGCACCATAACAATCATAAGATTCAAGAAGAGCTTGCACCTAGAGTTTTGAGATGGTAAAGTCTTCTTTACCAGAAAATATGTCCATTTCCTTGCCTACCATGATTGCTATAAAATAAAGAATCTAAAGAATTTCACTTATTGACTTTCTTGATGAATCTTTGATGCTTAAAGTGTCCAAGAATTGTCCCAGGAGGTCTTGTATGCTCTGATACCACTTTCTGTTGGGATATGAATGCTTTACTGCTAATATTTCAAAACAAATACTGATAAAGATTTGTAAACTTTGCAAATATGAAACTTGCAGAAAATTAAAGAAGACACAATTTACTTGGTTCGATAGTGTAAAACTATCTACATCCAAGGTTCGCACCTATGGTGGTAAAGATTTCCACTATATAAAGAAAATAGAAGAAGAAAACTAATACAGAGAAGAGTGTATTTTTACACTTGCAAAGAGCCTCTCCAGAAACTCTCCTAGTACCCACAGGTGTACTCTAGCACTCTCTAAATCTTTTTCTCACTTTCTTTTTCTACTCTTAAAGATTGAAAACAATGTATATTGATGACTGAAGTTTCTGTGTAATGTATTTTTCCCTATGTCTGATGCTTCTGTGTTGCTTTTATATCTGAAGATGAAGATGGTGGCTTTCGGTGAAGACTTGAATGATTTAGACAAGTTGCATATGCCTCAAGTGAGTTACTTATTCCTCTCTTATATGTTTGCGTTTTATACTTGTTCATGTTGCGTTTTGTAACTTTGCTGTAATAACTTGACAATGTATTCATGACATGAGTTACTAAATGAATGTGCTTTGAGTTTTAACACTTCATACATGTTGGTGGACTTTGGTCTCCACGTGGTTTAGGCTTTAGTTTTAATTCTTGTCTTCAGCTGATAGAACCTTCGAGTATGCTTTCTCCTCCTTCTCTCCTTGACAACTCTCAGACACCATTACACACTTCACTTCTGTTCTTCATTCTTTCATGTATTTTTGTTGAATCTGAGTGAAGTTGGTAGAGTGTTAGGTGATTTTCATCACAGGTTGCTTGACTCAAGAATAAAAAAATAAAAGTTTTATTTTCAACTCTTTTAATAAGACAACTTTTCTAAAATTATGAGATCACTTATATGAATATTCGACCTATTTTTGTCTAAGATTTTTAGAAGAAGTATCTACTAAGTCCATCTGGCCTTAGAGTTTTATTAGGGTTCAACTAGAAAACAACCTTTACTTTCTCCAACTCCTCAACTAGATTAACCAAATTAGTTACTTCCTCCTTAAAGATTCTCTTCAAAACAACAGATCTAAAACATTAAGGGGAAGTTAAGATTGATTTGGATTTACCTTAGAAGGAGCCATAGTATTTTTTAACCTCATTTAAGATTTCCACTTACTTTTTCATAATCCTTCTATTCATAGATTTGATAGGGCTAATCCTATTATAACTCCTCCTATTCATTATGATATTAAAGAAGAACTTGGAGTATCTTTCACCCTTTTTAAGCCATTTGACTCTCGCCTTCTGCTCCAATAACCTATCATGCTTATTAATAGCTAATAAATAGTTTTCCAAATACTATTTCTCAAAGTTTAATAGCGTAAGATCCTCTGGTTTAGTAGAGAGCTGGTTTTAAGCAATAATCAATTTGTTTTTGGCCAAGGAAACAACTTGCAATATAGAGTTACCCATTTTGTATTTAAGAGCTTCAGCTTAGACTTAATGGCCATCAGTTTTTGGACATATATGAATTATTAAGTGCCTGTAACATCACATATATTCCTTTTCCTTAATGCCTCGTAAAACCTTTCTATATCAATTAGGAAGTTGTTAAATCTAAAGGGAAATATGTTTTTTTTTGTAGAAAATATTGTCAATCCTTATTGAGATGTGGTCAGAGAAAAATGGGTCTAGAAAAGAAGAAACATTTTCAATAAACTAAGTTAACCATTCCTAGTTGAATAATGCAAGGTCAATTTTTTTCTCAAAGAACACCCTAAGTAGTGACGGAGTCAGGAATTTAATATAGGAGGGCCCAAATAAAATATAGATTTCACAAATATTTTCATATCAAAACTAAATAAAAAATAAAGTTTTATTAAGAATATAAAATAGTTAAAATTACAATGATCCTCGCCTACTTTTCATAGATTGAAATCTTTTCATAACAAGATCATTGTCAATATTTGCAAATACATCTCTTTCAATGTAACACACTAAATAATAATTCAATAGGTCATCTCCCATTTTATTATGAAGTGAACTCTTGATAATTTTCATTGCGGAGAAAGCTCTTTCCACTGTGACTATAGCAACTAGTAAAAGTAATGACAATTTGACTAACAAATAAACCAAAGGGAATACATGATGCTTTTCTGTGCATTGTTAACATTCTGATTTAAATTAGACTATGATGACTGAACAATCGGTCTTAATTTTTTAAAATATTTTTCCATAACTGCAAATAAAAAAATTAGTTAGAACTAATATTTACTAATTCCATAAAAGAGGTAGCAGCTATCAAATATACTAAAAAATCATTAGATCTCCTTTTCTTTTATTATATATATATATATATATATATATATATATATATTCCCTACTGTTCATAAGCCTCAAAAACTCATTCCCTACTGCAACAACTTAGTTAAATTATTGATTAAACGGTCATACATGCATTCGCTGAAACATCCCTAAATCCTGTCATGGAATAAATATTATAAACTTGTCGATATAAAAAGCAGACGTGACGGAAGAACAAAAAGTTAAGAAAAATGGTCTGACATGCCATCCTTGCCGTACCTTCTCGTGTCAATCGTTACTTGCTATTGTACAAAGCTGCCAATGAAGGTGATTGGACCATCGCTTCTAACTTTTTTAAGGAAGATCCCAATTCAATAACTGCCAATGTCACTAAAAAGCCCATAACTGCTCTCCATGTCACTATTGGTACTGATCTGTCCTTGAAATTTGTTCAAAACCTTGTGGGGTTAATGTCTAATCACTCCGTGTGAAAGAAAAATTTTGAAACACCCCTCTTCATACAATCTTTCACAAATCACATTGACGGTGGCAACATTGCACACTTCAAAAGAGGGTCTTGTTTAGTTATCAAAGATTTTGATATATATATATATATAACTCCGTCAAGTGACCCTAATATATATATATATATATTAAAAATAAAAAATATTTAATTGTTTTCAAAACTTGGGGGGTCCAGTGCACCACTGGGCCCCAAATAACTTCGTCAGTGACCCTAAGGCCTGTTTATTACTCCATATGAAAGTGTGCCCTTGAGATTTGAGATCCATAACCCTCAATGCTTCTACACATTCCTTGAACTCTGGTGTGTAACACTTCAAACTGAGCGACCTTCTTCCTCTGTTCTATATAAGGATGAGTTTACGTCCCTATTAATAATCCAAGTTCTATCTATCCTCACTTTAAAATCCGTTAAACTCTTCCACAAGTTCTTCCATTGGAAATCATGTTTGAAGCCATAGGCCAATGAGGAGTATATACAAATATCCTCCTAAACAAATTGCCACCTCAAATGCATTACTTACATTTCCACTTATAAAATTTCCACATCCACTATTTCCAGGTTTTAAGTAATTATTATTCTTCCAAAAGTGTGAGCTAGGTGGTTTGAAATGAATCTCTACTTTACTCGCAACCTGTTAAGAAAATTGACATTCTTTAATCTAATTTTAGTTTCCAAAAGGGAAAAATTCTGTGGATTTTGTTGATTGACACAATCCCTTAAAGTTGAGAGCTTATCAGGGTAGTTAATACCTCTAACATTCTTCGAAATAAAGGTTATTTATCAATAACTTTGCCTTTGGACCATTTGCCTTTGTTGCTCATGCTAGACCTTCTTTTTTTACGCTTTGAAATTTAGTATATTTCCTCATGTGTATGATTAGAAGAGGGAGAGTGGTGGACAGTATCCATTAGAATGGATTATTTTGGAAGCTAATTTTTCTTCTGTGAATCATTCGGAGGCTACTCATCATCCTCAACTTTATTTCTTTTATCAACCTTATTTTGTGATTTCCGCTGTGTATATCAAGTTTGAGTTTGCTTCAAGACTATAACTCCATTAGTGGAAGCTAGATTTTGATCTTCCTCATATAACTCCATAAATTTATTGTAGTCACCCTTCTTAAAATTTTTCCAATTGGAATCCATCAACCCTCAATATACTCTGAAATTGATAAGTAGTTAACTCTCTCTACCTTACAACTCTACCATAACTAATACTACAACCTCGTCGATTTTACCTAACAACATCTTTGTGATTTAAATCGACCTAAAAGAAGTATTAATTGATATACCTTACAAACGACCATCAACCCAATCATCCAGTGTGATTACATGTTCCAAAAACAACATCTACAAATTAAGAAAATATTCTCCCAGTAAATAACTCCCTTAATGTCTCTTTAAGAAATAGAACCCATCTCATTTACTCAAGTTCACAAGAACCCTCATTTACATAATACCATAAGTGAAGAATTTGTAAAACAAAAAAAAAACACCTAATCCCTTGTTCTCCCTCTGTAAACAAAATATTGTTGGGTATAAATAAGTGTACAAAATCATCAAGAATTTTGATGGCTCGATTGCTCACTATAAAGCTCATCTTATGGCTAAAAGATTTCATCAATATTTTGACGTTAATTATATTAAAACCTTCAATTCAATTGTTAAACCCACTAGCTACTACTATTCATCTTATATTTAGTATTACAGTAACATATGGCAAGGTTTTTAATCGATTGTATGCCAATCACATTTTTTGCATTATAGTCTTTTCATTGTATTTTTATGAAGCAATTCCAAAGATATAGTCTTTGTTAAGCTCCCTGCAAGATAGTATAACATCGACTTTCCTAAACAAGCTAAAATACAAAAAGTCAAAATGGTCAACACTCCATTGCATCCATATAAGACACGATGATGGGTCTCCTAGATATGATCCAATAGAGTATTTAGCTATCCTTTTTTGGGTATTACGTATGTTATTGATGTTAGTCAATATATAAACCAATTAAGTTGGCCTCACACAGTAGCTTAAGTTATTGTGGTGAAACGGTCATTTAACATGATATCAGAGCCTTTGTGATCAAATGGTCGTGAGTTCAAATCCTACTACCCACTTATTATTTAGCACAAGATAGAGTGAGCCTGTGCAAGTGAAAGCCCTTTTTCCTAAAGGGCTTTCATTTGAGGGGGTATGTTAGTGAATATATAAAACTAATTAAGTTGACCTCACACAATAGCTCATGTTATTGTGGTGAAACGGTCATTTAACAGTTGATGAGTATAACCCTTAGTTTATCTCAAGGTTAAGTTTCTAAAATTGGATTTCATAACATGGGCTGTATATTGTATGTACATACTCAATACATAATCAATCAATCCTATTGTACTAAAGCATCTATAGCGTACATTTGTATGAAGCTTTCAAAACAAGATCTCACCATCTGTTGTCTTTTCTTTTTCTTCACTATTTTAGACAATAGACTTTAAGAATGTCTAGTGGATGGTTAGAAAAATTTTATAGTGGTATCAGGTACGGAAATTCTTAAGAAATATGCTTACAAAAGATACTTCGAGTGAAAGATGCATATAGTGAAAAAGTTTAAGACAGGCCAATTAAACGGAGACACATGTACAATTAGCACAACAACTGTTGGGACCCGATCCGGAAACCGGATCCCAACCTGAAAACAAAAGACGGAGGTGAAAAATGAAGAGCGAAAGCATCAAAAGCGAAAGAGAAAGTATCGAAACAAGAAAATACAGAGGCGAACGAAACGAATATCAATCAAATTATCGAATCGCAAGAAATGATATGGACTATCATATCGAATAACAAAGTGGATCGAACCGAATCATACAAAGCGAACGAAATAATCGAACTGATACAAACATCGACATCCGTTGCAAACACGAAGCAAAGCAAACTTATCGCGTTGGAAACCTAGACTAAACTATCTGAAATCCGGTAAAAAAAATTTTTTCTTACTTTCTTTTTCTCATTTCTTACATCTTTAGTCAATCTCATTCAAATCAAACAAACAATTTCCACTTTTGGAAATATA
>JANVCQ010000001.1:26316344-26327879 GCA_025531925.1 Erythroxylum plowmanianum
GGGCGTTACAAATCACTCTTTTGGAAATGTAAGTACATTTTATGGGGTTATATTTTATGGTTAATCATTAAATTTTGTAATGATTAACCAAATCACATTTTATTCACGTTAACAACTCAATTATACCCGAAATGTCATGAATGCATGTACAAATATTGGTATGAGTCCAAAAATGCATATGCACAAATAAACAAAAACTCAATTATGCCAAGCATACCATGCATTGAAATTCCTTAATATTCTAACCCTTAATATAGGGCGTTACAAATCACTCTTTTGGAAATGTAAGTACATTTTATGGGGTTATATTTTATGGTTAATCATTAAATTTTGATTAGTGAAAATGTTTCTTGGGTTTGCTTCAGGCAAGATCAGGAGACAACAGGAAAGGAAAGGGAGCCTCAAACAAGAATTACGATGCCTCCTTCTAATGATAGTTTAGATTAATAGATTGAAAGTTAAATTGGTAAGATAATAAATTTTATGTTAAAAAAGTCCAACAGACATTAAATCATTATAAAATCGACTAAAGATTGAATAAAAATAAAAAATTTGTAAACCAGTTGAATTTTCTAATCATTAGTTTAAATGATGGCAACGATTGTAAGATTGAATCACTCTTCTCTGGTGAAATAATTTAGCTTCTCTGCCCTTTTTATGGTTTTGTACTTTATGTTCAGTTTGACTAGTCTCATTGGATTATGATGAATGTCCTACTTCATTGTTGATGATTAAATTTGCTCTTTTATATTAATTTTTATCATACGAATATGGCAATATGCCATGAGTTTAGACCTAAGGGTCGTTCATAGTATTTTATAGTCCTTGATGTAATACCCTCACTCTTGCAAGTCACGTATCCGACATCTTGAGTAATATCTGAGTATGTCAACCTGCAAGAGTGGCATGTTAGAACAGTCAAATACTCGAAACTCAGTACCAATTTTTTTAACCATATCACACGCGTATGCGAAAATCAATAACTAAATTGGGCCCACTTTATTCATAAACTTTTTCAATCACAAGAGTTACAATCCCTCACCACAATTGATATTACACTTTAAAATTTACACACATACATTGCACAATATTTGCGAAAAATTCAAAACTAAAATCACTAAAGACATATGCAGGTGCAAGTTGATCCCGACCCTTAGTCCATATCTGATTTCAGTGGCTATACTCCAATTAGGCTAATTAGATATCTCCTCTGAACCTGAAAAATCACATTGAAATTTTGGTGAGTTTTGCGAACTCAGTAATGTAACCATCCTCAATGGTTCACCTAATTTATACCACATAACAAATCATGTTATCATGTAATTCACATCAACTTGATTTTTGTCAAGTAATATCACATAACACCTGATCACATTTGTCATATTTCAAAAACAAAATTCAAACATTTCATCATTTCATTACAATTTTGCAAAACATACACATTGACAAATTATCACATATTTCATACACAAAGTTCTCAAAACATTTCAATAATTCAATTTATTTAGATCATATGTGTATGCAATGTTACGAGGCTCGATTTCATTTATTTTATTGTTATGACTGAGTGCCTTTTTCACTATCCTGTATCCATTATGAATACCGGGCTCTTTTATGTTGTCCCTTATCCGTTGGGAATACAGGGCTCTTTGAACACATTGAGCCTTAGGCTCTAATCACGAATGTCTGAGCTTTAAATTCTTTTTCACTAGCAACATCAATCACAACTGTTTTTATATTTCATGCATTGAAAAGAAATGCATTTCTCAATTTCAGCCATCGCATTTGATCAATTACATTTGCATTCATGTTCTTGTTCATAATAATCATCGGACTAGGTCCAGCATGAACATTCAAGTTGAGAACCATATAGTCAATTTCATTCATATTCAAGTAGCACTTTCAATGTTGTAATTATGCATCAAAACTCTTTGAACAATTCATGTCCGAATTTCAGAACAAAATTCAGTACATATCAAATTCAATTAGTTATTCTCATTTACATACAAGTAGCACTTCCAATGATATTTACATGCATCAAACGCTTCGGACAATTATTGTCCAAAATTTAATACACATTCATCAATATCAAATTCAATTCAGTAATAAACAAAACAAGTCAAGATGAGACTATCTTAGGTTACTCACAATTGCTCCCTTTTTGCTTATTGCCTTGAAGTTCCGGCAATATCTGGAAGCGGTCTCT
Source organism: Erythroxylum plowmanianum (assembly GCA_025531925.1). NCBI lineage: Eukaryota > Viridiplantae > Streptophyta > Magnoliopsida > Malpighiales > Erythroxylaceae > Erythroxylum > Erythroxylum plowmanianum. The sequence continues at coordinate 26,318,551 of JANVCQ010000001.1, forward strand.
CTACTTGCTCTTATATATGCAATAAAATACAATTTCATGTTACCACATTGTTCATGTAGCTGAATATGCATTTTTATAAATGTATCATGTAACATGCATGTTCAATGACATATTCCCAAGTATACTTCTGTAATAAACTGATGCAAAGATCAAATGTACTCCAAATGTGTCAAAATTCATACACTCATTATCTATTCCAGGTTTCTTATCAACACAAATTTTTGGGTCTACTTTACATGATCAATAGGACAGGGAAAATGGTGTATTTCTATAATCCTTCCTTCTAGACAATTGTTCCCCTATGCCTTAAGTCTCTAATGACACTAAGATCATACAATTTGGTTCATTATTCTATGAGTTATGCTCAAAATACTGTAGACTGAGTACATTTGAAATTTTACCTAGGGCATGATCGTGCATTCAAATTGTACAACTCATATCTCTCAATTCCAATATCTAAAAATTGCAAAATGTATATCATTTGAAAGCTAAGAGAATAAGCTACAGTTTTGTGAAGACACCTTTGTCTGATTCGGCCAAAATCAATACAATTTATTCAATAACAACAATATATGATTTCTATCACTGATAATGCTACAACCAAAGCCAATACTTACTTTCAAGCTAAATTTCAAGACCCTTAAAGACATAATTCAAACTCAATTTCTGCTTAAAAATTGTATCCAAATGTCTCTAGTTCAATTTAAATTAAGAATCATCTCATTTGGAGATCTAATGATCAAGATATAATCAAACTATTGAATCATGTTCAGTGAAAGTTCTCCAGTTCTTAACATTCCAACACATTTTCCTCATTTTTATCCTAAATCCATTAATCAAATCTTTCTGGAACGAATTCATATGGCTCTAAATTTTCATGGAGAGGAAGAACAATGTATTAGGAATATATTAGTTTAAGTTTCAAGTCATTTAGAGGTCAGACGAAAAAGTTATAATCAAAAGACTTAAAGATGTTTAGTAAAAATACTCTAGTTTATATTCACACTTCAAAACCAAAATCATACACGCAAACCATCACCTTCTTCTTCCTCTCTTTACTGTAATTTACTCAACAAAATCTATAAACTATTTTTTACATCTTTTTGAAGTTAACAACTTCACAAACTTTCATCTTAGCTCATCTCAACACAAACAATTCAAAAATCCAAGATTTAAACATAAACATCAAAACCAACATCCCTCACACATATTCCTTATTCTCTGCATTTTTCTCCATGTTTCAGTACTTCTTCATTCTCACTACTGAATTTATTTCTTCCCATATCACTCATGCATGAACCCATGTACAAAACATGTAAACATCATCAAATGTTATTCAAGAAAATTTTACTTGATTCAGTAAAATTCCAACTCAAAAATTGCAGATTTTATAATCCTCTCAAGCAAACAAACATCAACACAAACTTATAATCATCTTCAACTAGTTCTCCAGTAGTTGAGAGTTAGAAGCCAAATACACAAACATGCATAACAAGTAGTTTCGGTGATGGATGAAAAGAACAAGGAAAATTAGTTTTAGTGTTGGTGTTTTCGGTTGTGAAGAAGAGACGTGAGCTACAAAAATTTGTCTTCAAACAAGACGATTGCGTGGGTAGATAACTCAATGACACATGACACCCATGCATATGGGTCACGTGTCACCCTCCCATTTGTCTCTTATTCTATATTTTTTGTGTCCAAAATATCTCAAATTTTCAAAAATTCTCTACATTTCACCAAAAATTCTGAAATAATCATAATACTCTCTAAATAAATTTTCAACACAAATAATCCATAATTCACATTTTAATCACATTTATAAATCAATTATACCTGTAAAATGTTAATGAATACATGTATAATTATTTTGATAAGTCAAAAATAAATATTCACATGTTATGCCATATGATCATGAAATGCATTTCTAATTTCTCAATATACACTATTCTAGGGTCCTAGGCCCTAATATGAGATATTGGGACGTTACACCTGAGCAAAGTCAAAAAAGGGCTATTATTTTTACCTATTTTTTAACTCTTACAAAGAATAAAAAGAAGCAAAATATGAGTCTTTTGTTGTTCTTTATAAGATTAAGAATGAGTCCTATTTTTTTTTTTATGAAAGTAAAAATTGACCATATTTTACTGCTTATGAAGATCGACTCTAGGCAGACGCTCAGGTTACCCTTGCCCAGGGCCAACCTAAGTTTGGTCCTATCTTAAATTGCGGAGTGTAGAAATTCCTGTTGAAAGGTTGCATATGAATAGATATAATGATTGTAGATAAAATCTTAAATTCTCAAATTAATATAAGATTTTATTATTTTAAAGTCTATATTGCCACATATATGATTAATCTGATTAATATTAAGATTATGATTATGTCAATATAAAAATTTAAATTATACAATTTTTAAAATATTAGGTCTTTTGTAAATTTAATAAACATTAAATTAAAATTTTAGTATAATTGTTATAGATTAAAACAAACCTTCAATTAACATCAATTAAAATTAAAAATTTAAAGTTTGGGTATTAAATTAAAAAATTAGACACTTTTTAATACCTTTAATGCACATAAAATAATATAAATTAATCTTTACGGTACACCAATTGCACAAATAAAAATTCAATACCATAAGCACATCCAGACATAATTTGCGTAAAAATTATGTAGATGCACTATAGTAATTATACGTCATCAATCACAAGAAACTACAGTTAATTAAATATGATACTCTTTAATTATCAATTAAACAAAACCTTATATCTTATGTGGAAGGGTTCAATTAAATCAAGGGTTTGGTTAGGGTTTGATTATTCAATTTAATTAAATCTAAATCTTAATTCAATCAAACCATGTTTTATCTGTTACATGGGAGAAGTTTAGAAATACACACCCTTACCTCTAACTGCTATATTGCGAAAGAGCTGACTTTATCGGAACAATAGTGTTAAAAGAAATGTATGTTTACCATCAAAGTAGACCTTCGGCTGCAGGCCTCCACTTCATTGCTTCAGCATCCCTAAAGCAATTAACCATTAATGGAGTTGTTGAAGACTTCACATACTCCAGGTGATTTCTGTGCTATACTTCGAGTTCTTCAACTCTTGCCATTAAAACTTTGATGTTCTTTCTAAGTTGTTCAATTTCAGAAACTTGTTTTTCGCTCGTTTTCTTTGCAAAGTTGCTAGCTTTAAGACCAAAATAAGCACGTGCCACCAGAGATGATCTTGCATGAAGTCAACTTTGAATCCCACAAGTTCCAACATCTCTGTGCGGTTCCAGCAAGTGTGGAGCATATCTTTATTAATATGTTTTAGGGGTCTTTTCTTCTGATTTTAGTGAAATGTCTAGGGATTTTTGTGATTTGCCTTGTTGGTTTATTTTGTTTATGTGCATTTTTGAGAGAGCATAGAAATTAGATTTTGAAGACATTTTTTTAGCACTGTCAGGTTGTTTTTTATACTTTTCTTCCCAAATTCTTGTCTTCTCTGGAGAATTATTTTCCTGGAACTATATTGAGCTGGGATACTCCCTATAGACGGTTGAAGTTCGGACACAACATTTATATTTTCCTAGAACTATTTTAATTATAAATTATTATTTTATTTTAATTTTGTAAAATATATTTAGTCATTGTATTATATTTATTTAACTTTTTGTAATATCTTCGTAACCTCTCTATTAAAAAAAATAAGAGTCTGAAGTATCAGAACTCCCAACATCTGGCGTTTGTGTTGCACATCTTGTGCTCTAAGATTGAGTGGGGACCAGTGCTTACAAAAGCATACGGACCCGCCACACGAATAATGCTCTACTTTTTAAGGAGGATCACATAATAACACGGTCGCCCTCCTTTTTTCATTTAAAAAATAACGTAAAATATAAAAGATTTGTTATGACTTGAATCATTTAAACAAATTAAGATTACTTGAAAACACTTGAAATATTTATAATATTGGAATTGATTATTTATTAAATTTTAATTAAATTATTTTATTACGATGAATTACTAAAATTATGATAGAAAAATCATACTAATTCATTCATTAATTAGCCGTGTATAATTTATATTAAAATAATTTTATGAGAATTAATAAAATTTTAGATATCTTTGTTATCATAAGATATCTTATATAATTTTATAATAATTGAAATTTTTTTAGAAATAAATAGAATATAAAATTTTTCATTTATTTTAATAAAAACATATATATAGTAAAAAATATATATATGGTTTTACGTGTGTGTTTGAAGTGTACTGTGATAGAAGTGATAAGAGATTGTAAAAAGAAAGCAATTCAATCACTCTTTTGGAAATATAACTACATTTTATGGGGTTATTTTTTTGGTTAAACATTAAATTTTGATTAGTGAAAATGTTTATCGGGTTTCAGGCAAGATCACGAGACAACAAGAAAGGAAAGGGAGCCTCAAACAAGAATAACGATGCCTCCTTCTAATGATAGTTTAGATCAATAGGTCGGAAGTTAAATTGGTAAGATAATAAATTTAATATTTAAAAGGTTCAATCGATATTAGATCATTATAAAATGAGTTAAAGATTGAATAAAATTTAAGAATTTAAAATATGATTGAAAAAAGTTATTTTTACTCATCGAATATTTGAAGTTTAATTAAAAAATTGATTATTAAATAAAAATTTATTTATTTAGTTTAGTTTGGAAGAACTTATTAATTAATAAAAATTATTTGATCAATTAATAAATTGATTGATTTTTAACAATAAAAATTATTAAAATAAATTAAATTTAAAAGTTGAAAACTAAATTGAAAAATTAAACAATATAGTTGTTACACTTATACCAGCAAAATCGGTTGAGTTTCTTAATAATTGGTTTAGACGATGGTGAGGGTTTCAAGATTGAAATTGATGAATCACTTTTCTCTGGTGAAATAATTTAGTTTCTCTTCCCTTTTTATGGTTTTGTAATTTGGGTTCAATTTCTATGACTAGTCTCATTAGATTATGATGAATGTCCTACTTCATTGTTGATCATTAAATTTGCTCTTTTATATTAATTTTTATCATATGAATATGGCAATATGCCATGAGTTTGAACCTAAGGGCCATTCGTACCATTTTATAAGCCCTGAACAAAGTAAATGTAACACCTCACTCATATCTGACACATGCACGTGTGCCCTTTGGTCACAAGTGCACATGCCTGACAAAAATAACGTGTTATCTATATCACATTCACTTTATCACATGGCATCGTAATTATAATCACAAATTACACATTTGCTAAAATCCAAAATTTTCTCATTTTATATCATATCCATAATGTACATTATAGCTTTAAGTTCAACATCCAAATTTATATAACACCATCCTATGAGCATAACAACTCAGTCTATACAGTACGCTACAAACATGAGGAATAATAAAAGACAATAACATACTATGTCTTCAATTCCCAGCTGACCGATCTTTGAGCCATGACTGATCGTCAAAGTTGCATAAAATATGCCTCTATGGAGTCTTAGAAGCTAGGTTGTCTCACTCTCGAACCTGAAATTAACAACGGTGTAATTTTGATGAGTTTTGCAAACTCAGTAGAGTACCATCTTTGAGGGTTCACTCAAGTTATAAAACACAATCAATTACAAACATATTGGCCCACAGTTCATTTCAACTTGATTAGCACCAAGTTCTATCACAAAAAAATTGTAATTTTAGACTAACAATTTAATCAAACGATCACTTCATTACACTTGAATAGAACACAATCATTGGTTTAACACCATGTTTTCAAACATATAACATTCTTACAGCTTTACAAATCATTCAATGAATTCAAATCATATGTGAATGCTATATGTATGAGACTCACATTCGTTTTTACATTGTTGTGATTGTGTGCTTTTTTAGTATCCCGTATCAATGAGCTCATTGATCACATAAAGCCTTAGGCTTTAACCACATATGTTTAAGCTTTAAGCTCTGTTCAGTAGCAATCTCAGTCAGTAGCAACACCAGCATAACTGCCTTTATATTACATGTATTGAAATGAAATACATGCCACAACTCATTCAATACAATCAATCACCTTCATTCACATTATCTTAGTCAATACAGTTAGTCATAACATTTAGTCACTTTTAGTGGACAATTATTTAGGCAATCTCATTCATATACAAGTAGCACTTTCAATGATATTCATATGCAACAAATGCCTCATACAAGTATTGTCAGGAGTTCAGCACACAATCAGTACACATTCATCATATATCAAATTCAAATCCATAATATCAAATCAAATTAAAGTGAGATCATCTAAGGTTACTCTCAATTGCTCCCTTAAGCCTATTGCCTTGATGTTCTGGCAATATGAGGATGTGGTCGTCCTACTTGCTCTCCTATATACATTAACACAATTTCACATTATTGTACTGCTTATGTAATTGAGTAAAAACTTGTATAAATGTATCATATATCATGCATGTGCAATGACAAATTCTTGGGTATATTTCTATAACCAATTGATCTACTACAATAGTGCCAAAATTCACACACTCATTCATTATTCCAGCTTTGCTGAAAGCATCCCGTTCAGGTCAAATTTGCATAATCAATAAAAGCAAGAAAATGATTTATTTCTATAACACTCTCTTCTAGACAATTGTTCTTCTGTGTCTTAAGTTTCTAACGACACTAAAATCATTCAATTTGGTTCATTATTCTATGAGTTATGCTCATAATACCACAAACTGAGTATATTTGAAATTTGGGCTCGTGCAGGATCATGCATTCAAGTTGTACAACCCATATCTCTCAATTCTAATATCTAAGAATTACAAAATTTATACCAATTTAAAGCTAAGAGAATAAGATACAACTTTAGTGAAGACACCTTATCTAATTCGGCCTACATCAATATAGTTTATTCAATAACAATATGATATGATTTCTGTCTCTGGTAGTGCTATAGCCTAAGTCAATACTCAATTTCATGCCAATTTTGAAAGTCTTAAAGATCAAATTAAAATTATACATCTTCAAGAAAGTTGTAGAAAAATGTCTCAAGTTTAATCTGAATCAATAATCAACTCATTTGGAAATCTACAGATTAAGATATAATCAAAATATCGAAGAATGTTCAATGAAAATTCTCTAGTTCATAATATTCCAGCACATTTCCTCACTTTCATCCAATCAATCTTTTTCAAATCAATTCATATGACTCTAAATTTTTATAGAGAGGAAAAACAATGTCTTAGGAGTGTATTGGTTCAATTTTCAAGTCATTTGAAGGTTGGGAGACAAAGTTATAACAAAATGAATGAAAAATGTTCAAAACAGTCTCTCTCTCTACAGTAAACTTGGTGCAACTCCTCTTCCCTTCTCTCTCTAAAATGCATATTTTCTCCTTCCTTATTTTTCCAAATTTTCTCACTTCTATCTTATTCAACTAATACACATGACACTTAAACTAACTCTTCTACTTCCACTTAAGCTCATCACAACTCAAACAAATCAAAAATCCAAGATTTAATATAAACATCAAAATTTTGTATCTGCATTCACACAATTTCTAGTTTATGCATTTTTTTCTATCTTATATTCATCTGATGCATTCCACCTTCTTCTACACCATTTCTAACTTATATTCTCTACATTTCCAGTCCCATCCAACTCAACTTACTCAAAAACAACTCAAACTGTAAGATTCATTACAAATACCAAAACTAGAAATTATACACAGTTGTTCATCATCTTCTGCATTTGTTTACATCATTTTCTGCACTATACAAATTTACATTCCCTCTCATTTCATCTTACATTTTCCATTTTAATACCACAACATGGTATCACCAGAAACTTTTCCCTTAGCTCTAAACATCATTTCTAAACATGCATATAGTACACAGCAAAACAACAGAGCAACGTAAATAGTCAATATTTTCTACAATTATAACTACATCAATAATCTCTATTCAACTCAAAGTATCACAAGCTATTAATGTACTTTATGCTATTTTCTCACATTCATAAATTCAATTTCTCATCTAAGTCATTTAGCACATGCATTCACCGAAACTCCACTGCTTAACCTTCTCATGCATGTATTCATTTACACCGTAAGACAACATATAAAAAATCCACTTACTGATGCAACAAAGCTCTTGGCAGTGTGAGTGAATCGAGTGTATAGAATAAACAGCTAGTGTTTCAGTGTTGGTAAACAAAAAGAAAAATTTTAAACAATGCTTTTGGTGAAGAGACAAACAACAGAGGAATGAGCTGCACTGAATCCATACACTACGTGGCTATATTGCATGTACTACATGTGTTACTATTTACTATTGCCACATGTCACAATTTTACTCGCTACATTTCCTAGTCTAAAATATCCCAATTTCTCATAATTTTCTTAAAATTCACCAAAAATTCTGAAATAATACTAATAGTCTCCAACTAAATTTTCAACGTAAATAATTCACAATTCACAATTCTCATTTTAATCACATTTAACAATCAATTATACATGAAAATGTTAATGAATGCACGTACAATTATTTTAATATATCAAAAATAAATCTTCACATGTGTGTGAATATACAATGATGCATGAGCATGAAATGCACTTCTAATTTCTCACAGTACACTCAATTCACTATATTATGGGGTTTAGCCCCGAATATGGGATGTTACAGTAAAAAAATGAGCTCCTATTTTTACCTATTTTTGGCTCTTATAAAGAATAAAAAGAAGCAAAATATAAGTTATGTATTGTTTTTTATAAGGTTAAGAATGAGCTCTATTACATTTAATTTTATTTTTTATGAAAGTAAAAATCGATCATATTTTACTGTTTATGAGGATGGACCTAAGCGGACGCCCAGATTGCCCTTGCCTAGGGCCAATCTGAGTTTGGTCATATCTTAAATTGCAGGTGCAGAAATTGTTGTTGAAAGGTTGCACATGAATAGATATAATGATTGTAGATAAAATCTTAAATTCTCAAATTAACATAAGATTTTATTATTTTAAAGTCCACATTTGCCACATATATGATTAATCTAAGTAAAATTGAAATTAAAATTAAAATTTTACTATAAATGTTATAGATTAAAACAAACCTTCAATTAACAAAAATTAAAATTAAAAATTAAAATTTTAGTATAATGTTATAGATTAAAACAAATCTTCAATTAACATAAATTAAAATTAAAAATTAAAAGTTTGGGTATTAAATTAAAATTTTTAAAAAAATTAGACACCTTTGAATATCTTATTTTAACCTTTAATGCACATAAAATAATATAAATTAATCTTTACAATACACCAATTGCACAAA
>JANVCQ010000001.1:26378464-26389211 GCA_025531925.1 Erythroxylum plowmanianum
TATTAATTATTATAATCTTTAAAAATATTAAAATAGTGACTCCTTCCTTTTCTCCTTATTCTTTTATTTATTTGCTTCGGTTTGCTCATTCCTTTTGGAGTCTTGCTGATCAGCCAAGTAGGCATTCATTTTCAAAAGTCAAAACCCCTGCCTTTACGGATCCGCCACTTAAATAATGCTCTACTCTTAATGGAGGGTGGAGGATCACATGGTCACCCTCCTTTTTCCATTTAAAAAGTATGGTAAAATATAAAAAATTTATTATGGCATTTGAAAATAATTGTGATATTTAAAATATAAAATATGATTTTTTTATTAAATTTTACTTTATGTATTTTACCGCAGTGTGTTACCAAAATTATTATAAGATAATCATATACATTTATTTAATAATTAATCCTATGATATTTATATTAACAAAATTTGCTAAAAATTAAATTAAATTTTAATATAATAATTGAATTTTTTAAAAAAATAAACGCAATCTAAAAAAATTCGTTTCTTTTAACCAAAAACATATATAATAAATAAAGATTTATTACCATCATCAAATAAAGTTTTTGAAAAAAACTTCCTAATCTAATTAATTTAGATATTAGATATATAATCATATCTACCTTATGTATCAATGACATATTTCAATTAGAAAAAAATTAGAAATTTTAAGTTAACATATATATATTATATACAAATTAATTAAACATTGTTAATTTAATATTGCAAGTTTACCTTATTGAAAGAAACTAGTTTTTTATCCTCAAGAACGACGACAACAAGACCGACTCAATACCTGTTTCTTACAACCTGAGCAAGTAACTGAATCTTGACCGTCCAGTCGCAAGTTTCAACGGATGCTTGTATAGGAAATGAGCCAGCTACAGCCTCTGCTCGTCGGCATCATCACTTTACTCCTCCATAGCTCTAATACTGGGATAGGATCTTCTGTATAATTATATGATGTTTTATTTTATCTCATAAATCTCAGTTATTTATTTATACGGGTATCACATTTATTTATACAGAACCTACTCGGAGTTCACATAAATAAATAGCTGAGATTTATGGGACAAAATAAGACACCATAAAATTAGACAGAGAATCTGAACTCTCCTATACTAATACTTCCTTTCTTTTTTCTCTTCTGATTCCGATGTGAAATGACTTTTGTTGTTTAGTGCATGAAATTTCTTTCCAAGTTACGTTTGTAAATATCTCTAGGCTTGGGAACGGGTTGGATCAATCTTGATCTTGTTTGCAAATGAGACCGATAGTTGTTTTATAATACTACCAAATTTCCCCCGCAAAGAAAATAAGATATCATATTTATTAATTAATCCTTTATATTAAAAAGAATTATCTATAATATTTATTTATTCATTTGCAATCTTTCTAATAAATGGGAACACTTTTATATTCTTTTCTCACTAAAATTAATAATATATTAAATTAAACTTATTCTAATTTTTTAAATGTAAACTCGCTTAAAGTTTAATTTTAATTTGAATAATAATAATTATTATCATTAATTTTAATTTTAAAATTTATCTTTTAACTCAAATTTCTTTGTATTGACGTTTGAGGGAATTTGAAACACATCAAGTTGAGTTCAGACGAGCTTGTACGTAATTAGAGATCTCATCATAAAATTATCAGGGATAACTTTATTTATTAAAAATTTTGAAAATATTTGTGATATTTAAAATATTTAAAATGGCTATTATTTAATATTAATTTATTTATTTTATTACAATGTATTACTAAAATTATGATAGAATAATCATACAAATTTGTTTAATTACTAAAATTATGATAGAATAATCATACAAATTTGTTTAATAAGTAGTCGTATAATAATTTATATTAAAATAATTTGATAAAAATTAATAATAAATAAAAAATTATTTATTATATATATAAAATAAATAAAGAGTTATTCCCATCATTAAACAAACTTTTTGAAAAAAACTTCCTAATCTAATTAATTTAGATATTAGATAGGTAACTATAGTTACCTTATGTATGATGACATAGTTCAATTAGATAAAAATTAGACATTTTAAGTTGCTATATATTATATATAAATTAACTAAACATTCTTAATTCAATATTGCAATTTTATCTCATCTTTATATTGGATAAAGGGCAAATTATTTCAAATATTGTGATTTGTGGATTTTATCAAATATATTTCATTTTTTTCAAGCAACATTAATACTATTTACTAATATCTATTAATATTGCTTCTGTTGTATCGTATCGGTAGATTGGACAATAAGTAGGATCGAGCTCGGACCACCCAGGCCTAAGTTCACCGTGATTCGATCATGGGGATGTGGGGAAATCCATGTCATGCTTTTTGCATTTTATTCTGTTAAGAGTGACTACAAATTTGTGATGATGATTTATACTAGAAGACTAAAACTAGGACAATATGAGGTTTATTTAAAAAGTGAAAGTTTATCCTGTTATCCGTTAGTTTCCTTTCTTGATGGGTCATGTCTGTTCATTTTGAAACCTCATGTCCTTCTACTGCGAACCGTCACGTCCTTCTATTGTTTTGATGGAAGACAATAAGGAATATAAGGAGATTGGGTCCTAGGCTTAGCATTATTCTGCATACACCATCTCTTGCACTTGCTAAAAGTTTAGAAGAGCCCTCTTATATTTTTTCGAAATCTCTCAACATTAATGGCAGAAGGTATATAATAACATTCCGCATTTTCATTTTTCTATGATAGACATGTACATAGATTATTATCATGTCTAATAGTTAGTATAAGAGCAAAATTTACCACTGTCTTAATTTAGTTAATTTTCTGCAATTATATACGTGACTGGATGTGTTTTGTGTTGCACATATTGATAATATGAGAGTCGTACTTCTATGATTGTGCTTTGATTTCTTTGAAGATGTGATCGTTGATTAACAACGGTTTGTCTCCATTTAAACTTGATTTCTTGTTCTCAAGTTTTTGACTAGAGATTTTCCTTTTGCTTATCGGAAAAGCTCTTTGATAACTAAAGATAAGGCTACATGGGTTATGGGGCCTTCTTAAAAACTCTGTAACTTTCAGTACTTCATCTTGGTGGAGATGACAATGATGAAGTGTCAGTAGTATTTTCTACCATCATCTTTGTTGTTTTGGTTCACAAAACACCATCAATTCGTCATGAAATCTAGATAAATCATTCTTTTCACGGGACTCACGGTTATAAGCGTTAGCTGGTGTTTGCTTTAATTGTTTCATGCCTTTCCATGCAAACTTCTAACAATATCAAAACTTTTTAACGTGGGCCATTATTTGGGAAAGGATGCAGAAACCTTTGTTTTACGTAGGCATTATTGCAATCTTTAGTTATATAGCATTAATATAATTTTTGTAACTCACAAAGCTTTTCATGGGTCCACAATTTGCTTTTATTGTTGTATGAGTCTTGACAACCGTGAACTCTGGAAAAGTTGTACATGAATTTGTACATGAATTGAAGCTTATATTTTGTAGCGCTTCATTGAAAATATAATGTGTATATATATATATATATATATATATTTTATGCAAATATATGATATTGATTCATTAGTTTTGCATAAAATGAGGTGTCATATAATTAATATAATTTTAATTAGTTGAAGATTAGCCACAACATCTTTGATTACTTAAAAATATATATCATAGGTTATAGATCACATCTAGTAAAATGACACAAATTGTAATTAATCATATTTAAATATAACAAATTTTATTCCACAGAAAGATTTATTATATTTACATGATTAATTAGGATGTTATACCAAATTGTCATTTTCTTAATTTACTCACAGGTATTAAGAAAAAGAATATAATTTGATATTTTCATCATAAAGACTATGTATCAATCTTTAGTTAAAACTTAGCCCACAGGCAGATTTAATTGTTATATGATTCATATATGAAATATGATTGCATGTTTTAACATTGGTAAAACATGATACATGTTTCTTTGCTTCAACAAATTTACTGACATAAGCATGTATTTGAATTTTGTGCAGTAATTTAACCTGTGAATTTTTCTGATATTCAATGTGATATTCCCGAATTGAATGATGATAACTATAAAATATAGAAAGAGATGATTCTCCTCCAATTAGGGTGTATGGACATTGATTATGCTATCCGAAAAAATGAACCACCTGTACCTACTTAAACTAGCACTCAGGTTGAAATTACTCTTTATGAACGTTGGGAGCGATCTAATCGCCTCAGCGTGAAATACATAAAGACCAAAATTTACCCCAGTATTCGTGGTTCCATTGGAGAGTGTGATCATATTAGGAATCTATTGAAGGCTATTGATAAACAATTTGAGTCTTCAAATAAGGCCCTGGCTAGCACCTTAATGACTAAGTTATCATCAATGAAGCTCACAAGTGTTAGAGAAGTGCATGAGCACATCATGTGAATGAAGGACATTGTGGCTCAACTGAGGTCTCTTGAGTTTCAAATGTCCGAGTCTTTCCTTGTGCATTATATACTTATTTCTCTTTCATCACAATATGGATCCTTTAAAATCTCTTACAACACACATAAGGATAAATGATCTATTAATGAATTCTGCCTATGTGTGTTCAAGAGGAAGGGAGGTTAGTAATGGAATTGAGTGAAAGTGCACATATGGCAATAGAAGGAAGAAATAGAGGTCAAGTCAAACGAAAAGGAAAGGGTAAAATACTGGCCTATACTAAGATCAAAAAGGATTTCAATCCCAAATGCCGCTTCTGCAAAAAGAAAAGGCACATAAAAAGGATTGTGTCAAATTTAAGGCTTGGTTTATAAAGAAAGGTATTTCAATCTCACTTGTTATTTATGAATCTAATATGGTTGATGTTTGTCATAACACTTGGTGGATTGATGGTTCTACAATCCATATTTTCAATACCTTGCAGGGTTTTCTAAACCACAGGAAGCCAGTGGGCAGTGAACAATGCATCTATTTAGGCAACAAGATGCGTTCACAAGTGGAAGCTATTGGGACATGCAAATTAGTTTTAAATTTTGGTTTTGTTTTGAATTTCGAAAGAACATTTTATATTCTAAGTTTCTCAAGAAATTTGATTTTAGTTTCAAGGCTTGTACCTATGGGATATTCCTTTAACTTTTCAAACACATTAATTGGTTTGTATCATGAATATAATCTTGTTGGGAACGGTACAATGATTAATGATCTTTTCTGAATTAATTTGCAAGAAAATGTTATTCACAATGCAATGCATGCCCATAGTAATGTTGGCAGTAAAAGATGTGCTATGAACGAACAATTCTCTATGTTGTGGCACGAAGATTGGGACATATTTTCCTAGAAAGAATAAAAAACTAGTGAATGATGGAGTATATAATACTTTAGATTTTATTGAGTTTGATGTTTGTGTGAATTGCATAAAGGGAAAGCGAACCAACATGAAAAAGAAAGGTGTTAAGAGGAGTTCAGACATATTAGAGATCATACACACAGACATTTGTAGTCCAGAAATAGACTTGTAAGGTCAGAAATATTTCATCTCATTTATAGATGATTATTCGCGATATATGTATCTCTATTTGCTTCATAACAAGAATGAAGCATTAGATGCCTTTAAGGTATTTAAAACGGAAGTAGAGAAACAATGTGGTAAGCAAATAAAGATCATGAGATCAAATAGAGGTGGAGAATTTTATGGCAGATATACTGCGATTGGACAAGCATCTAGTCCATTTGTTAAGTTTCTTCAAGAGCATGGGATAATAGCTCAATACACCATGCTTGGGTCTTCGAACCAAAATGGTGTAGCAGAAAGAAGAAATTGAATATTATTAAACATGGTGCAGAATATGCTTAGCAGCTCTAAGTTTTCTAAATCCTTGTGGACTGAAGCTCTTAAAGTAATAGTGTACATATTAAATCGAGTTCCAACCAAGGCTGTTTCTAAAACACCATTTGAGTTATGGAAGGTTAGAAACTGAGTTTGCGATATATACGCATTTGGGGATGCCCTTCTGAACTAAAAGTTTATAATCCATAAGAAAAGAAACTGGATCTAAGGACTATAAGTGGGTATTTCATTGGATATGCTGAAAGGTCCAAAGGGTACATATTTTATTGTCCATTTCATAGTAATAGGTTTGTGGAATCAAGAAATGCACAGTTTTTTTAAAATGACTTGATTAATGGGAGTGATCAATCTCGGGACTTAGTTCTTGAAAAGGATCATTGTGAAATACAAACTCCTACTTCAAGTAATAGATTGATTGTCGTTCATAGCATCCCTCAAAGCCAAATATGACGTGAACAATCAATCATTGAAGTTCTACAAGCTGCTGATGACAATCTAATAGATCCGATTATTCAGCAATCACCACAGGTTATTGAGCAACAAGTTGTACAAGCTCCTCCTCAGGAGGGCGCTAAAACAATATTACGAAGAATAACTAGATATAGGAAATCAGCAATACCTTGTGATTACATTGTGTATTTATAAGAAACTGACTATAAAATTGGAGCTGAAAATGACCCTAAAACGTTTTCACAAGCCATAAGTTGTAATGAATCTCAATTGTGGTACAATGCTATGGTAGATGAGATGAATTCTATGACATCTAACAAAGTATGGGATCTTGTCAAATTACCTAATGGTACAAAAAGGACTCATTAGGTAACATTGAAAGATATAAAACTAGACTTGTTGCCGAAGGATTTACTCAACAAGAAGGAATCGATTACACAGAGACCTTTTTTCCTGTATCTAAAAAGGATTCCTTATGAGTGATTATGGCATTGGTTGCTCATTTTGATCTAGAACTACATCAAATAGATGTGAAAACAACATTCCTAAATGGAGACCTAAAACAAAAAGTTTATATGAAACAACCGGACGGATTCTCCTCTAGTGATGGTGAGCATTTGGTGTGTAAGCTTAAAAAATCTATATATGGAATGAAACAAGCCTCCCGTCAATGGTATTTGAAATTTCATGATATCATCTATTCATATGGTTTTGTAGAAAATATCATGGATCAATGCATATATCTGAAAGTTTGTGGGAGTAAATTGTTCTATATGTGGATAATATTTTACTCGCCACAAATGATAAAGGTTTATTAAATGAGGTGAAATAGTTCCTTTCTAAGAATTTTGATATGAAGGATTTAGGTGAGACTTCTTATGTTATTGGCATTAACATCCATAGGGATAGATCTCAATACATTTTAGGTCTATCCCAAGAAACCTATATCAGTAAGGTTTTAGAAAGATTTCGGATGAAAGATTGTTCACCGAGTATAGCACCTATTGTGGGTGATAGGTTTAGTTTGAATCAGTGCCTGAAAAATGAGGTTGAAAGGGAACAAATGAAAAATATTTCATATACTTCTGCAGTAGGGAGCCTAATGTATGCTCAGGTTTGTACAAGACCTGACATTGCATTTGTTGTTGGAATATTGGGAAGATATCAGAGTAACCTAGGTATAGATCAGTGGAGAGCTACCAAAAAGGTGATGAGGTACCTTCAAGGTACCAAAGATTACATGCTTATGTATTGACGAACTGATAATCTCGAAGTAGTTAGCTACTTGGATTCGGACTTTACTAATTGTGTTGATTTACAAAAGTCAACATCTAGATATGTATTTATGTTTGACAGTGGAGCCATATCCTGGAGGAGTTCAAAGCAGACTTTGACTGCTACTTCTACCATAGAGGCTGAGTTCGTTTATTGTTTTGAGGCTACATCACATAGTGTATGGTTAAAGAGTTTTATATCTAGGATTAAAATTGTTGATTCTATTTCTAAGCTATTAAGAATGTATTGTGACAATTCAACTGCAGTGTTCTTGGCCAAAAATTACAAGAGTGGTAGTCGAAGTAAACACATTGACATTAAGTATTTGGTCATTAGAGAACGTATCAAAGAGAATAAAGTGATCATTCAGCACATTCACACTGAATTAATGATTGTCGATCCTTTAATAAAAGGCATGCCACCAAATAATTTTAAGGATCATGTTGCTAGAATGAGACTTGGTTCCATTATGTGGTTTATGTATGTACTTTCACAAAACTCTTATTAATTAGTTGTTTTTCTCATTCTAGTGTACACATTTTTATTTTGTTTTATTTTGAGAATTACAACTATTATGGGCCTAGAATAAACATAAAGATTTATTCATTTAGTTAAAGTGGTATAAGAAATAAGATACACTGTGATATATGGAAGATAATACTCACATTTAGATGACTTATCATCATGATTCGTGCATTTGGTTTCTTTAATTAAATGGAGGTTTTATGACTTTTAGATTACATCTACGACCCAAGTGGGAGACTATTATCTGTTAGTTTCCTTTCTTGATGGGTCGTGTCTGTTCATTTTGAAGCTTTATGTCCTTCCACTGCGAACTGTCATGTCCTTATGTTATTTTGATAGAAGACAACAAGGAATATAACAAGATTGGGTCCCTAGGTTTAGCATTATTTTGCATATACCATCTCTTGCATTTGTTAAAAGTTTAGAAGAGCACTCTCATATTTATCCGAAATCTCTTAACATTAATGGCAGAAGGTATGTAATAACATTTCACATTTCCATTTTTCTATAATAGACATGTATATAGATTATTATCATGTCTAACATATCTTTTAAAAGAAAGGTTGTGGAGTTGGCTTTATCCATTAATCAACTTAGTTTGAACATCAGTTTAAATAATTCAAGCATTTTTATTTAAATATTATAATTAAAATTCATTTAAATAATAATATTTAGTTTTTACACTTATACAAACTAAACCAGTTGAATTTTTTAATAATTGGTTTAGACGACGGTGAGGGTTTTAAGATTGAAATTGAAGAATCATTCTTCTCTTATGAAATAATTTAGCTTCTCTTCCCTTTTTATGGTTTTGTAATTTGTGTTCAATTTTATGACTAGTCTCATTGGATTCTGATGAATGTCCTACTTCATTGTTGATGAGTAAATTTACTCTTTTATATTAATTTTTATCATATGAATATGGCAATATGCCATGAGTTTGAACCTTTCATAGTATTTTGTGCCTGAGTCAAGTAAAAAAATGGGTTCCTATTATTACCTACTTTTGAGCTCTTATAAAGAATAAAAGGAAGTAAAATATGAGTCTTTTGTTGTTCTTTATAAGGTTAAGAATGAGCCCTATTTTATTTTATTTTATTTTATTTTTTTATGAAAGTAAAAATGAATCATATTTTATTGTTTATAAGAATGGATCCTAGGCGGGTGCCCAAATTGCCCTTGCCTAGAGTTGACCTGAGTTTGGTCACATCTTAAATTTCAGACTGTAGAAATTCTTGTTGAAAGGTTGCATATGAATAGATATAATAATTGTAGATAAAATCTTAAATTCTCAAAGCAATATTAAATTTTATTATTTTAAAGTCCACATTTGCCACATATACGATTAATTTGATTAATATTAAGATTATGATTATGTCAATATAAAAAGTTAAATAATACAAAATTTAAAATATTAGATCTTTTATAAATTTAATAATCATTAAATTAAAATTAAAATTTTAGTGTAAATGTTATAGATTAAAACAAACCTTCAATTAACATAAATTAAAATTAAAAAAATTAAAAGTTTTGGTAATAAATTAAAATAATCTTTAAAAAATTAGACACTTTGAATATCTTATTTTAACCTTTAATGCACATAAAATAATATAAATTAATCTTTACAATACACCAATTGCACAAATAAAAACTTAATACCATAAACACATCCGGACATAATTTGTGTAAAAATTATGTAGATGCACTATAGTAATTATACATCATCAATCATAAGAAACCATACTTATCATCTGTTTGGTTGGGCTTATCCTCGTAGAGCTTTTATCAATAGAACTTTTTTTAGAGTTTGTTTGAGAAGAACTTTTTTAAGAAGTCAGTTAACTATTTGATTGTTATTTGAAAAAGAGATTTTTGTAAAAGAACTTCATACAATAGACTGTTTGGCAACATAAAAATAAATTTTTTTAATTTAACTATATTTTATTTTGTAATAAAAATTATTTATGTATATAAAAATTATTTAAAGTATATTAAACAATATATTGATTATTATATAATTTTAAATCATATGAAACATAAATGAAAATATATCTAACCAAATCTTTTATATGTATTATAACATAAGTAAAACTAATATAAAAATAAATATTAAAACATATAAAAAATTCAAATAATATTATATAAATTTCAAAATAAACATGAAGATAGGTTTGTGCATATTGTGGGAATTATATATAAAACATAAGGACAAAAAAGACTAAAAAAGGTTTATTAATTGATCTGAAAAATCTACTTAAAAAAATATTTTTTTGAGAAATTTCAAATTTGAGCTTATTAGAAAGTTGTATTTTGGCTTTAAAAAATCATAATTATTAAAGAAATGTTTTTTATTTTATAGTCAAACACTTTTTTTAAAAAAAAATTTTGTGGTGAAAAAAAGTGCTTATTGACCTCCCAAAAGTCCATTCAAACAGGCACTTAATTAAATATAATACTCTTTAATTATCAATTAAACAAAACCTTATATCTTATGTGGAAGAGTCAATTAAATCAAGGTTTGGTTAGGGTTTGATTATTCAATATACATATTAGATTGAAGTTTGACTAATAGGGTATCAATTTATAATATCATCTTATGAGTTATTAGTAGTTATCTTAATTTTTCATAAGCATCAAACAATTTATTTA
>JANVCQ010000001.1:26460796-26487218 GCA_025531925.1 Erythroxylum plowmanianum
GATAAATAATTCTAAATATCCTAAAATATGGTAAGTATAAATTAAATATATCTCGTAATAAAATATCAAATACACCACAATTTGTTATATATATATATAATTTAATGTTTAGAACTATGAATTGAATTTTTATAAAGGTCTTGATAATAATCTAATGCACATTCAATAAAAATTTTGAAATATATAGTAAAAAATTAAAAGTTTGTACATATAATTCAAATGTTACCAAAATTTGTAAGATGCAAGTTTCTTATAAGCAATGAAATAAATAAAAATATATTTTTTAATAAATCACGATATATAATTTTATAAACTAAAAATTGAGATATAGTTAAAATTTTGTTAAAAGTGCGAAATATAATTTACATGTACCATGTATTTTTGGAGTTTCTGCTTTTACATATTTTCCCATTTTGCGGATCTTGTACTGTTGAGCCGAGCAGCGATCTAGCTATCCCCATCCAAGGAAACATGTGGCAGCTAGTGTAGAGCTACACTCGCATGTTCCATAAATTGACAAGCTAGATACTAAACAAAACCACTGAACGTGCTGGCTATTGGGTCTGGCCAGAGTAGATAGCTGTTGCTAATGCTAGAGACTGTTCTATTTCGTCCACTCTTGTTCATGCACCGTCCTACCTAACCTACATAAATGGGGCTGGTTCGTTTAAAATTAAATGGATGCATGTTTAAGTTGTGCTTGAATGGTGCATTTATACTATATTTCTTTCACAAAATTTTAATTATTATTATTATTATTATTAGGGTTAATTATCAAAAAAACTTAAACTTTTTTCAATTTTTTAATTATAGCTATAATTTAATACATATCATCTTTTCACGTTTTTCTTATATTTTGGGTTTTTTAGGAGTTTTCGATTTTTCTGAAAAAATTGCAGAGATGGAGACAATATGTCCTACTACTTTTCTATTAGGTTTTACCTCTGTTATGTCTAGCTAAATCTTTCTTCTTAGTTGAAGGGAACGAACGTTATCATCTAGTATGCGTGAGATTTTCTGAATAAAGTTTATTTCATTGATGAATATGAAATGTCTTTCATATTGTTTTTATGATTGAATTCATTGATCTCTAGGGTGTACAATTAGAAATTGATTGATTTAATTTACAGCCAGATTAGTAGGATTTGACGTTCAGTTTTGCTAATCTAAAGTGACAATTAGAATTACCATCTTTACGTTATGGATTGGGAAATTCTAAGAAAGAGTCGTATGTAGACTAAATGCATATTGTATGTGTGTTGTCTTGCTCTCTAGTTCTCTTGGTTCTTAAAGCTATTAATTACTCAAATTTAAGATCGTATCTAAGTTGTTGGTTAATAAAAGTGTTTAGAATACATGTTTCTATTCATCTAATCCTATGAGAGAACATCACTCAATGATTATTTGTTAATGGACTTAATTTTATATTAATGATCTATACTAGTTTGATGACGTAGGTGATCTGAAACCAAGGTTTGATCATCAATTTTTTAGATCTAATTATTTTCATTTATTTTCAATTTTTGTCGTTTTTAATTTCTTAAAATCACGTTAATTTAAATATTTACCAATAGATTTCTCGTGAGAAGATCTCAACTCTTCACTAATTACATATTTCATTATTAGAGTTAATATTAATTTGGTTGTAGGCGGCAACATTACCAAGAACACCAAACATGCAGCAAATTGAACAAATCACTGCCCAACTATGTAGATACGGCAAGATTGAAGGCAAGAACGTATTTTATTGGTTTCAGAACCATAAAGCACGCGAGAGACAACAACAGAAGCGTAACAGCCTTGGCAGAAGCTATAGTTTGAGAACACCAACCTCACTTACTACCATATCGCTAGACACTAGGGTACATCATAGATCTTTTAACTTGGTTTCTTTCCCTTCAATACCCACCTACCTAGTTAGATTTTGATTCTTGTTGTTACTGCATATTCCATAATGCAAAGAGGAGTATTAGAGAGAGATGAGGGTAGTCCATATAAGAGAAAGTATAGAAGTTGGGGATTTGAGAGCTCAGAATTAGAAGAAAGTGATAGGTCATCATGCAAAGAGGATTAGGGAGATGGAACCCTGAAGCTCTTCACATTGCACCCGGAAGGTAGATGAAGGGGGTCGAACTTTGAATCAAAAAAAAGAAAAGTTAGGGATTTTAGGTTGAGAATGACAACTAAGTGAGAGTGATTTCATCTTCTTAAAATGACGTTGTTTTAGTATCATCTAAAAACAACATCGTTTCACTAATCTGATTAGTGAGGGTCTAATGACACGTGATAGTGCCACATAAGCAAAGATAACAATGAGACTAACATTAGACTAAAATTGAAAAATTGAAAATTAGGAAATTTTATTACTATTTTTTAAAGTTTGGGCTATAATTGAAAATTTGAGGAAAGTTTGGGTTTTTAATAATTAACCCTTTATTATTATTATTATTATTATTATTATTATTATTATTATTATTATTATTACTACTACTACTACTATTACTACTACTGCTACTACTACTACTACTACTACTACTACTACTACTACTATTATTACTACTTTCTTTCTCCATATTATCAAGTTGAAATTCATTTTTCTAATATATTAACTTATTAATCAAGTTGAAGTTTAGGATAATATCGTTTGGTGAAAGGAAAGCAATAATAAAAGATGGCAACTTAAGTAATTTGTAATAACTTTTAGGCATAATCGACTTTTCGTCTCTTAATTTCTCAACCGTTGGAGCAAAACGCTCCTCATTAGGAGCATTTTCAAAAACAGCAGATTGGGTTTAATCTGCTAACCCAACCAGTTAATTACCAAACATAATTATCAATGGTTTGACATGATCAATCAATCAAATACCTCTCAATCTGCCCAAAGAAATACTAATTAGCCATTTACCAAACAAGGCCTTAATAATGGATCTCTACGTATAGAGTGAAGTTTCGTCAATTCAAGAAATTAAAGTTGGGTCTATAATATTGATCCAAGTAAAGGACCAAATTAAAGAATGATTTTACAAAATGTAACACAAGATTTATGAGATTAAATTGAATAATGTAATTACAAACATTAAAAGCAAAGCAAAAATAAGAAGTAAACACAAGGAAAAAGGAATGAGTTTGGTTGGGAGAGTGGAGAATGTAAGAAATGTATTCTTAGCCACATGTTAGATACTTTTTTTTATTTACAAAGAATTTTTCATTTCTCATGATATTGACAATAATGTTACTTTAACTAATGGTATTGTGTCTCATTTATAAAAATTTAAGGATCTCTTTTAAGATGATATTATGAGTGGATCACTGCCTTTGAGAGAGAATGAGCGCCAAAATGATTTTATTTTAGGAGCTTAGATTCTAAAATGACCAACATATCAAACAAATCTGAAGGAGACAAAGGAGATTTAAAAGTAAGTGGAGGAACTCTTAAAGAAGGGATATGTAAGAGAGAGCTTGAGCTAGTGTGTTGTTCCTATTTTTGTTAGTACCAAAAAAGAATGAAACATGAAGGATGTTCATAGATTATTACATCATCAAGAAAAATACTATAAAATATCAACCTCTTATTCCTAAGTTAGAATGATATGCTTGATGAGTTATTCGGTGCCTATTTATTCTCTAATATTGATTTAAAGTTTGGGTATATCAAATTATAATTAGAGAAGGAAATGAGTGAAAAACTTTAAAACCAAATATGGATTTTATGAGTGATTAGTAATGCCTTTTGAATTAAATAACGCACCTACACTTTCGTAAGATTAATGAACTATATTTTCTGTGAGTTTTTAGGCAAGTTTGTAGATATGTGCTTCAATGAAAATCTTGTCTATAATAAGATCTTCAAGAAGAATATTGAGCATTTAAAAAAGGTTTTACATTGTTCTTAGGCAAGAAAGTTGTATGAAAACTTGAAGAAGTGTACCTTTTGCTTTATACAATTTATATTCCTTAGTTATATGATGATTGTAAAGGGAATAGTGAAGGTTATTAAAGAGGAGCCAATACTCAAAATTATGAGTGATGTTAGGAGTTTCAATAGGATGGCTATTTTCTATAGATAGTTGGTAAAAATACACTTGTTACACCTTTGACCGAGATAGTAAAGAAAAGTGTAGGGTTTAATTGGGATGAAGATAAAAAGAGAGCATTGATTCTATTGAAAAAAAAGTTGAGTTTGACTCAAGTGTTAGCTTTAACTAACTTTAAAAACACTTTAAATTTGAGTGTGATGCTTCAGGTGTAAGAATTGGAGCAGTGTTAATGCAAGATAGAAAACCAATAGCATATTTTATTGACAAGCCTAGTAGGATCACCTTGAGTTACCCGATTTACGATAAGGACATGTATGCATTAGTGAGAACCTTAGAGACTTAGCAATGGCACTCATGGGCTAAAGAGTTTATGATACATATGGACCATGAGTCTTTAAAATATATCCAAGGTCAAAGTAAGATGAGCAATATACATGTTTAGTGCGTAGAGTTTATCGAGACTGTTTCTTATGTGATAAAGTATAAGTAAAATAAGGAAAATGTTGTAACTGATGCATTTATCATGGAGATATCCTTTATTGAGTATTGTGCATATAAATTGACGAGTTTTGAGCATATGAGATACTTATATATTGATGATCCTGATTTTGATTGTTTGTTTAAAGTATATGAGAATTTTGCATTTGAAAAATTATGCATGCATAAAGGATTTTTGTTCGGAGAAAACTGACCATGTGTATCTCATAATTCTTTGAGAAAATCACTTGTGATAGAGCCATACAAGGGAGGCCTAATGGACACTTTAAAGTTAAAAAGACTCTTCAGATTTTGAGTTAGCATTTCTTTTAGCCACATATGAGGAGAGATGTAGATGGGGTGTGTGAGAGATGTGTTACTTATAAGTAGCTCAAATTTAAAGTGCAAACCCATAGCTTATGTACCCCTTTACCTATACCTAGTAAATTATAGGTGACTCTTTCATTGAATTTCATTTTAGGGTTATCTAAGTCTAAAAGTGGTAAAGATTCAACATTTATAATGGTAGATATATTTTCTAAAATGACATATTTTATTGCATATCATAAAACCAATGATGTATCCTATATTACTAGACTATTTTTCAAGGAGATTGTTATATTGCATAGAGTTCCTAGAAATATTGTGTTAGATAGGGATATTAAGTTTTTTAGTAACTTTTAGAAAACTTTGTTGGGAAAACTGAGAATTAAGTTGTTATTCTTTACAACTTGTCATCTATAGATCGATAGCCAAACTAAGGTGGTTAATAAGACTCTGAAGGTTTTATTGTGTGCTATTATTGGTAGGAATCTTAGGACTCGGGAAAAGTCTTTACATTTTATTGAATTTGCTTATAACAGGACTATCTATAGCACTATGATTTTACTCTATTTGAAATCATTTACCATTTTTAATTTTTTATCTCCCTTAGATCTTATGTCTATGATATACGCTAAATATACATTACTTTTAGCATACTTTTTATAGCATTATGCTTATATTCACTTTTAGAAGATTTGATACTCATAATAATTAAGTACATTTTGTTCTAGTTTTATCTTTGCCTCTTCAAGGAAAATGAGTGAATTTAGAGAAGAATTGGGTCAATTTGGAGTAACCTTCAAAGAATTGAAGGACATAAGCACACGACACCTATACACAACTATGTCAGGGTTATGTTATAATATGGATCATTTTATTTCTTGTTCACTACCCTACATAGCCTTATATTCATGCCTTGATGGGTAACACAGGCCATACACGTTCTTGTGTTAGTCCCATATTGGCAATCATATTTTATAGAAAAAAGTTATAGAATACAGTAAAATATAACGCGATAGGTTCATGAACCCATATTAGGGACATGTTACTTATTAATAATTACGGTTTTGAATTATTAAAAGAACAAGGTGTGAACAATAGAGAACTTTTATGCCAAATAAGAGTTTGAATGTATAAAAGAGTCCTTTAGAAGCCATTTTTCTATAGTTATTGATTCAAGAAAAGTCAATCTTAGAAGAAAAACAAGAATTTAACAAGCTTCATTAAGGATTTAAGATTCAAGATTCATAATGATGACTCATTTGCCTTTTTTTTCTTTCTTGTTTGATTACAAACTAATTGAGATATAGATTTAGGTGGGATGGACTTTGGATATGATATATTGAACTAAACTCTTGGATTAATGAATTTTTATTTTTCTTGAGAGTTATCCATGTTTTTTTATTAATTAGATTGAAGGAACAAAAGTTGAGTGTTCAATTATTTAATTCATACATTGAGATTGAGAGATAATTTATATGATTAAGATCATAACGTGGATAAAAAGGATTGATTATGAGTTGCTTGAGAGAAAATGCGAGATGTTCTTAAGTTATGGAAAAACCTATCATGTGAGTTTAAATATTGAATTAATGCATTCTTAGATTGCATTGATTAAAAAGAGATTTCAATTGATTCAATCTACGGATAAAGGTTATATGTATCAAAAGAGAATACAATTGTAACTTAGGAATTCTTATCAATCCAAAAAATTAGAATTGTCCATTAAATTAGTAAATTTGAACATAATAAAGTCCTAAAGAATACCTTACCTAAATCTAACTTATTTATAGATTGTTTTCTTCTTAATTATTGCTTTGTTTTTTGCATTTTGAATGGGTCTTTTATTTGCCTTTTCATCTAATTATAATTGTTAACCTAGATAGTTAAGTTTATGAATAGTTAGTAGTTAACCTTCATTCTTCATAGAATCGACCCATACTCGTTAGTGCTAGTTATAACTACATCGTATGCTTATGATTAAAACTACACATCAACATATTCATGTATATGAAAGAGACACCTTGAACTGTGAAAGAGACATTAGCATATTTTATTGGTAGTACTAGAATAGAAAATGCAATGCTAGATCTAGATGCATCCATAAACATCATAACCTGTTATATTTATTCAACTCTTAACTTAGGACCACTAGAAAAGATGGGAGTGGTAATTCAATTAGCATATAGGTCCAATGCATATCCTAAGGGGTTAGTAAAAGACATTCTTGTGTAAGTTAAAGACAAATTGACTTTTCTCATTGATTTTTATATTTTGGAAATGGAAATGATGACTAATTAGTACCCATTTTGTTAGGGAGGCCATTTATGAAAATGAAAAGGATAAAAGCTAATGTTTATAATCAAACTCAAACAATAGAGTTTGACGGGGATATGATAAATTTTCAAAATCATGATATGATCAAATCTCCTAATATGGATTATCCTATATTGTCAACTAGTTTTATTGATTCATTAGCACAAGATGTTTTTAAGATGGAGGAAATTGAATCCAATAGATGAATGATTACACTATCGAGTTAACGACGTTAAACAAAAGTGCTCTTAGGAGACATCCTAAGTTTTATCTTTCATTCTGCATAAGTTAATTCATATTTGGACTTTCTTTTAGCTTTTTAAGTTTTACTTGCCTTCAAAACCAAAAAGGATAAAATTTAGACAGAATCAAGAAAGAAAACCAAGGGATCCAATACGCTTTAAAGGACATGGTCATGTGAAAAAGGATACGCTTGTGTCAAAATATACACGAGTGTGTAGGAAGGTCTTGTAACTAACTATAAATGTGTGGAGATGGAGGAATTGATTCATGAAGTATTATACGAATAAGCTCGTGTACCTAAACCATGAATGTCTCTGCAACCATGTTTCATTATGATAAATTCAAAAAAATTGAGAAACATATTCTAGGGTACGGGTGTGTACAAGATCATGTCTGACCCATAAAACTCTAAATCCCCTCTTTTTATATGCCTTCCATTTAAGTCATGCCTCGATGAGCCACCCAACAATAACCAGTAGCTATAACAAGCCCACCCACCATGCACTCTCACTAAACTCCCCATGCAAAACAAAGAGAAAAATATGGTAGTTTCTTTTTCTTCTCTATTTCATTTCCTATTTTTGTATTTTTTCTGCTTTATTGTTCAACATTAGGGACAATGTTTTAAATAGATGTGAGGAAGGGGATTTTTCCTCGCTTTGATTTTATGATATTTTTTAGTTTTTTTTTTTAACATTCTCCTTTAAATTCTTGTTTTTACCTAATTCTTTTGTAAATTGATAAAATTATATTTACTAAAGAGATTTTCACTAAATTGTTTTGAACAAATTGGACAATGTGTGCAAATTGAGATTATAACTGATTAAGATGAAGGCTAAACATATTGATAATTTGAAATAGCTTAGGTATGCACTAGGATAAAGCAAGATAATTGAGTGATGAAGTATGACATGAGGATTAGGTGAATTTGCTTGAAACCTTTATGCATTTGAGCCTTAAAGGATAGAAATATCATATATCTATCCATTTTTCTTTGGTGGGCGATTCTCTGTTATTTAGATACTTCCTTAACTTGCATTGAACCAATTTGAATTGTTATGGTGTATGTGAGCTTGAATATGATAAAGGCCTTCCTTGGTTTAACCATTAACTTAAAAGTCACCTTCCTTAATTATCCCGAGTTCAACCCCTTTGAACTATTTTTAAGATCTCTTTTTCTTTTTGTTTTAAACCCATGTCAAAAACATATCTTATGATATATCCAATCACCCAACTACATGTTTTAATAAGGTATTTTTAAGTTATTTAGGTAATCAGAGTAATTTTGTTGTAAATTTTATTTTCCAAGCTACTCATTTTGTATTAATTGTGTATGATGGTCGCCATTGATGATTGTTTTCAAAAAAGAAAGAATAACAAGAAAAATCAAAAATAGAATAATTGCAAATATAGTATATTGATAGATGAGCACTTGATCACATGCTTTTCTTCGTCCTATATTTTGTTTGAATTCTTTAATTAAATATGTGTGGTTTTAGCTTATAATTCTCTCTTTCAACCCTTAACTCAAGCCTAATTACAACCAATTAATATAAGTCCTTTTGATTCATGCCTTCGTGCGTTCATAATAAGAGATATTTAGTGTATGTGCAAGTTTATAGTTGTGTATTCCTCGAGAGAGTTTGAGAGTAAACACTTAAGCCTAAACACTTGAGTGAAAGAGTGAAAATCATGAGAAAATTCACCGAGGCTTTGTACGCACTTTTGATTGAGATTGTTAGTAATTGTCTTTATTCATATTTTAGGGCAAAAATCAACTTTAATGTATGGTGGTGCTTAACTTTTTTTTAGGTCTAAGTCTTAAAGAGTATGCATGATTTAATCTCATGAGAAGTGGTTAAGTAAAAATTATTTGGCTATCTTGTTTTTTTAGTCTTTCATTTGCTTAAGGAAAAGCAAGGTTTAGGTGTGGGGGAATATGATGTGTCATAATTTTGCCTTATCTTTAGCATTTAAAATCTTCCTAGATCTTATCTTAATACGTTCAAGACTTGGTATTTTATTTGTTTTTGCATAATAAGGTTTAAAGATGTTGTTTAACTGTGAAAAAATTTGGGTCTTAATCCAAATTCAAAAAATGAAAATAGAGGAGAAATCTCAACAATAATCAAAGGTGAATTAAAGAGGTTTGGGCTACCAGAATAGTTTTATTTTGCAAATTGGAATTAGATTATCAAAATCAAATTGAAATCTTAAAAAAATAGTCTAGCGTGATATTTGGCGTGGGCATGTTTATCTCAAACTGCCAATTTTCAAACTTCAAATTTGCAAGAGAAAAACATGTTAAAGGTGGTTTAAAACCTTATATTGGTCAAATGTAGGTGAAAATTAACTACGTTATGATCTAGGAGATCCAAAGAATTACAACTACAAAATTTCTACATAGGTTTCAATAGTTATAAATGGAGCCAAGGTGTGAAGGAGCAAAGCATCCCATATTTCAACTATAGTTACCAACTTCTCAAAGTCCTCTTTTCTTTAATAGATATTAGAGTAATCTTTCTTTATATGCTAGTTGTAGGAATGACCATTGTTGACTAAGTCTTTTATTCTTGTATGAAGGAAGTAAAAGCCCTTTTGGAGCTTTGAAGATTGGGAGGAAATTATGTCTTATAATAGAGTATTTAATTTATTCGTCTATTGAATTGCTTTTCTATGCTTCTATTTTATGATTATTTTATTAATTTCCAATGCATTATTAGTGTATTGGTTAAAATAATCATTTGTTGTATTAAAGTTTGAATACATAAAAGTTTAATTCTTATAATCATTTGTAGTAACTAAGAGTTCAGAAACTATTACTTTTAGGAAAAGCATTCAACTAGACCAAATGCAACTGCAGATGTTGTGTTATCTTACTTTATGTTAAGTCATCAATTTACACTTATTTTGTACTTAATTATCTTTAATGTGTTGAAATTATTATCCGAAATTAATTGAATTATCTTATAATTGTTTACGGATGATTTTCAACACCTTAGAGATGAAATTGAATCAAAAAGATGCAAAAGAATGAAGAAAATTCAAAATTTCAAATTTGACAACAATTCAGTGACTAACCGTGGGCACACCTAAGGATGGAATGAATCTGCAGATCAATTTCAAAAGTCAAATTCGAGATTCTCACAATCTTTGAAAATTATATTGCCATCTTTCAAGAGGATTGACTATCAAAAATTGGGGGATACAGTATCTGAAGAGAATCAAGGAAAGATAGTAAGGAAATCAGAAAAACAAGCATAAAAGGAGAGAGGATGATTGTTCACGCAAGCAAGCTAAGTCTAGGTTTAGGATAGGTTTTCGTTTCTGCTGTTTTCTTTTCAGTCCTTTTACGTTTTCTGCACTTTCTCCATTAGTATTTTCGTGTTTTCAATAAAGAATCAGGGATGGAGACTTTACACTTTGTTATTTCTTCCGTTTTCAATTCTAGTATGATTAGCTAAACTTTTTGTCTTGGTTGAGGAGATCCGTGTTATCCGCTAGTATGTATGAGATGTTCTGAATAAAGTTTATGTTGTTAATAAACATTTAATATCTTCTGATCTATTCTTTTTAATTGAATTCGTTGGTTTCTAAGTGTGCAATTAGGGGTTAATGTGTTTAACTGCTAGATTAACGAAATATGACGTTCAGTTTCGCTAATCGCAAGTAGCAATTAGGATTGTCTTCTCTACGTTAGAGTTGAAAAATTCTAAGGAGACATTCGCTTGATGATTACATGTTGTACATGTATTTTGCTTGCTCATTGGTTCTTGGTTCGTAAAGCTATTATTCAATTAAACCTACGATCGTATCTATGTTGTTGTTTAATAAGAATGTTAGGATACATGTTTGTAGTCATTACTCTTAAGAGAAAACTTCCCCAATGAATATTTGTTAATGATTGCAATTTTATATCGAGGATCCATATTAACGTGATAATACCAGTGACCCAAAAACTAAGGTATTTTTCATTAATTTTTCAGATCCAATTATTTCTGTTGATTTGCGATTTTTCTTATATTTTTCCTTAAATTTCGTGAATTGAAAACAAAATCCTTTTTTTTTGTTACTTTGTTTTAGTTTTAATCTCGCTAACCTTTACCGTTAAAAATTTATCGTGGGAACGATATCTACTTACCACTATTACATTAAATTATATTAACGGAAGTAATTTCTTTTGAATTTGGTTGCAGATGACAGCAGTACCACTTTAATGGTCTTTCTTTTTCTTAAAGCTATTGTTTAATTAAATCTTGGATCGTATCTAAAGTTGTTAAGCAATATGTATAGTTGAATAATGTGTTTTTAAGAAAGATATTTAGTATCATATTGAACATATGATTCATGAAATAATTATTTTATGTCAATGATCAAATCGCAGTTCTAAAGGTAGAAGCAACTGTAAACTAAAGTTTGTTTTATTGAATACTTTGATTTTATTATTTTCCTTATTATAAAATTTCACAACCCCTATAATTATTTTCCTTCGTAACGATCGGCAAGTTAGAATTCCTTGTTATATTGACTTGTACTTCCCTATATTGTGTTTGTTAATTGCATAAATTTAGGAATTAATTTGGGGTACAGACGATAGTTGCACCGTAACGTGTTGTTAACATAAAAACTTTTAGAATATGGAAACATAAAATATATTATACATATTCAAAATCTAATTTCTAATAAAACTTATTTAGTTTTGAACACTATAAAGTTAAAGTGTTTATATGTTTTATTTATCAAATTTTGTTTCTTACCCAAGTTATCTCTCTTATATAAATAAATGTTGTGATAACGTATTAAAATGTCTCAAAATTTTCTAGATCTTTTGCTCATTTTAAAAAATTTTCATTAAATATTTAAGTTTTGAAATTTTGAATTTCCAACCAATTGGATGTTGAAAAAAAAAGTTTTGAAAATTTGAATAAGTCAGTTAAAAGGTTTTTTATAATATATTTGTTGAATTATTTTAAAATTTTTAAATACTTAATTAAAATTAAAAAAAGAAGCTAAAAATTATGAAACTTTGTGGTTTATTATCCTTAAATGATATCGATATCAGAGATAAAACTTATTTTTTATTTATATCTTGTTTTAGAATAACATATTATATTTCAAATAAAAAGAATATCATATTTTTATCCGACTACTTGAAAAAGGATAGTAAATCCTAAATTAACCAACTTTTTGAATGTTTTTCAATTCGGTGCCTAACTTTTTAAATTTTTCGACAAAGTAATCAACTTGTTAAATCTTTACTAATTTACTTTAAAATGATAATTTGATTAATAATTTAAACACTTATATGTTATAGATAACAAAAATTTTGTTAATTAAATTATTTACAAAATTAATATTTTAAATTGAAGTATTAAATTTTTAAAAAAGTAATCGTTCAATTAATATTTTAAATTTTAGATATTAAATTAAAAATTAAAATTTTTCAACATTTTAAAATTAATGATCCCTTTTTAAAAAAAAGTACAACATATTGATTGATACTTGAGGCCGGCCATACATGTACAAGATCATATCGTGTCTTTAACTCTTACTTGATGGGGGGTCCTGTCTATGGCCAGCAGCCAACCGCTGTTTGCCTGTTTCCAGCCTCATGTATGCCACGTTTTGCTCCATTAGAGGCATATGCAATAATCATCATACATCATTGTCTTGTGTACCAGATATATAATTATGTGTAGGGATATGAAAATCTGTTTTCGAGGTTGTTGAGGTCAACTTTGCACATTGTTTTACTTTAAATTAGTAAAAGTTTATTTTTGATAGATTTAAAGGAAAAAAAGTGTTTTCAAAAATAGTAAAATATAATAAATAAATAAATAAATAATTGCATAAAAATATAAATATAAATATATAAACCAAATTACAAACAAATTTATAATAAATAAATAATAACAATAAAGATATAAGTAAATAAATAAACAAAAAAATAGATATAATAAATAAACTAAAATAAAAATTACATGAATTAAATATGTCAAGTACATTACTTTAAATATATAGTGTATTAATTATTATGTATTTTTAATTTTTTTTATTTACATAATAGCATTTATTTAAATGTTTAATTTTTACAAAAACCTCATAATAATTAAAAAATTCAATCAATTTTATCAGTTTAATTGTAAAAATGTTACACCTTCTATACTTGAATAACTTTTGTTATTAAAGATTAATTAATTTTTATTAATTAATAAATACTTATAAACTAAATTTAATTAATTAATTTTTAATAATATATTTTTAGTTAAACTTTAAAATTTTCAATCATATTTTAAATTCTTTAATTTTATTCAATTTTTAGCTAACTTTATAATTATCTCATACGGAATAAACTTTAAAATTCTGATTGTATAAGTTTAACTTTTATAAACTTGAAGTTTTACGTTCAAGTCATATTGTAATAAAGACAAACACATTCTTTTCAATTATAAAAATTCAGGACATAAATAATTGTGCTCCGGATATTACTGAATTGGCTAAATAAACAAGTTCAACGTGTTACTTTTCTCATGACCTTACGTAAAGGAATAAAATTCTCTTAAAATTAAAATTAAAATTAAAAGTCTTTTATTAAATTTTGAGTACAATTTATATTAGTTTTAAATTGTTAATAGATATTTAATTTTACTAAAATTTGATCAAGTGGATATTATACTTTTATAAAATTGATTAAAGATTAAATAAAATTTTAAATTTTAAATTTTAAAATATGATTAAAGAAATTGTTCTTTTTATCGAAAAATTTGAAGTTTAATTAAAAAATATTGATAAATAAAAACTAATTGATTTATTTTAATTTATAAAAATTTATTAATTTATAAAATTAACCGATTAATTAATATATTGATTGATTTTTAACAAAAAAAATTATTAAAATAAATCAAACATAAAATAAAAAATTAAACTAAAAAATTAAACAATTCAATACTTTTACCGTTAACCGACCAATCTGCTTGCATTTTTTAATCGTTAGGTTTTGTATTCAAGAGATCATCATTGCGTCGGACGTTTATAATTTGATTTTGGTGGAACTAATATACATCATTTATGCCATCGTACTAACAAGAAAAAAATATAATTGATATATATATTTTCTCACAAATTGCAATTTTTATTAAAATAATATTATCTATTTATCAAAAATAATAGTATAAAAAGAGTTTAATATCTATGATTAATAAGAAATTTAACTTAGATAGAGTATTTCCAAATACAATTCAATATATCTTTAACGTTTTTTCTTTTGCATATTCATTTATCACATAAATAAATTAATAAATCTTAGTTATTATTAAAAAAACTCAAACATATAAAGGGATTACACTAAGTCACTTATAGGCCTAAATTTAGATATTTTTAATAAACTTAAATCATCCCGAGGCTTAACATAGTCTAAGCTCGAACTCAATTAAAAAATAGCATTAATCTATACTTTTAATTTTAAAAAATTAACGAAATTGGGCATAAGCTGGCCTTTGACATTACTAAACATCATGTAACTTAAAAGAGTTTACTCAATATTTATTTTAATAACACGGAATAATAATTCGTAAATCACATATTTTTAAATAAAA
Organism: Erythroxylum plowmanianum; assembly: GCA_025531925.1. NCBI lineage: Eukaryota > Viridiplantae > Streptophyta > Magnoliopsida > Malpighiales > Erythroxylaceae > Erythroxylum > Erythroxylum plowmanianum. Next base: position 26,475,789 of record JANVCQ010000001.1, read on the forward strand.
TAAATCATAATTAAATATAAAATTTATGCCATCTATAGGGTTGGTCCAAATGATTTAAAAGACAATGCCAAGGAAGGTTAGATACAAGCATGGATTGTTGATGCGTTTCAGGGATCCATCCTGCACGACCACGTTTTTCTTTTGCTTGTATATGTTCTTGGAAACTTCCAAGAAGCAATCACCCACATCTTCTGTTTCACAATCTGTATTCCTGTGTTTCCAAAGTGTTTTCATCCTTTCGCTGTAATAGATTTAAAAAAAATGGATAGCTAAAAAGGCTTTGGAACAGGACGAACAGGGTTAGAAGGAACAGAGAAGCAACAGGGTACAAGCTAGCGAAGAGGTACCATGATTACGGCTTGACCACGTACCCTCCTCTCGTCTTTTGGGACATGAACAAGAAAACCCACGTACAATGATCAATGAATTGGTTTGTAATTATGCGGTGACATAAATAAATGGCTGAGATTTATTGGACAGAATAAGATATTATAAAATTGAACAGAAAAATTAAACTCGGCTAATACGCCGACGCCTTTACTCCTGTGGGTTTCGCTTCCTCCCATAACTTGGAATTTGTTTACTTATATTTTTCAATCCTTTTATAGTTACAAACTTATGGTGAAATAAGCTTCAAAAATGCCTTACTCAAGCGTAATTCTTAAGTAAATACGACGAAATTAACAAAAAGAAGCTAAGTGAACCTCGTACGTTGCATTATTATACATCCATATGGTCACAAACTGACCAAAATTGTACGTCTTCGTCCTGTGGACAGGCCCCATTTGCTTTAATTACCTTTCCTTTATATCTTCACTCTGTTGGATTCACCAGCTAGTACCATAATAAACATTACATTTTTTGTCTCAAGCTCTGCTTTCCCACAAGAAATCTATCCCATGGAAACATCAACAGATACTGATCGTGAAGCTCGAATCAGTAGTTGGAATTTCCATCCCTCTTGTTCACACCATCAAAAATCTTCCAAATGCTCTAAGCGAAGCCAAGAAGCAAGAGCGGATGGTGATGGTGATGATCAATGTGCCAAGAAGGTCAAGAGCAGTGGAAATGGAAGCAAGCACCCAACTTACCGCGGAGTGAGAATGCGTCATTGGGGAAAATGGGTGTCAGAGATCAGAGAACCGAAGAAGAAATCAAGAATTTGGTTAGGTACTTTCTCAACTCCAGAAATGGCTGCTCGAGCACATGATGTTGCGGCTCGGATGATTAAGGGAAGCTCTGCTTGCCTCAACTTCCCGGAACTAGCCCACGAACTTCCCCGTCCGGCCACCGCCTCTCCCAAAGACATTCGTGCTGCTGCAGTCCTCGCCGCGTCCTTGGTCCTGAAAAAAGTTCACGTTGAAGATGGATCAGAGGGGGCAGTTCCTCCATCGCCTGACAGTACTGTAACATCGGTGGACACTCGGGATTCACAGACAAGGAACGATGATGACACGTTCATGGACTTGCCGGACCTTTTCTCGGACATATGTAATAGGTTCGATGAGTTGAGTTACTTGTCTCCATGGCGGGTGGATGTGGCTGAGACTGAAACTTGTGATACTAGTTTCAGTTGGTATCATCATCACGAACCTTCTTTATGGGAGTACTGATAAAATAAAAATTTATCAGCATCATCTACCATTCCTCAAAATCCAACCCTTTTTCAGTTTTTGTTTCACTCCAAATCTCTACAACCTCTAGATTCGATCATCAGATAATATCCAATCTGGGATTCACAGGCCTTTGAAGTTCATGGAATCTCATGAAATTGACAAGCTGTGCTTTCCTTATCCATGGTCGGTCCAGAATTCAACTGCTCAAGGTAACAATAAGTTGAGGGTTTGCCATTTTCAACGAATCATAATAAGGCGAACGTAATAATCTGTCGATTACGTGCTTCAAATAAACCCTCCTTATCTAAGCAAATCATTGTATAAAAATGAATGTCAAAAGTTGCATGTAGACCGAGTGAGTGAGTTCAACGTATAGCTAGAAAATCATGATCATATCTACTGTTTATTTGGTATGTTCTGTTTTGCTGCATTATTTTAATTTAAAATCTTGCTGTGTGACCAAAATTGCATAACATGCTAATCATGGTTTGGATTCTCTTGTTTTCTTACTTTGTTTTACTTCGATATGTGCATATATATATATAAAAAAAAAAGTTATCCATTGTCCAAAAAGTTTTCAAAGCTAAAAAAATAAAGAAGCATCTAATTGGAACACCTTTCCTTCTTCTTGTTCCTACTGAGTCTCTTTTGAGAGGAAGAGGATGATTTGAGTGGTTGAGAGCGACTTTGAGTGGACTTGTGATCATTTTAAAGACTTTTAAGGATAAGGATGAACAATTGGCTCTTGTAAACTTGCAATCTCTATCCCTTTCATCATTCCCTTCCCTTTCTTCATCCATACCCATTTAACTTTGGCTAACGTAAAGAATCATTAGTCATCACCAAATGGAGTTACTGCTAATGAGCCCTTAATTGGAGAGTAAAAAAGTATAATTAAGTGAGCATTAGATTGATGAGAAGTAGGAATTGGAAAGGAATTTGTAGTAATTTAAAGGGCATTATGCATAAAATGGCCTTCGACAAGTATCCAAAGTATGGACCACCTAAGGTGTTCACATAAATAGCATAGGAAAATGTTGCTTTCAACTCTGATATTGACCTAAATGCACAATATTACAATAACAAATAAACAAACAGACCAAAGGCATCAAACACGTATGTGTGAAAAGGATGACTGCAGGTCGCAGGCGTTGCTTTCAACAGAATTAATTGAAGAGAGTCGATTGCATAACCTTAAAATGTAGAGTCAGTTGAAATTTTAAGTCATTACTAAAAAGGAGGCAATGAATATAATATAATTAATAATAATAGGTTCACACGTTTCTACAATTTTACTAATAAATTTAAGATATAAGTGAAATTTAAAAAAATTAAAACAAAAGAGCCCGTAGCCACTACCCTTTAAATACATACTGAGTAAATCTTCAGATTGACGTAATAATCTGCAAATCACGCCAGCTGAGTATTTCACAAGACAAGTTCTATACGACTGGTTCAATCAAAAAAGCATAAATTAGAAGAATCGAATACAAGATCTTTAGGCCAGATATTTTTCCACTTCACCAACTCGGCCACGCTTAATCTACAATTCTAATCTTGATTTTAAGGACTTAAAATAGCTCTCAATTGGGATAAATTTAAGAAGTAATAATTTTTAATTTTTAATTTTAATAATAAAATTTACATTCATTATTTTTTAGTTATACATCAAATAAAATATCAAATGTGTATAATAACTTATAAAACACATACTTCTAATAAATTGTTTTAATGAATTAATAATTTAAAGATCCAATATATTTATAACATAAATTCTTTTTTTATTATCTTTTAAATTATGATAACAAATAAAAATATCTGTCTTATCAAAACCTTTACTTTATTATCGTTCTTAATTAAACAACTTAAAAGTCATAATCAATTGAAATAAGTTAAATCTAATTCAATTTTTATAATACAACTCAAATTTATTTGAACCATCTAAAATAATGTTATTTTATAATAAAAAGTCTCTTAAATTTAAATCTTATTTATAACTTAATTCTGTTAATTAGGAATCCTTTTTGACATGACTAAATTATTAAATAACCGTTTCGTTATAATAGTTTAAGCTGTTGTATGAGACCAACTTAATTGATTTTATATATTTACTAACACACTCCTTTAAATAAAAGCCTTTAGGCTTGAAACTTGCACAAACTCACGCTATCTTATCTTGAATAATAGGTGGATGGTAGGATTTGAACTTATGATCACTTGATCACAAAGGCTCTGATATCATATTAAATAACCGTTTTATTACAATAGCTTAAGCTACTGTATGAGACCAACTTAATTAATTTTATATATTTACTAATATAAATAACAATTACTTGCTCTCCCGAAAATCTAATTTTTAGTTAGAAATCACAAAATTAATGTGAGAGTGAGAGTACGACTTTCGACTCATGCAATAATCTACAAACTGATGTGACTAATTGAGCGATGTAAATCCTTGATGGGACTTAAACCTAGCTAATTGTCTCTTCATGCCTTTTTCAGGAAGCATAAGAAGAGTTCATACTTGCTTTTTTTTGGCATCTTTTCATATCATTAAGCACCGAAATTTAATGTTGAACTTCGTTTGATAAATAACGGGATAACAAAGATTTTTAAAAAGTTGTAAAAAAATCAAAATACTTGTTTATATCAAAACTCATAATTTGACGAGACATGACGCGTTATAAATATTAATAATTATTTAATTAATACGTTTAATTTAATTGTAAAAATTTTAAACTTAATTTGTTTCATAACTTTTCGAAATTATTTTAATAATTTTTATTAGTAAAAATTAATTAATTAATTAATTAATATTTATAAATTAACAAATTCTTTAATTGATAAAAACAATCTCTTTTAATTATATTTTAAATTATTTAATTTTTATCTCATTTTATGGCGATTTAATATTTTAAATATCAAATTCTTTGTTGTATTGGTTTTAAAACATTAATAAATATATAATCAAGAAATTGAACAATGAACTAATCTAGGATTAAATACTGAGAACTCGACTCCATCATCATTACATAAAAAAACCCATCTTTTAATATATGCATGAGGTCCAAAAAGAGACAAAAGAGTAAGACACGAGAAACGTGAGGGTCCAGAAGAGAATGACTTGCAGGGAATACAAGAGAAACACCAAAGGAAGTCATCTTCTTCTACCTTTGGATATGGAAGGTGTTTGTACAATCATTGGATAATTGTATGCTTTTGATGCATCCAACTCCACTTTTTACTTTTATCATTGAGAAATGTACAAAAAACAATTAGGGAAAGAACAAGACAACCATAACCTAACCTTTGCCTTCGTCATCGCAAGCTTGGATAGATAATTAAAAGAGAGCGTGGGAGTCAATTGCGTCTTCGTTATGCTGCTAAAAACCCCAAAGAACAAAACAAAAAACACCAAAGACCATTGGTGTCGTGTACCCAAAAGCTGATTTGTCCCTAATTGCCACTTGTTAAAGTCTAAAAGGAAGTACATCTCCATCATTCATTATTACCCTTAAGCATTAGTCATGCTCTCTCTCGTTCCCAGCTTCTCTTCTTCTAAACAATCATTCTTTTTTGTTGAATAGTTTAACTTTTAGGGATAAACTCGAACTCTAGCATATAAGTGCCATTGCCAACCCTAGAGTTGGTGCTTTTCAATAAGTTGTCTTCTACTTAGAAACATAATTAATTAGTTGTTTAAAGAAGGATGGTAATAATCAAGTTTCTCCGATATCCCTACGTTTTTTAATGTGCTTAATTAACAATAGTGTATAACCAATTTTGATTATATTATATTTGCCAACATTAATTAAAAACTCGATCAGTTCGACCGATTCAAGCATAAAAATTTTAAATCGTTTAATTTTTCAGTTCGATTTATTTTAATAATTTTTTTGTTAAAAAACTTATCAATTTATTAATCAATAGATCAATTTAATAAATTAATAAATTTTTATTGACCAAAATAAATCAATTAATAAGTTTTTATTTTAGTTCTTTAGTTTTCTTTTCTTCTTATACGTCTCTTATTTTTCTATGTTTGTGTTCCTAATCTATATATGTATATATAAAGGAAATCACTATGTTAGGTAGGTGAAAGAGACAAAGAGAACTCAACTTTTTGTTTAATTTTCTTCGGGTCGGAGCAAGTACAATTGAAAAAGTTAATGCTTCGAATAAAGAAAGCAAGCTATAGTTAATACTCATAAAGATAACTCCATGAGACCACAGCTAGATGACATTAGGTGTCTTATTATTGGTTCGATTTTTCTTTTAAAAATTATATTATTATTATTATTATTAAAAGCATCTTACTAGAGCATAGTTAATCGTCTTCGTCACACTCAATCTGAAGTCCCGTAATAAAGTAAGTCTTTTTCAAAGGTCGAAAGAGGGTCATTGATTATACATAACATTTTTTTACATTTTAAAAATAGATTATTTTTCTTGATTCAAATTTATGAATTTTTGGACCAATTTTTTTACCAATTCAAAACAATTATAAAAGTTTAACATGGAATTAAAGTTAACCTAATTTGATATCCATCCATATGAAAATGTCTAATTTGTCCCTATGGATGGTCGAGTTGATAAAGTGAGGGGCATAGGATCAAAAGGTATTGTGTTCGAATCTCCCTACTTACGCTCTCTCAATCGAGCCTGTCGTACAGAACTTGCTTAGTACAGAATACCCGTTTGACATAATTTGTAAATTATTGCGTCAATTCGAAAATTTACTTAGCACGCATCTAAATGATAGCGACTGAAAGTTTCTCTGCTTCAAAAAAATGTCTAACGTGACAAATTTAACACATATGATGTTTATTTTTATTAAATACTATTCTATATATATATATATATATTAATTAAACATGTGCATAATTAATTAACTTATTGTTTCACTTTTCTTGAAATTCACAATATTCTCCTAATTAAACGGAAAGAAAAGAAAATAAAGGTTAAAAAAAAGTTAATAATAAGTTAATAAAAGTTACAAAATCCCAAAAAAAAAGGGAGAAAGAAGATTGCATGTGATTTACGCCCCACTGACAGTAACTTGGAAGCCAAGCTAGAATCGAAATCATACAATTCAGTCTCTGCAGGTTTCTCACAGAAAAAAACCATGCGGTCCCGACGTACTATGGAGTTATTAATCAGACTTTAGACCGAGAACAGGCACGCCATTACAATAGGTCACTGTTATCCCTATACATACCACAAAAGTCGTTTTCAACGAGGGAACACTTGTCGTGTAAGGTCTCCGTTGGCAACCTTGAAACCCAAATAAAAATTTTAAAATCTGCAAATAAAAATTTTAAATCGGTAAATTTTTAATTTAGTTTTTAATTTATTTTATTTTAATAGTTTTTATTGTTAAAAATTAATTAATTAATCAATAAATTTTAGAAACTAATTAATTATTTTTTCTATAATTTTTGTTTAGCATTTTTTCAATTAAACTTTAAATTATTCAATAGTTAAGAACATTTATCATTAAATTATATTTAAAAAATTTAATTTTATTCAATATTTAACAAATTTTATGATGATTTAATATCGATTGAATCTTTTAAACCTTAAATATTTTGTATTTAGCGGTTTAACTTCAGATTCGATTTTTAAAACATTACTTAGAATCATAACTCATTCAACAAAATTGTTTAAAATACTGTGATAGTTTTAAGTTTGCTATTGATAACACGTATTAGTACATATATTATAAAGTTCCCAAAATAAAATTTTGAAGATTGTTATTAAAAAATAAAATTTGTCAATTAATTAATAATGTTAAAGTAAACTATTTTTCAATGTTAAAAAAAATGGTATAATTGTTAGTAAGGATTGCTATTGTAAATAATAAAAATAAATACTAATAACAAGTAAATGATGAGCACATACTTGATTGAAAATAGAGATTGTTAAATAAAAATTAGTTAGCTTATTTTAGTTTTATAAAAAATATTGATTAGTTTATAAAAATTGTTTGATTAATTAATAAATTGATACAACAAAAATAATTAAACTAAATTAAACCTAAAATTTGAAAACCTAACAAAAAAATTGGATAATTTAAGATTTTTCTGTTAAACTAATCGAACCGATTCGATTTTTAAAACACTGATTATAAGTGAGAATTTAGATATTTATAAATAAGTTATCTCACGTTAAAAAGACACATATAATAAAAATAATATATCCATCAAATGGGTATTTAATCTAATATTTTCAAACCTCACATTACATAATATGTATGTAAGATGTTATTAAACTGTCCAAAAATTTCATTTTGGTTTGTAACTTTTCAATCCAATCTACTTTAATAACTTTTGTTATTAAAAACTAATTATTTTATTAATTAATTATTCAATTTTAGAAAATTCATAAGTTATTTTAAAATAAATAAATAAATTTTATTTAATAATTTTTTAAAATTAAATTTCAAATTCTTCGATTAATAAAACGATCTATTTCAATCATATTTTAAATTATTTAATTTTAATTAATCGTTACCTAATTTTTCGACGGACTAATACTAGTTAAATCTTTTAAATTTTAAACTTCTTATCATATCGGTTTAACTTTCGGTTCAATTTTTAAAACATTAATTATAAGTTGATTACATATCAACAAATATCATAAAACATAATTAATAATTATCAAACCTTACGGTCCCGAGTGATTTCCTTCTCATACTACATCCAAGAGTGTTTCATACCAATCATGTTGTTAGCTGTAGCATCTCTTTCCATTACATAAGTGACCGTCACAGTGGTTTGAATTTGTTCATATCAATTAATTTTTAATTATAAATTAATTTAAAATATAAATTATTATAACTTACGTCGTTTTACTTATATTAAAAAACGAGTGAACTTCACATCCAACCTTTACATAGACTAAACAAAAGTGGACCAAACCAAATAGATTGGTGTGAGTGGTTCAACATTCTCATTCTTTAACTAAAGGTTTTGAGTTCGAGTCCTGGAAATGAAGAAATCTGTTTGGCCAACCCTTTACTTCTTACGGGCTGATCCGATGCGAACGGGGATTAGTCTCGGAGTGGATGACTTAAAGGCGTCTTCTCATAATTGGGACCCTCCTAGAACACCTCGTGGGCTCACAAAAAAAAAGTAATCATGTGATCACAATGGGACTCAGGAAAGCTTCAGCACTTTACCCCTTACGGGCTGACCCGATACAAGCGAGGATTAGCCTCAGAATGGATACCTTAAAGGCACCTTTTTATAGTTGGTATCATCCTAAAATATCTCGTGGGCTCACAAAAAAGATAAATAATCGTTTGACCACGATGGGACTCAGGAAAGCTCCATAGCATAAGCATTTGGTCCACGAGAGCAGGAAGAAAGAAATTTTTAAGAGGCGTCAATGTTTTTGCAGTGCCTGGCAGCTGTTACGTGTGCAAGCTTTTCCCACAACGCTCACGAGTACTCATTTATGTGAGCATTTGGCTTCCTCCAGTCTTATTGGAAGGGCTACTCCTTTGGGGACCATAAGATGACACTTCATTGTGATTGAATATTTAGATTTGTGTGTCAAGCTTGTATTTGTGCACAAAGATTAGCTCAATCTCTACTCTTCAATTAAAACGTTCATCGTCAGGTAAAATGTTCTTAGTTAGAACATTGCTTTCGCAGGTTCTTGTCAGCTATTAAATTCGCATCAGCCAACAATAATATGGCTAAATTGAAATCATGTTGATAAGTAAGCATCGATAAATTGAGATAGCGTTTTAGTTTGAGCTTAATTCGAAATCAATTAGTAAAATTTGAGTTGATTAAATTTCTAATTAATGCTTAAATTTTAAAAAATTTTGACTTTCAAGCAGGGCTTCAAGCGAACAAATTTGAAAAAATCTAACTTCCAACCTTTTTATGTTTTATTTAAAAAATTTTAAGCTAAGTTTAATTTCAACTCATTTCTAATGTTCATCGTTATAACAAATTTTCTTTCACTCAATAGTCATGCAACATTTTATTTAAGAATGATAAAAGACCGAGCAGAGCTCATCTAAAGCCTAATCGATTTTTTAATTTAAAATTCAAAACAAAGAAAATAAAAAAACCGAGCCCAACTTAAAGTTTGATCAAACCGAGTTGAGCTCGTTGACTTCGAGTCGGGCTTGAGCTTACTTGTGAAGCTTAATGTTAGTAAACTTATATTTTCCCTTATTGGTCTTAGTCTTTTAATAAACATGATTTTATACAATTCTTGAAAATTTTAATAAATTCAACTTGGCCTAAAGTTAATAATTAAATTTGGGCCTAATTTGATTGGTCTTTAAATTGAGTTTGACATTTTCTTTTTATTTATGGCATTTGATTGAGCTTAGGCCTACGTCCAAATGATCTAGACAAAATGATGTTACTTTGTTATTTTTAAATTAAATCAAATAATTTAAAAATAAAATAAATTACATTTGAAATAGAAAAGAAAAAATTCGAGATTGGCCCAAATCAAATCAAGTTTTGGGCCATTCAAGACCCGATAAAATTTGGATCTAAAAGACGAGTTTCTAAGTCATTCGACTTACAAATATTTTAATGAATAAGTAGGCTAGATTTTTCCACTCCAAAACATATTTGGTCCAACTTATATATCTATCAATTTTGATGGTTGTTCAAAGTTTGATCGGATCAAGACTAAAATGATACCATTTTAACAACTGTAACTAAAGTGACATTATTTTCTAAGTTAACCGATCAATTCATTAAATTTGTACCGATCCAAAATATAATTTATTCTGTAATAACTTCAAGATGAATTAAGTCAAACCAATTTTGTCATCACTAATATTTGTAATCAATGTTGTCTAGTAAAGACATTCCTTAGATGACATTGGACGAGTACTATCACAAGTGTTGACAGAATGAAGAAGAATTGTTACTGCATATTCACTACGCTTTGTTACTGCATATCATTTATTCACAAAGCGAACAAATGATTAGAAAGCTCCTAAAGCTTTGTTACTGCATATTCACTACGCTTCTGTGAAACTTTATCAGCTAAGTTGGTCACAAGCTCGCTTGAAGGTGACTAGGTGAGTGACTTGGAAAGTCTTGACCCTAAGGCCGATGCTTAAATTTGGAGAAATCAGGTCTCCTACGTTCCATATATGCACTTCTTCCCTCATTTCCTTCCTCAGTTCCATAGAATATGAGTGTAGCATTCCCACCTAGTGTTAGGAAATTCAACTATTTCCACACAACTAGAATGCCAATAGAGAACAAAACAAATTTGATAACAGAATTCGGCCAAATTGTGCCTACGTCTCCAGAACTACTACACACCCTTTTTATTAGGAAGAAAAACAACACTTACAAGTATTTACACTCAACACTCAACTCACTAGTGTTTACACAAACTCTCAAACCCTTATCCCAATACACCCAAAAATTACTCACAAAATTAACTATTCTTACTAAGAGTTAATATTTTGTTTTGATTTTTGGATGAGATAAATGGAAAGGGGGGGGGGTTTATTTATAGTAGTTAAGCCTCCCCCCTCCCTCACTCACTTCCAATATGGGACAAAGTCCCTTACCTAACAATGTCCAACATTTACAAGATGTTTTCTTTTGAGGACAATATTTTTGTTTAGATTGAAATTGTCTTGGTTTATATTTTCGATAATTTCTTTTCTAAATTTTTTTTTGTAAAAATAAGGATTGGTCCTAGAGTGATGTTTATTTGAATATCGTCATTTCCATTTGTATGGTTTATAAGGTTTATATTTATAATATTTACGTGATTTGTATTTCTTTTGATTGGGTTCACATCCGTATTGTTGAGG
>JANVCQ010000001.1:26508837-26525132 GCA_025531925.1 Erythroxylum plowmanianum
AAAATTGATTAGTTGTCTTTTTTATAATCATATGCTTTCATTTACTAGCTTAGAAAATTGATTAGTTGTCTTTTCTTACACCTTAGCTTAGATTAGATGTCCTTAGTTATGATGAGTCATGATTCATTCCCAACCAAATATCAAACCCTTAACTAACACAATTGACATTTATTTCAAAATTTAGATACACAAATACAACCAATTGGTCCAATTCAATTCAATTCAATATTTAGAATTTCATTTCATAAACAAACACAACTCAATTTATTTCATACACAACAATAACCAACAACATCGGATCATTGGGACACTCCAATTAATTTCATACACAAGTCACAACTCACAACCCAATTCATTTCATTCACAATCCAATTCATTTCATTTCATGTTCCCCTCTATCATTGGGTCATCCAACAACAACATAAAAATCCATCAACACTCCAACAGTCCAACCAACTCCAACACCAAATAGCAAATTCATCATCGGATCATCAACCAAAACCATAACCAAAACACAATAAAAATTTAAATTAAGAAATTTTCGAAATAAAAAACGCAAAAACCAACTTGAGTCTGGCGGGTCGTCGGGTTTTATCACGGGTCAGTGTGTGGACCCGTCTCCGGTGGCTTCAGACGCTTCTCCGGTGGTGCGGTATGGGGCTTCACGTGGAGGAGGTGGTGGCCGGTGGAGGAGGAAACATCGTCGAGTTTGATGTCTTCGATGGAGGATGAGGCGATGTTGCGACTCGCGATGACCGAAGGAGAAGAGGAGAAGACGCGATGGCGAGAAGAGGACAAAGGAGGCGAGCCGGCAATGGTGAGAAGAGGAGAGAGGCGGCGACAGTGAGGTGAGACTGAGAAGTGAGAAGATGAGAGGAGAAAAAGCTTAAGAGAGAATAGTGGAATCGCGAAGAAGAAGAAGTCAAGTTTGGGGAGAAAAATTAGGGTTAGTTTTCTTAAAATTGCAAACAAGTCCCTAAATTTTCAGATTTTTTACGATACCGTCTGGTACTTTCCTGTACTGGCGGTACTGATCAGAAACCACCGATATCGGCTAGTATTTCAAGCCGGTATCATGGTGGTCGATTCCATTTCGGGTTCCGTTCCTGCCGGAACCACCCGAAATGGAACGAAATTCACATCCATGTCCACAATAGCTACAAACTCATCTTCACGCTTATTTTGATATTTATATAATATTATTTAACTTTTTATATGTTTTAATATTTATTTTATATTAGTTTTGCTTATGTTATAACTCATATAAAAGATTTGGTTAGATATATTTTCATTTATGTTTCATATGATTTAAAATTATATAATAATTAATATATTATGCTTTGTATATTGTTTGATATATTTTAAATAATTTTTATATACATAAATAATTTTTATTACAAAATAAAATATAATTAAAATTAATAAAAAGTGATTTTTATTTTTATGTTGTCAAACGATCTATTATATAAAGCTCTTTTAAAAAAATTGTTTTTTAATTGAAAATCAAACAGTCAACTAACTTATTAGAAAAGTTCTTCTGATAAAAGCTCTACTAATAAAAATTCTACTAATATAAACCAGGCACTAAATTAAATATTGTAAATCTTTGATGGGACTTAAAGCTAGTTAATTGTCTCTTTATCTCCAAAATCTCAAAAAAAAAAAAAAAAAGACAGAAAGAAGATTGCATATGATTTACGCCCCACCAACAATAACTTGGAAGCCAAGTCAGAATCGAAATTCGAAATTATACAAGTCCGTTCTCGCAGGAAGAACCATGCGGAGTTATTGGACTTTAGACCGAGAACAGGGCACGCCATTGCCAAAGGTCATTGTTATCGCTGTACATACCACAAAAGTCGTTTTCAACGACGGAACAATTGGTCGTGTAAGGTCTCCCTCGGCAAGTTTGAAATTGCAAATAAAGATTTTGAACTGCCAATTTTTTTATTTAATTTCTTATTTTTTATTATTAAAATTTAACTAATTTATTAATTAATCAACCAATTTTAAAATTTCAAAGATTCAACTAGTATTAAACTAATATAAAATTAATTAAAAATTAAATATAACTGAATAATTTAAAAATTAATTGAAAAATATTGTCAAAAAAATTAAAAATTAATTGAAAATAGAGATTGTTAAATGAAAATTAATTAGTTTATTTTAGCTTTATAAAAACTAATTAGTTTATAAAAATTGTCTGACTAATTAATAAATTGATAAAATTTTAATAACAAAAATTATTAAACTAAATTAAACCTAAAATTTGAAAATCTAAACAAAAATTGGATAATTCAAGATTTTTCTATTAAATTAATTAAATCCGTTCGATTTTTTAAACATTAATTATAAGTGAGAATATATAAATTTATAAATAAGCTATCTCACGTTAAAAAGACACATAAAATAAAAATAATCTATCTATCAAATGGATATGTAATCTAATATTTCTAAACATCTTACATACATATTAAGTAATGTGACGTTTTGCATTTATGTTTATAATTTCATGTAATTTAATTATGAATTTCATTAAATGAATCACCAATTAAAAAATAATTTATTATAATTATCTTTTAATTGGTTAGACAGATATTTTAAAAACTTTAACTGTCCAAAATTTTCAATTTAGTTTGTAACTCTCCAATTTGATCTACTGTAATAACTTTTGTTATTAAAAATAATTACTTTATTAATTAATAGGTCAATTTTAGCAAATTAATAAGTTATTTTAAATTAAAATAAATCATTTAATTTTTATTTAACAATTATTTTAAATTAAAATAAATCGATTAATTTTTATTAACAATTTTTTAAAATTAAATTTCAAATTCTTCTATTAATAAAACAATCTCTTTCAATGATATTTTAAATTCTTTAATTTTAATGAATCTTTAACCAGTTTTACGATTTTTTTAAACCTTAAACCTCTTGTCATATCGGTTCAATTCTTTCAAATTTGTATCTCGTTATGACTGTTGCTACTATGAATTTAGTTGTAAAGGATTTGTAATTCAATAATTCATAAACAACTTTGTTTTAGATATTAGAATATGGAATTTGAACTTTCTTTAATAAATAGAGATTATCTTTAAGGAAATTCTATGATTGATTTTGTAATACATTTTTTCAAAGCATGCTTTGAGTTTGCTTGGCATTTTTTGTCTTCAACTTGGCCTGAAATTAATACATTTTGGCCTAATTTGATTGGTCATTGAATTGAGTGAGACCTTTTTTTTTTTAATTTCTAGCCTTTGATTCATATTTGAGGTGAGGTTTAAGTCCAAATGATCATATACAAAATTGTATCACTTTTGTCATTTTTAAATTAAATCAAATACATTAAAAATGAAATAATTTACATTTGAAATAGAAAAGAAAAAAGTTAGGCTTAGCCCAAATCAGGTTTTGGGTCATTCAAGACTCGATAAAGTTTGGATCCAAACTGCGAGTAAGTCGTTCGACCTATAAATATTTTCATGTTTGGATTAGTTTATTATCTTAATAAACAAGCTAGATTTTTATGAGATTCCGGCGAGCGAGCTTTTCTAACAGTGGAGATTCAAGCAAGATCCACTCTACAGCTATGGCGTCGTCTTCTTCTTCTCCAGCCCCTCGATCCCCCCTGTCCCCTTTACCTTCTTCACATTTTGTTCCCAAAATCCCTAACCAGAAATCCCCAAATCGAATCCCAATCCCTAACCAAAACACCAACCCTAACACACCAGTTCCCTCCCCGTCACCTTGTCCACTCCAGAAATTGACCCTCCCTTCGGTCCCTTCTCCTTCTCCTTCCAAAGAAACCCTTCCTCCTGCGAACGCTACTACCCCACTTCCACCCCATATACCCCTTACCCTGGCACCGACTAGATCCTAGAAAGCCGTTGTGGAGGCAGGTAATGGGGCTTCTTCAGAGACTCCGGAGCTCACTTTTTACCCTCCTGAAGTTAGGGAGAACCAGGTCTTCGTGATTCCTCCACGGGAGCTCGCGCAAAAAGGAACTTCAAAGTTTCGAACTGCACCGTTAGGGTTCTTTCTGGGGAAGAGCTCAATGGTGCAGCGAGCCCTGAAGAGATCATAGGCAAAATTTGTGCTACAGGAGACATTGATTACAAGCTCCAACAACTTCCTTTTTCGATTTGAGTCTGAGTAGGGCATGAAATCTGTGGTTGAAAGAGGTCCGTGGCGCATTCAAAATAAGCCTTTGTTTCTTCGACAGTGGAGCTTAAATGGTGGAGACTTGGCCGAGATTCACAAGGCTCCGGTGTGGGCTCAATTCTACAATATTCCAGTTGAATATTGGAATACCGAAGGCTTGGAAAGGATAGCCAATGTTGTGGGGCTTCCTCTGCTTATGGATACTCCAACAGCAAGAATGTCCAAGATTAGCCATGGTAGATTATGTGTGGAACTGGAGCTGACGAAGCAATGGCCATCTATGTTCCAATTGGCTACGTATGGTGAGGATGGGCAGCTCTCCTTTAGGGAAGGCACTATTGAGTATGAATGGTAGCCACTTGCGAGTGAGCAGAGGCAGGTGTGGGCGCCTACAGGGCCCACGTTTGCTACTGGTCTTCACCAAGAGCTGGAGCAGAGCAAGGATCCTGGGCCACACTTGACCCTAGTGTCACCAAGGGAGTGCCCCAAACATAGCCCAGCAACTGCTCCTACTCTGGTGAGCTCCATGGAATTATCCAAGGTGGTAGGCCCACTTCAACAGGACACAGTTGAGGCAAAGAAGGTCACAGGTGAAACTGAGTTTAGTATAGCAAGGAATTCTCCAACGTGTGACCTACATCTCCATTCATCTAAAGACCTCAGTGGTGACAGCGGGGAATCTACTACCCTGGCAGAAAATCAGACAGGTATACCTCCATCTCCTACTTCTGAATTGAGACCTACTAGTCCTGGGACTGTGGGCGGGGCAGAGGGGGAATTCTTAGTTAGAAAGACTAGGAAAGCTAGGAAAAAATAGAAGTAGTAGGTTGCGGCTTAGCTGGTTTTTTGGATATGGATTTTGTGTTTTGGAATGTGAGGGGCCTTAATCACCCCAATAAACAGCATGCTATCCGTGCTTGGCTTAAAAAATCCTCTGCTTCTTTTGTTTGTTTAGTTGAATCTAGGATTAGATCTCTAGTCTTTTTGAATACAGTCTGCACTTCCTTGTTTCCTAGATGGGATAGCTTTAGCAACTTAACTCACTCATCTAATGCTAGGATTTTGATTGCTTGGAACCCAGAAATCCTTTTGTGCTCTATCCTTAGCTATTCTGATCAGTTTGTTCACGTGGAACTACATCCTAGACATTGTTCAGATACCTTCCTAGTTTGTTATGTTTATGAAGCCAATAATCCGACCCATAGGAAGCTTCTTTAGATTCCAACATTTCCTTGTCTATTGGTCAACATCTGTGGATGTTTGATGGTGACTTCAATGCGATTCTCTATCCTCAGGAATCCGACCCTCCTAGTGTCTCTACCATGAGTAGTCAAAACGATTTTAGGCATTTTGTAGGGGATAATAGATTATTTGACTTAAATTCTAGTGGTCCTCTGTTTACTTGGTCCAATAAACATTTAGGTGATTCCTTCACAGCTCGTAAGCTTGATAGGACTCTTATCAACTCTACTTGGAGCATTCGGTTCCCTTCTTCTCATTATGTAATCCATAACCCTCATATTTCTGATCATTCTCCTTTAGTGGTTAAGTCGATTGAGAACCAGCCAAAACATTCTTCCCCCTTTAGATTCTTCAAATTCTTAGCTGATCAGCCTAATTTCCAACGGATTGTTGAGGAAGCTTGGGCCTACCTTATTATAGGTACTCCCTTGTTTAGGGTAGTGACTAAACTGAAGAAAGTCAAGCAAGCTCTCAAACTTATGAACTCTAGTCAAATTGGGGATATCAATGCTAGAGTCGAGAATTGTCATGCCAATTTGAATCACATTCAAGACCAACTGAAGTATTCTCCTAGATCTACCCTTCTGCTAGATAGGGGGACTGAGGCCATTAGAGAACTCTTTAGATCTCTTGAGGATCAGGAATCGTTTTACAGACAATCCTCTAGGATCAAATGGCTTAAGGAAGGAGACCGAAATACTAAATTCTTTCATAATTCTCTCCTTGCCAACAGAAACCGAAATTCCATACATTCTCTTGATGTGGAAAATGGCAGTAGGGTTGTGGGGCTTTGTGATATTCAATCTTAATTTCTAGATTATTTCAAAGGCTCAATTGGGACTGTTAAGAATCTCCACTCCTCCAAGGAGTTTGTAGCTCATCTTTTTCCTCATCTACTTGCAGATGTTCCTTCTCAAGTTGTTATTGCTGAAGTTTCACCTCAAGAAATTCCGAAGGCTTTCCACTCTCTTAATCCCAATAAGGCCCCTGGCCCTGACGGTTTTAATGAGCACTTCTATAGAAAGGCCTGGCCTATTATCGGGGATGAAGTTACTGGAGCTATTCAAAAAAATTTCCTCCATGACAAACTCCTCAAAGAGCTCAATTCCACATTCATATCCCTTATTCCTAAAACAACTCGCCCATCCACTGTCCAAGACTTTAGACCCATCTCCTGTTGCAATACGCTCTATAAGGTTATTGCTAAAATTTTAGCAAACAGACTCAGCCTAATTCTCCCTCTTATAGTTAGCCCTAATCAAAGTGCTTTTATTAAGAATCGTCGAATAGGGGCAATATTCTTTTAGCACAAGAAATCTTCAAGAACTATCACATTTCTAATTCTCACAAGAGGTGTGTTTTCAAAGTAGATCTCCAAAAAGCCTATGACTCTATTCATTAGGATTTTCTTCTTAACACTCTAGAAGCAGTAGGCCTTCCGATGAGGTTCATTGAGTAGGTCAGAGAATGTATCACCACCCCTTCTTATTCCATTCTGGTTAATGGGTCTCCACACAATTTTTCAAAGGTAAATCTGGGTTAAGACAGGGTGATCCGTTATCGTCTTTCCTCTTCATTATCTGTATGGAAGTGTTCTCTAGGAATTTGAGAGTTAATACAGACAATACTCCTCAGTTCAAATACCATTGGAGATGTCAAGGTCTTAAGATTAACCATCTTCTTTTTGCGGATGTTCTCTTAATGTTCTGTCATGGGGACTTGATCTCAGCTCAGCTTTTGCTTGATTCCTTATGTACTTTCTTTATGTTTTCTAGCATGGAAATGAATACATCCAAAAATCAGTTTTACTTATCCCCGGATGTTAGTAATCTGAGCCGTAGGATAAAACTTGTGTCTGGTCTTCAACAAGGTTCTCTCCCTTTTAGGTATTTAGGAGTTCCTCTCATTACAGGTTGTCTTTCTAGGAGGGATTGTGCTTCTCTTATCGATAGAATTGACAACAGGATCAATCGTTGGACCCATAAGAGCTTTTCTTACGCGGGTAGACTTCAATTAGTTATTTCTGTTCTCTCATCCTTCCATGTCTACTAGTCTTCACATTTTATTCTTCCCTCTTCCATCCTTAAGGACATTGAGGCTAAGCTTAGGATTTTTTTATGGGCAGGAAAGGTTGTTTCTACTACTCAGGTTAAGGTGAAGTGGAGTGACATCTGTCGTCCTAAAAGGGAAGGGGGCTTAGGTGTTAAACACTTGACTACTTGGAATCATGTTCTGTTAGGAAAACGGATATGGAATTTGTTTGAAGATAGGGAAGCTCTTTGGGTTAAGTGGGTTCACACAATTATATTGCAAAGGAAAAATTTTTGGAGTGCTCATCCTACCTATAATAGTTCTTGGAGTTGGAGAAAGATCTTAACAGTTAGGGACAAGTTGTGTCATCAATTCAGATTTAGGATTGGAAACAGTATTTCTACTCTTTTTTGGTAGGATCCTTCGCATTCACGTGGTATTTTGAGGAACTTGTTCACACCGAGAGAGATCAATGGTTCAGAACTTTCGCTCACAACACATGTTTCTAAAGTAATAATCAATGATACTTGGAGCTGGAGTGAGGTTTCCATGGATCTCATTAGACACCTTAATCCACCTGTGTATTTCCCCAATAGCTCCTTACTTGATTGTCTAGAATGGTTAGCTAGCCCCACCAAGCGATATACTAATGTGTCAGTCTATCATTTATTGCGACCCCCTTTATCGGATGTTCCTTGGTACAAGCTGGTATGGTCCAAATACAGTAAACCTCGATGCTCCTTTACCTTATGGCTTGCTTTCCTGCAAAAACTTCAAACCCAGGACAAACTTTTATACCTCTATACTCCTAACTACTGTTCCCTGTGCCTCTCAGCAAATGAATCCATAAATCACTTATTTTTTGAATGCCCATTCTCTAAAATTATTTGGGACCATTGCCTCACTCAATTCAACTTGCCCACTTTCAACCAATCTAACCTCTCAGCTATCCTTTCCTGTTATAGAACAATTTTCTGTACCAAAGTATCAGTCATAATTCACTTCCCTCTTCTGCTTTCCACCATTGTTTACCATATATGGACTGAACGTAATGCCAGAACTTTCAAGAATGAAGCCATGGCTGAGGAGAGAGTATATCTCGGAGTAATCTCCCACGCTAGGGAACTTCTCAGTTTATACATCAAGAGGAGGTAATTTTCTAGTTTGGTTCTTCACTTACTTTTGCAGGTTAATTGCTCAGTCATTTCTAGGTCACAACATGCGCGGTTCTCTTTGGATAGGTCATGTCTTGCCGTGCCTACCCTCGGAGGCTCAGCACAGTCACTTCTTGGTGGTAGCTTTCTCCTTGACCATCCAGGGGCTAAGGTTGTTCTTGAGCGGCATTCACTTCAGTATCTCTTTGGCTTGCTTCTTTTGGGCTTGAGCATTTTTAGTTAGGCTTCCCACTCGGATTATAGATTATTAGGTATTATTTGGTAGCGTTCTTTGTGTTTCTGATGTTGAATAGCTATAGGATTGCTCCTTCCATAGCTACAGAAATCCCTATGTTTTTATCTTGGATTGTCCTGAGGCTAACTACTATATTTTAGCTAGTCGTGCCTTTTGTGGCACTTGTATGTAAACTCTTTGTACATATTTTTGTTTCATTTATTAATTTTTCTGATTTATCAAAAAAAAAGCTAGATTTTTCCACTCCAAAACATATTTGGTCCAATTTGTATATCTGTCAATTTTGGTGGTAGTTCAAAGTTTGATCGGATCAAGACTAAAACGATACCAATACCATTTTAACAAATGTAATTAAAATAACATCATTTTCTAAATTGAATCGATCAATTCATCAAATTTGTGCCAATCCAAAATATAATTTATTCGAATTGATGTAATAACTTCAAGATGAATTAAGTCGGACCAATTTTGTCAATCTCTAATATTTGTAATCAATGTTGTCTAGTAAAGACATTCCTTAGATGACATTGGACGAGTATTATCACAAGTGTTGACAGAATGAAGAAGAATTATTTTGCTAGAGAATCCAATTGAGAGGTGTCTCTTTTATTTCTTTCAAGGGGATCATGAATCATAAGAAACACTAGGCATTTTTAATGCCAAGAAGTCGATGTTAAGAACTTATCAAGCTTCAAGTGCACACCTAGTCAACGCGAACAAATGATCAACAAAGCTCCTAAAGCTTTGTTACTGCATATTCACTAAGCTTCTGTGAAACTTTATCAGCTAAGTTGGTCACAAGCTCGCTTGAAGGTGACTAGGTGAGTGACTTGGAAAGTCTTGACCCTAAGGCCGATGCTTAAATTTGGAGAAATCAGGTCTCCTACGTTCCATATATGCACTTCTTCCCTCATTTCCTTCCTCAGTTCCATAGAATATGAGTGTAGCATTCCCACCAAGTTCCTGCACAACAAGAACAGTTTATGCACTTACAAAAACAGATGCCGATGTTGATTATTGGATCATACTTTTTCTTGAAATGACTTTATGAATCTTTCTGACAATATGAAAATTTTTGTGTTTCAAGTAGACAATCATAGAGATGCAAAAACTGCAGCCTGTTTTTGTTATGTTGCATGGAAGTACCTGCTGTCCAGCATGACCATCATCAACTGCATTAAGAGCAGACTTTAGAACTCGGATTGCAGTCGGACTATTCCGTAATATCTCTCGGCACCATTTAACTGTTTCCTGTTCTAATTTATCTAACTGGAGATGAGGATGAACAAGGAAAAGCATTAGACAGCCATAGCCATGTGCACTCGCAACTTATGCAAGGAAATTTGGCAGTGAAAATAATAGGAATAGGAAGCTAGGAGGATAGAAGTTTTGTTTTGTCTAGTGTCAAAAACCTATACAAACTCTAGCAGATGGTGAACCGAGAA
Source organism: Erythroxylum plowmanianum (assembly GCA_025531925.1). Lineage (NCBI taxonomy): Eukaryota > Viridiplantae > Streptophyta > Magnoliopsida > Malpighiales > Erythroxylaceae > Erythroxylum > Erythroxylum plowmanianum. The sequence goes on from JANVCQ010000001.1 coordinate 26,519,127, forward strand.
ATGTTAAGTAGATGAACTCACTGGTACAACAGTATTGACAAGCCCCATTTTCTCTGCCTCAGCAGCTGTATAGAATCTTGCTAGAAACCACATCTCACGTGCTTTCTTAGGCCCGACCTGCTCAGCCAAGTTTCATCTCTTCAATACTCAGTATGATAGAATCAGATGGAATCATACTCTGATCAGTAGATGATCAACAGAAGACACAAAGAATCAGAACAACTAAATGTAACCAAAGATAAAGAGTACTTTAATCATAACTGCTCAAATGAAAGCTTGCTTAGTTCCTTACCAAACGGGACATGATGGAACTTCCATAACCAGCATCAAAACTTCCAACCTGCCTTGTACCTAGAACTCATTATTACTGAAGTAATACAAACAGCGTTGTGTCAAAGTAAACAATCAAGCAGACTTAAGCTTGTTTAGAATCAGGAAAACAATCTGTAAGCAAAAGGGTAAGAATAATATGGAGCCATCCTCTTTCACATGATATACACACTAAATTTACAGGGTAAAGTATCCATGCTGAATAACCTGTGGAAATTTGCGAAGCTCACTTAAGTACAAAACTGAAGCTATGAGTTCCAGAATAGCAATTTGAAAAGGTTAAGATAAAAATCACCTTTGGACCAGTTTGGCCAAATATAGCATTATCTGCTGCAATTGTCAGATCACAGACCATATGCAACACATGTCCTCCTCCAACAGCATACCCTGCAACCTGTTCTTCAATATATCATGCAATGTGCACAAAACAAACGCAACAGCAAAAATCTAATGGATCTGCATTGCAAACTTTGATTCTCATTCGATTATAAGCTTTGATGACTGTTTAAGGTTAATGAAACAATAAATTCTAGCCTAACAAAGAGTATACCATTGCTATTACTGGTTTGGGCAGACGTCGAATCTGGGCCTGCAAGATGAATACAGAATTACTATCGATAGAGAAAGAAATAAATTACTAAAATTAAACCAATTTCTTCAAGATCAGAACTATGAAGATCATTACAAGTGAAAAACAGATGAAATCATGTCATGAGTAAGTATCAAAGTGCACCCAAGAATGAATGTAGGCACTAACATGTTAAGTCCTAAATACCATTGTACTTGGCATTTCTTAACACAAATGCAGACAATTGCATTGATAGATTATATTAAGAGCACCTGCAAGTCTAGAACATTAAGGCGACCGATATCATTACTATCAGCGTAGCCATCCTTGGTCCGTAATGATTGATCCCCACCACTACAGAAGGCATCTGTACCCTACAGCATCATTTTGTTTCAAAAGAACAAATCAACAAAAGCCCTCCTTATAGTAAAGATAAAGAAAACAGTTTCTCATACTATCCAACTTACTACTCATAAATGAAACACTCATGTACCAAGTCGTTAATAACCTGAGATGATAAAGTTCACATGTAATCTCACTTTAAGCCTCCTATTTTAAGAAATAAAAGTAGTAATATAGTGAATTTGAAACAAGAAAACCTACCTTCCCTGTGAGTATGACTACCCCCACAGAACTATCATCCCTAGCATCATTAAACGCACGACTCATCTCCTTAATCGTCTGTGGACGGAAGGCATTCCTTTTTTCTGGCCGATTAATCGTAATCTGAGAGGAAAAGAGCAAGAACCCATCAACATAATCGTTTCAATTTCCCAACTTGCAGTCTTACCAGTCCACAATGTAGTTGAAAAGTACTAAAACCAGGCTAACCTTGGCATTAATATAAAGTATATGAAGAAACTTAACCTTGGCAATCCCTTCACCAACGGCTTTTTCATAGATAATGTCGGTGAACTCCTTGCCAGACTCATCAAGAACACTTATCCAAGCAACTTCCTTCCCAGAGACTTCACCATGGATTCTATGGTAGCTGTCATTCACGGAAGAAGTGTTGCAAAGTACAAATGAGCTGTTGGTAGCAGAAAATGGGGTCCTCAAATGGTTGGCAATGGAGGCCACTCTTCTTCTAACATCCTCAAGTTCCTTGTCTGAGAGTTGAGCCATCGCTAAGAAGACTAAGCAAGTGAAGTTTTTTCCTCATCTCTTATGACCTTTCATAGGCGAGATGAAGATACGCCGAGGATTCCTAGTTGTCCTTCGTCGTTACAAGTTGGATAGAATAAAAAGACGAGTGCGTTATCTTATCTTATCTTAATGTCTTTTTCATGTTTATAAAAAAAATATTATATTTTTTACAATAAAAATAAACTATTAATTATAATTAAAATATAATTTAATTACAATTATAAATTGAATTTTAATAAAATCAAATAATTTATATATAATTCTTGAAATTTCTCAAGATTTAAAATTGCTTACAATTTAATTCAAATTATTTTTCTTTTTTAATTTGTCTGTGACTCGTTAGGTTGTTAATATATTGACAATGATTATAAATTATAATTATAGTTCGTGATTAAAATTAGATAAACTAAAACTTCTTTCAATTTATTTTTAATATTTTAATTAAATAATTTATAATCATAGATTAATACTAACATCTAGTAATATTTTATGATCACCTAGATGTTAGAAATGCCAAAATAGTTTGACTTAATATATTTATGTATAGTTGTAACATATAATTTAATCTTTTATCATATAATATTCTAATTGAATATATAATATAAAATTAACGACTATTTTATTTAAATCAAATTATATTCGTTTTTGGAATTAGTAATTAATTTATATTTGAAATTAGTAATTAATTTATATTTGATATTTGAAAACATCCTTTCCAAATCTCATTTTTTTTTAGTGAAAGTATTTTTTAAATCACTACTAATCAATAACAATTCAACATTTTCCTAATTACTAGGGTAATGAATCATTAACTATTTTAATATAATTAATATTATATCTAAATATTGCTGATTTATCTATTTTAAATAGAATAAGTTATAAGCAACATAAAAATTTAGTAACTTATGCTTGAGATACTTTGGTGATATAAAGTCTTATGATTAATTGTACAATTATTCACAAATACGCACATATTGTTCTATTTGGGATTCTCTAAATTAGGTCACTTAAATAAACTGATTACCCAATAAGCATATATGCATTTGTTAAAGTAATTTCATACTTTATTATGTGAGATTTAATAATTTTTTATAAAAAAGAAATACAATGTATGCTAGTCTTTCTGCTCTATTAATATTTAATCTTAATAGAATAACAACTATAAACAATTTAAAGATAATATATAGGAGGTGTTTGACAAACAGTTTATCGGTTGTTTTTTAACTTATTGATCATCTTAAAAAGTTGTTGATGTGTTTGGTGAATGACTTATTGGTTAACTTATTTAACTCCAATAAGTTGATTTCTAAAAGTTTAATAAGAGGAGTTTTTGAAGTTAGCTGTTCACCTAATGACAATATTATCCTTCACTTTACTCTCTACTTTTACTCTGTGTGTTTTCAAAGTTCACTTTTTTTTATCGTATTGAAGTTTGGAAGAAAATAATAAAAGGGTTAATTAAATTTGTAATCTTTATTTAATTTTATAATATTAGTTTACATTTAAAAATATTATAATATTAATTTTTTAAACATAAAGAGTTATATCAAATTAATATTTTTGGTATATAACTATATACAAAAAATATTAATTTCATATGACATTATAGATATTTAAATTTATTAAATAATAAAATTCATATGTATTATATAAAAATACTAATATGATATAACTCTCTGCATCATTTATATTAATAGAGAATTTAATGTTGAATTATCATCATCATCATCATCATCATCGTCATCGTCATCATCATCATTATTATTATTATTATTATTATTATTATTATTATTATGTTTTTTATTAAAGTTATAGACTTATTTTGTAAAATTAAATATCTAAATTTTAAATTCTTATACGAATATTCAACAAAATACTAAGAAATATAATAATTATGCCCTTATAATTTTTTTAAAATCTTACCCTCATAAGTCATTTTAGACATCAGCAACTAATATCAAATAGCAAATTTTATCAAATATCTTTAATAAACAATCGATGTTATTCGCTGGTCAAATCAGCTGATATAATCAGCTATCAACTAATCACTAATAGAACCAATTAACAGCTAATACAATCCGTCGTTTACTAAACAGGGTCATAAATATAATATCAATCTCATAGTTATGATTTTATCACAATTTTATATGTAAAATATAATTTTTATAGACTTTGTATTATGCATTAATTAATTAATTAATTAAACATGTATAAAACAAACAATATTTTTAATTAATTATATCGTAACATATACAATTAATTAATTCAATGTAAAATATAAATCAATATATAGTTGGTCATTCTCGTTTAACTTACTTTCAATTCTTAGAATGACCAAGGATTTTGGAATCTCACATTTGGGAAAATAATTATTTTGTTGTCCGTTTAGCCAATAGTTTTGTGCTTGAAATTTCCAAATAAAAAAACTCAATACAGTTAGATTGTATAAATTAATGTTTATACAATCTTATAAATAATGTTTTCTTTATAAAATTTTTTTTATCTATGACACAGAACATTTTTTTCCGGATGATCCCAGAAGTGATAATTCTGCTGAAAGATAGGGATGGTAAAAAGCTCGGGTCAACTCAACCGACCCAAAATTAACAGGTTAAATTTGACTTGATTAAGTCTCAAGTCAAGATTTAGATCCGGTTTTTTCAGCCCAATCATATCTTTAACTCAACGGTCAGAAGTTGGGCCTGGCTCAAATTTGGGCTACTTGAGCTTGATAACCTAAAACGACATCATTTTATAATAAAACGATGTTATTTTACTTTTTTAAAAAAATAATTAGGGGTACAAGCCCCGACTCATTATTATCCTTATTGATAGAACAATTTAATGACTTCGTTGAATGTTCACCCATGTGATTTAATATTTTATAAAAGTTTAAATGATATTTTTGATGTTATTTTATACTGTAATACTATCAAATTAATATTTATTATATGTTAAAGTGATACTAAAAATAATAGTAAATCTATTTAAGCTTTATTTGTCTCTACTAGTTAAGAATAAGGTTGCGTATTATTAAATCTCTATAGGTTTCACATGTTAAGGTTGCGCATTATTAAATCTCTTTAGGTTTCACATGTTAGTAAGATTTCTACCGAGTGTTATTAGTATTTAAACTTTGTTTGTAAAATATTGAAATATTATTAAATTGTATAATTGGAAAATTACTTAGCCTAAACTTGATAGTTGAATTATTAAAATTTAAGAAAACCAATTTCATTCGAGTTTAAAATATCATTAATACCGTTTTAAAATAATAAAATATAATAATAATGGCATAAATTGACTTTCAGCTTTTCAAAAGGGTCAGAATTCAATCAAAGTTTGACCTTTGCAATTCTAATGTCTCTAACATTATCGTAAGTAGTTTTTTTAAGAAAATGTAAAATTATTTACAAATTATATTAACTTAAAATGATAAATTTTAATTTATTTTTAAGTTTCACCCACAAATGTGGACACCATTTCGAACCAACCGGTATATACCGTACCGGATCAAAATCCGCACGAAACAAAGGATCGATTCTACTGGGTTTAAATATCGGTCGATACCAGCCAGTTTCGGATGGTACCGGTCGGTATCGACCGGTATTCAAAATATCAGTCAACACTGAAAATTTTAAAAGATAGAGAGGCCTTTTTGCAAGATTTTCAAACATTTATAAAATCTTGATCGCTCGCTGTCGCCTCTCCTTACCCTCCTTTTTAAAAAAGTTTTTAATTAATTATTTTATTTACTTCAATTTTTATAATTATTGTGAATTTTTTGTTTTTGCTTTTAAAATAAAAATAAATATTTCTATTACTAATAATAATTATAAATTAAATAAAAATAAAAATAAATTATTTTTATTTAAATTTATTTTGATATTTTATATAATATTTATTAATAAAGTATTAATAAAATATTTTATTTTTAAAATAAATAATTTAAAAATTATTAT
>JANVCQ010000001.1:26531542-26573575 GCA_025531925.1 Erythroxylum plowmanianum
TGAGAGAAATTAAATGGTAATTTTAGAAATAAAATTATAAACATGCATAAAAAATCGTGAACGACACTTATTTTGAACAATTAAAATCTCTCTAAAACGACACTTATTTTGGATAAGAGGAAATATTTTGTAAGTTTTAAAAAAACTTAGGGACTATTTCATAAATTTTAAAAATTATCGAAAACGATACCTAATATTAACAAATAGCGGTATAGTACAGTATTAAAATTCAATTCGGTACCAAGTCCATGATATTTGTAATATTGGTTTCACCTAAAAAAATTAATAAATCATTTTTAATTAAAAATAGGTATCCTAAATGAGTAATAAAATTAGTCCAGCTCATCCAGGCATCAACTATGTGACATTAAAGTTGGTGCTAAAGTCAATGAGATTAGTTGCCTATGTCTTGAGAGTACCGAGATATGTTAAGTGTCCTTATCTTCTACAATTAATGCAGCTGCTGAAGATATAATCCTTTCTGAGTTTTCATTCCCTATGATTGATGTAAAACGATGAGTTTTATATGTTGATTAAGCAAAAATAATTTCACCAAATTATTTTTTCTTATGGTACCAAATTTGTGTTACTAATTATTTTCTCTAGTTTAACATTATGCTGAAAGGCGAGATCAAGAAAGGATAAAAAGATTATTTTTAAATAAGAAAAAACTAATATAATTAATTAAGTTTATATATAATTAGAGACATTACCTTTGGTGAGCGTTAGGGTATTTAATAATTTTTTTTAATGATCATAAAGTCACAAGTTCAAGTCATAAAAACAATATGTTCTATAAATATTACCTTCAATTTAAAATTTTAAGTATAATAACTCTTTTTTAATATATATATATATATTATTTGTTTTTTTTTCACTTATAAATTTTCAACGGGCAAATTTTTTTAAAAAGTTAAATCCTCATTTAACTTAAAGTTGAAAGATGAAATGAGTAGTTTTTTTTTTAACTTGGTTCATCCACATAGAGATAACGTAATTATAGAAAAAAATTTACCTACTTATGATAAATAATTTATTAGAAAATTATTTAAGTGATCTTTAAAATGCTAATTAAGTGTTGATTTATTAAATAATTTATATTCTAAATTTAGGTAATTTATTTAAATCATAAGATAAACATATTATTAAGTAATTAAGTTCCAAGATTCAAGAAACTTCCAACTTTAAAACAATCTATATGGTTACTTCTCTTACTTCCACACTCACCACGCGTACTGCCCATTGACCTAAAACTGTTAGTTGGCTCTCATGTCTTCTACCTTATCTCGCTGTTAAGGTTACAGATACCAAACCACTCAGCATTCCTTTCCATTTAGCCCTACAAGACATCCATATTTTCACCTCTTCCTCGCTTTTATGTATTTGTCTCTGCTAGTACTAGCTAGTATATATAAACTAAGCTATAGTGTATATATATATATATATATATATCTTTCCTATCTCCCTTACCTACTTCTTCTCCACTCATGGCTCCCAAGAACAATGATGCACCAGCTAAAAGGGTTAACAGAGGAGCTTGGACAGCAGAGGATGATAGAAAACTGTCCGAGTGTACTGAAGTTCATGGTGCTAAAAGGTGGAAAACAGTCGCCATTAAAGCGGGTTACTTGCATGTTCTCTGCAAGTTTCTGAGCTTATCATGCAGATAAAATCTAGGATCAAGTTTAGCAGATTCTCTTTTTTTGTGCATTCACAAGCATCTAAGCACTAAAGGATTGGTGGGTCTTCACTATTTTTCTCACACTACTCTTCTCAGGTTTAAATCGATGTGGGAAGAGTTGCAGATTGAGATGGTTGAACTATTTGAGGCCTAACATCAAGAGAGGCAACATATCCCCTGACGAAGAGGATTTGATTATTCGTCTTCATAAACTACTAGGCAATAGGTAGGTCTATAGCATAGAAGGTACAGGTTTTTGGTTGATTTGATACTTTGGCCAACTCTTTCAAGGTTTTTTACCGTACTATTGATAGGTGGTCGCTCATTGCCGGGAGGTTACCAGGAAGAACAGACAATGAGATCAAGAACTACTGGAATTCTCATTTGAGCAAGAAAATAAATCACAAGGAAACAATAGTAGCTTCTTCAACTACTAAGCAAGAGGGTGTACCTCAAGAGAGACATGACAGTAGTCAGCCTCCTCAACATATGGATACTGAAGAAATAGAGAGTTCAGAAGATAACTTTGACATGAATGACTTCTTTGACTTCTCAGCTGAAACATGCTATGTTTTGGAGTGGGTGAACAAGTTTCTTCAACTTGATCAGGATAAAATGCTCAACGAGAACAGATGAGCATTGTAATTGACTAATTTTGTATGGACTGCAATAAGAAGTGTTCTTCCGCTCCTTACAGATTAAGGTATACCTTCTACAACCCCAGTCTATTGACTATTGTATGTGGTTGGCTGATGTTCATTCGAATGTTGGACTCTGTTCTGCTGGAAGAGTCAATACTTTTCGTTAGGCTTAACAATTGATCGAGTCGAACCTAAATCCTAACTCAGACTTTTCAGGTTAAAATTGGACTTCAACTTGTGTGAACTATTCATTTTATAAGGAGAAATACTTAGTTGTGCATCAAAGAAGAAACTGCAAACATTTTGAAAGCATATAATCATTTGACATGAAGTAGCCAACTCACTAACACAGTGTTCAAAAATTGGAATGTTGAATATGGGAGGATGACAAGCTTATGTAGGCACAACCAATGCAGAATGAGATACTCATACAAATTTCACTTGTAGCTAATATATAATCAAGCTTGTTTTCTCCTAAAATTGAGCTATTATAACAAAAAATTTGTTTGGAGTAAGAAGCCAAGCTGTTTATACATGCATCAGACCATCTCAAATGAAGTGGCAAGTTGGAACAAAATAAAAGTTTGAATATATTTGTCTCATAATGCTCAAATTCAAGCCATCGCATTCTTACCAGATTCTAAATGTATGTCCCGATGTCAACCAAGTTTCCTTGCGAACATGAAAGAGTCCGTGCATGGAACAGTAAGTCTATCTGTATGTGTTTGAATGAAAATACAGGGCTATCCATGACTGCACATAGTGTCTTAAAGAACTACAAAGGTATGGTACAAAGGCTGCTCTTTTACATTCCCTGCAACAGAAAACAATAACACTCAATAGTCATGAAATGTAACACGTGAATGGCACTAAGTATCACACATCATTTTCAGTAACTATAAAGAGTTATTTGAGCCAGATCAAAATACTATTCATTCTTCAATGAATGCACAAAGAGTAACTTTACTGAGACTAGTTAGGACATTCTTCTACATTAAAGATCCACTTTCATTGTGGGACTAAATGTAGGGGATAATGACAATTGATCTCATGTTGGCAATAAGAAGATGCGGATGGTTCCAGTTGAAAATAATTCATAGCTACATTTTACGACATACCTACATCGTGAGATATCCTTCCGACGAATCTTGTTCCCAATAATATCATTGCCTGTTTCCAGCTTCAAGTACTTACATGTTGAACACCAAACCAGCTCAAAGCAATGAATTTTCCTCTTATCTGAAAATCCCCGCCACACTTCTTTGATCCATTCAAATTCTAGTCCAAAGTCAGATGTACATTGGTGCATCATTTAAAATGTAAAACACCAAACTGAGTTACTATGACTGAGAAATTTGAATTTGGTTGACCCTACTAAACCAAATGGAGTGCAGAATCATATGGAATAAATCATACTTGACTGGTCTGGGGTTCCAAAGAAAATGTTTCTGCACCATCTTAAGATTCGTTAGCAATGTGTGATATTTCTCTAATGGAATTGCCATTAGAATCTCCTTAAGTTTTGGGATATCCTTTTCAGGAACAACAATGGAAAACGCATTCCAGTCTAATACTTCATCAAATGGAAGGACAAAGTTGTCTGCAATGATGACTGGAACACATTCATAATATATGGCCTCCACAATGCGGGGGCTATTCACTTCATAACCCCTTGGGCATATGCAAAATCTGCTAGATTTCATGTGTTGGACATAAGTCATCTTCCGGGATATACCACTGGGTAGAGGTCCATAAATTTTCATGTCCTCGTCTTTATTGTGCCAGTATTTCATAAGATTTGGGCGGACCCTTCCATGCATGTGGCCAGAAAAGAAAGCAAGGAATGGGCGTTTTGATACTGATAGTCCACCTCCAACATTTCTATGCGGTCTCCTTGGAATGCTAATAGTGGTTTCTGGCAAGGAAACATCCTTCCGAGCAACAAAAATACCTTCAGACAAATCAGCATTACATAGAGCTTTTATTGCATTTTTTGTTAGTTCCTCATGCATGGTCAACGTGTATGGGCCCTGAAAAAGGTTAAAAATTGAAGAGATGAAATAAGCAACTTGAATGGCATTCAAGAGGCTAAATTTCTTGATTATCAAAAATACAGTTAAACATGAAAGAAACTATAGATGACAATACATAAATCTCTCTACTTGGATGTGTGAACATCCGTGTGTTTTTTACCTAAAGACAATTCTAGATCAACATCATAAAAGTAGTTTGAAGGGAATTAGCAACAAACCCACTCGAATCAGAATTGTGAGCCAAGCGGCTAAGGTAGCGGGAATCTATAGTCAAGATTTGTTGTCACAGATATTTTAAGTATTTCCTTAGAACAGTTTTGATCTCATATGTAAATTAGACCTCAAAGATGATCATCATAACCTAAGACATGCATTGGAGCATACGCAGATAATGGATAGGGCTCATGTACAGACGATCACACATAAAAGGTAATTGTGTGTGCTTGTTTCTGCAAAAAGTATTCAAGACCAACAACACCATATGCACATCTAACATTGTTTCTTCTGAATCTAAAAAGCTGTAAATAAAAAAATTAAATTGGGTTTATCCAAACAACCTGATGTGAAAAACGGTTAACCTATCCAGAAACAAAAAAAGTTAACACACCCAATCATGGCAAGCAACAAGAAAATGGTCTCTCCCATGTGTTCGGTTCCAGAAAGGATATTTTCCAGCAATCATGTTCACATAGTCTTTTATGAAGATTGATAGTGGTCTCAAATCATGTGAATTTGGCACATAAAGTTCTGATTGCAGCTGGCGGGCACTGTATGGAAGGTAAAACAAATGCGCCTTTTTCGGAATCTTTGTGACAAACTTCTTGTTTGCCTCCATAAACTTCATAAACCATCCTTCAGAAGCATAAATTCCATTGAGATGAGGTTTATGAAAGATGGGTCTACGTCCATCCCTATAGATGTAGACTTTAAGAATCATTTCCATCAACTCATAGCTCCTGAAATTCAAGTAGGATGTGATCCAAAAGACATGCTAAATCATTTATGATTAGCACCACAATTAAACCAATGACCCATGATCCCAATAAGGAATGAATAAGCTAATATTTAGACACTATTAACATGCTTATATATTACTCTCCAGCTTTTTGCTACATTACTGTAAGCCACTTGGTGCATTAAATCTTTTGCAAGAAGTAATAAATCAAATGATGTTTAATTCGCAACAACGTCCAGGGAAAGAGAACCTCCAGCTGGCTAATTATTAAGAGAATAAGTAATCATGAATCTTCAACTGTTAATTGATGATTGGATTGTGAATGTCAACTACATGGAATTTCAACGTAGTTATTCTTTCTCAAATTTAACTGCTAATTTTTATTATAAAGTTTGATATAATCTTTGAAATACATGTATAAGAACAACCAGATTATGTGAAACCAATCAGCTCAGAGTGTAGTAACTTTTCTTACTTTTCTTAAATCCTTTCCGCTACTTTTCTACTCATTTTTATTCCTTTTCACCTAACCATACTCTAGCTATCTTTCTTATTCAAGAGATGAGTCTTCTATAACACTAGTCTATTCATCTGATCTGCATAGTACCTTTATATGTAACTTTTTCTTACTTCGTCCACATATGGAACTACCAGAAACCTTAATATGAATGCATTATCCAATTTCTTTCATAATATTCTTTCCCAAAATCAGCTCCAGTTTGTCGTGTTCATTTTAACTCCAAATGTGCAGCCAATACCATAATCATTTTTCAACTTATTGATAGTTGCAGTTGAAATTTATGAAAATAGAGTTCATCAATAAGTACGATGAAGCAAGGAAAGAAGTGTTATCAATTTACCTCTTGAAAACGGAAACATTCCGAAATATAGGGGCATACAGATAAGGATCATCAGTAACAATGGTGGCATGCTCAATCTCCTTTTTAGCATACGCCAAAGCAGCATTAGGTGACAAGGACATAATGCTTCTCTGAATTTTGTATCATGAAGAATCAGTGCTAAAAACTATCTGTACAATGTTCATTTACAAGAAACTAAGACGTGCATAAATTCTCAACAAACCTACCTGAACATGAGGATTGAGAGGAGGAAATAACTTGTTCCACTCATCATTTCCAATGCTTTGTTTCCTTCTCCTTTTAGATACAGAATTTCCTTGTTCAGAGATGGAAACATTTTTGTCCCCAGATGGAACTGTAGAATTAAAAGGAATGCCAGGTGTAGTTGAAACCTGACTAAACTCTTCAACTTTTTTCTCGGTAGAACTCTTCTCTAAATGCATGCTATCATTCAGGAAATTACGTGGAATGCCAGGAGTAGTTGAAACCTGACTAAACTCTTCAACTTTTGCCTCTGGAAAACTCTGCTCTAAATGCATGCTCCCATTCGGGGATATGGAGGAATAAGCCGGGGGTTGGGAAGAATGGAACCATGTTGTCAGCTGATTAGGAAATGCAAAACTTGGAACCAAAATTCCAACTAATGTCAATGTCGCAGCCACAAGAAACAGCTTCCTCCAATCTATTTTATTCCACACACAACTCCGTAATAATTCTCTCCTCAGGCTCTCAGCTACATGCCACAGTAAATGCGCCATCTCATCATTCCACAACACTTCACCTTTTTCAATCACTAAAACAGTACCATTAGCAAGGAAATCTGTCCTTGTATCGATAGTTCATGAGTTCTCTACGGTATATTTTTAGGTGGATTCGCATCAGTTTCTTCTGATCCTGAAAACCTTCAAAACTTCAATTGCAAGAAGAACGAGATATAACAACTCGAACCCTTAAACCCCACAAGAAAAAAAGCACCTTAAATTCTAAATCCCGAAGCCAGACAACAACAAACTAAGAATTCACAAGACAATTCTCAAGACTTCGCCAAGGTTAACTGTCGACAACAAATTCGTACGTGTGAACAGTTAACTTGTGTCCAAGCTTCATATTTCCACTTCTCAAACATATAAAGACAGTACAACAACAACACAAGTAAGAACAGCCACTCTCGTAAGTAGATTACAAGTTCCTAGCCTTGTCTCCTTCTAAATATATATTTCTCGTATTGGGCGTGAGCATCAAAACTTCAAAAACTATCACTCATCATTTGGATAAATAAAATTCGACACAGATGAACAGAACCAAAGGGATCATCAATCAGAGATTATACATTAAAACAGTACCTCCGGGTTCGGATCGGGCGGAGACTTTACATAGTGAAACGAACAGACAGGATTGGAAAGGATATAGTAGTCTGAATCGCCCGTCAAAAATGGTGGTTTGGACTGAAACGGACAATGGGAGTTCATATTACAGCTGTCCGCGCCTGGTTTTAAGGTCAATGTTCTGAAAGATTAAAAAATTTAGTCGGTTCACCTGTTCAATTTTTTAGTTTTTCCCTAATTTTTTTGGGTTAAATTTTAACTTTTTAATTAGAATTATTTTAATAATTTTTGTTATTAAAAATTTATTTATTTATTTATTTATTAAAAGATATTCATAAAATTTATTTATTAATTAATTAAACGATATTCATAAATTGATAAATTTCATATAAATTAAAAATAAATCAATTTATTTTTATTTGACATTTTTTACTAACTTCAAATTTTATTATCAATTTCTTTCTATTATATTTTAAAGTTTTTAAATTTTTAATCTTTAGTTAATTTTATAATTATCTAATATTAGTTTAACTTTTTAAACTTTAAATTTTTATATTTTTAGTCAAAATTTTAAAACATTTGATATTATTATAATATTATCAAGTTATTATTAAAATATATTAATATATTGCGAAGATATTAATTTTTATCATAATATTATTATCAACATCACATGATTTTATATTAATTTATTTAACAATTATTTTATTGAAATTTTTATTTGAACCTCTTTACTTTTCGTTCATGTTTTAAATATTAGATATTATTACAATATTATCAGATTATTATCAAAATATATTAAGACATTGAGAAGATATTAATTCTTTTGATATTTTATATTAATTTATCTACCAATTATTTTATTTTGTTTTGTATTTTTAATCTTATTAGAAATTATTATGATTATTTAAAAATTAATAATTTTATAAATCATCAAATTGTTAGAATAATTATTTACAATATATAAAATATATTTCAATTATTAATTTAAAAATTAAATTATATAATAATTAAATATGAATCAAAATTTTCTCATTATCATTCTTAATATTTGATATCAGATATTAGTATAAATATTAATTTTATTTAAACTCATACTAAATAATGTTATTACTAATTTCATTCCTATTTTAATTCTTACTTTTTATTTATATTTTTATTGTCATATTATGATTCTTTTATTACTTATTATCAAATGAGACCTTAGTGATTTAAATTTTTGTGGTTGGACTGTTGGAGGGAATATCCCTAATTGAAGACGTAAAAAATACAATATAACAAAGTTTTAATATAAGAACAAAAATTAAAAATTCTCCTCTAAATAATTTATGTTAGAATATGAATCAGATTTTCTTTTTCGGTTATGATATTCTTATCATGTTTTATTAAATCTCATTTATATGGTTGAAACAGAGTAATTGGAACTAAAGATTTGATGTAGTTAAAATAAGGTCAAGGTTTTTATTATTTGTATATAAAATAAATTTTATTTAATTTAAAGACTAACTTAAACTTATTAATTATATAATTTAAATTTAACCTAACATGAATAAATATTAGCAAAGTTCTTACATTATATTACCTTTATAAAAATTCATATAATAATAAAAATTAAAAAATGTTATTAAAATTACGTATTTTTTGTAATTTAAATTTTAATAAGAAAATATAATAATAACATTAAATTCTCTATTAAAAAATTTATAATAAAAAACATGTCTAATTACGCTTTCACTTTCGGTGTTTCATTTTTCTTTTTAGATTTTTATTCTTCTCCATATTTTGAGAACACGTCGAGCGGGACCCTTCAGCCAATGATCAGT
The DNA here is from genome assembly GCA_025531925.1 of Erythroxylum plowmanianum. NCBI lineage: Eukaryota > Viridiplantae > Streptophyta > Magnoliopsida > Malpighiales > Erythroxylaceae > Erythroxylum > Erythroxylum plowmanianum. The sequence goes on from JANVCQ010000001.1 coordinate 26,540,861, forward strand.
CGCCACATCATCACACTTTCCACGTGTTTATCATCCAACAAATCGTACAGCGAGTCTACTCCTCCATCCTCCGCCAAAAACAGACACGGGAAACTCCAGACAAATTTAAACTCCGATTAGACGAACATGCCACTGCAAGACCTGGTCAAGTGAAGCAGAAATACAGAAATTACCAAGGGTATTATCGGAAAATCAAAAGCTCCCTACTTTAGCCACCTTCAACCTGTTCGTCGATCCAAGAGCAACACTCCCTCTACCGAACCAGTTTGTTGGTTTTTCTTTTTCTTTCTAACTTCTCGACGGAGGCCTTCAAGTGATTGTAAAACTAAAACCAAATTAATTCATTTGAAATTGTGTGTGTGGATCTTTGCTCTTGTCAGTTCGCTAAGCCATGGCGGCACCTTTTTTCTCTACTCCGCTTCAACCTTATGTTTACCAGGTTATTCTCTGCCTCACTCTTTCTCTTTTTCATTTATTTGGGAATTATTTTGTGTGTTTGGACGACGATTGAATTCGTAGGTTTAGGTTTTGATTTAGAATGAGCTATTTAAAATGTTCTTTTTGGCTCTTGACGGATGTGAGAAATTACTTGAAATCAGAATGGCGTAGCCAAGGGAAAGTTGAGAATAATTTAGGAGCAGGGACAACAGATAAGAAGCACGAACATGAATTTTCCACTCTTACAGACGAGCTTAGATAGAAATAGTTGACTTTATTCAGCTTTAATAGCAGTTAACATTACTTGTGTGTATATACGTGGCTTCGTATAGATGTGGAGAGGAACGCAATGTGAGGAAATGCGGGTTACTTTATTCTGGGATTAGAGATGTAAGTGAATGAGCTGAGAGATTATATCTTGTAAAAGTATCCTGATTGTGGTATTAGAACCAATGGTGTTCATTACTGCAACAAAAGCAGATCTAATAAGAGATGATCACTTGCTCCGATTCTGTGACAACTGTTTGTCTCACTTTTCGTAAACCCTTGATGGCAGCTAATTGATTTAGTGCTTCGCTTGATCTTATACTTCGACTGCAAGAATTATATATCATGAATGATATTGATGACAAGCAACTTCGACCTAGTGGTATTTTACATTGTTACTTCTGAAGTTGTCTCATGTTTGTAACGGTGTCCAATTCCCTTAAGTATTGATGACTTGTGTTTCCTTCTGAGTTACACAATCCCTTTTAAAGTATAGTTACAGCTTAGTGGTATTAAATACCCTAAAAGATAATGACAAGATTGTCTTGCAGAGTCAGCAAGATACTATTACACCTTTTCAGATTTTGGGTGGTGAAGCCCAGGTTGTTCAGGTACGAGCAACTGATATTTTGAAGCTTAATGCTCCTACTCCTTAAGGCCTGCTTTTCTAAATCCATCTCTCTGCTGGTTGTTGCATGATCAGATAATGTTGAAATCACAAGAAAAGGTCACTGCAAGACCGGGTAAGTTCATAACAAGTAGGTTATCTCATGGCTGTTGCAACCTATGTATGCTTTACAGCTAGTTGGTATAATGCCTTGTCTTGTCTTTGAAGTCTAAAATTTCACTTTTGGGACATGAAAACTTTAGGTTCCATGTGCTTCATGTCTGGTTCCATTGAAATGGAGAACATCTTCATCCCAGAAAATGAAGTAGGTATATGGCACTGGCTCTTTGGCAAGACTGTTACCAGTGTTGTCCTTAGGAATTCAGGTCCGAATGATGGATTTGTTGGCGTGGCTGCGCCTTATCTGGCTAGAATTCTTCCGGTTTGTTTTCCTACAAATACTATAACCTGTACAGAAAACAAAATGCATTTTATTATTTTTGTTACTTAGTTAACATGACGCTGAAGTTAGTATGATTAGTTATTGGTTATGGTGTTTCTAATTTTTCTATTTGTTTACAGATTGATTTGGCAATGTTTGGTGGAGAGATTTTATGCCAGGTACAGTTTGCAATTTTGGTTCGTTGGTTAAAATGTTATGTCTTCTGCTTTTGTAAGCTCTAGATGTTACAGCATGCACTAAATGTGACTTCCTCATCTAATGTTTAGCCAGATGCATTTCTTTGCTCTATCAGCAATGTGAAAGTTAGTAATACAGTTGATCAGAGAGCACGTAACCAACTAACTACTGCAGAGGTTAGATCCAGAATCCTCGCAATAACATTTCCTGCCTTTACAAATTTCTTTCCAGTTTTAACTTGTTTGCCAACTGTCATTTATCACTCAAGCTGTAGTTATATTCCGTTAAAAATCTTAATTCTTTTTGGTTCAAGCTCATGAATTTACTTATGAATATGCCATCTCATATCTTTCAAAAAAATATGCCATCTCATTGACAGGGAGTTTTGAGACAGAGGATATCTGGACAGGGCCTTGTATTTATTCTTGCCGGTGGATCTGGTAAGCCTCTTCTCACATCTTGGAAGGACTCATATTTAGCCCCTGTGTGAAGTTGGTATCTGTCTAAAGTTCTGAAGAGAATATAATCGGTTATAAATAGCTGACTCTTGAGGTCAGTTTGGTGTGTTTTATTTTGCCATGTCCAGTTCAAGATTGTCTTTAGGCCAGCTGACATGTTCCTTTCGCTAAACCAAAAATGGTGTGAAAAGAACTGTCTTAACTAGTTTAAAATTGAGTCCAAGTGGCCTGTCATAAGTTCTGACGTGTTAATTGTCATGCTTTTATCTCCTTACCCCATTTCTAGTTCTGGCCCAGTATCACCGCCTACTATTTCCCCACACGTTTACTATTTCAGCCTCGTGTTTTTGTTCTTGAGTACATTAGCTTCCTGAATGTGTTCTTCTCATAATACACTAATTTTTGGATCTATCCCTTCTAATGCTAATTCTATGATTTTCACGGTTTTCTGTTTCTCTAGTTGTACAGAAAAATCTAGAGGTCGGTGAGGTATTATGTGTGGATGTTTCTTGTATTGTCGCCATTAATACCACAGTTGGTGTCCAACTTAAATCCAACGGTCCCATGCGGAAGGCAGTCTTTGGGGTAAGTTGCTTCTTTTATTCTTTTGTCTTACCACTTTCAAGGTTTTTTCTACACTTCTTTCTTTATTTGCTCCTTGAATTCAGAAATACAAGAAAAAATAAGTCTCTTTGCTCATTTTGGAGCTATTAAGGCGATCAATGATAACACAAATGTAGCTTCTTAATTTCTGAGCCCGAAATGACCCTAACACTGAGCATTTAGTGTTGCACATACTTTGGATACTGAACTTTCCCAGGTTGAATGAATTGACTATTCTCAAACATGTCTTTGAAATGATAGGGTGACAATTTAGTAACAGCAACTCTTACCGGACCTGGCATTGTATTCATCCAGAGTTTGCCTTTTCAAAGATTGTCCCAACGAATTGCTAGGTATGGTTACTCACATGGAATGTCATATAAGATATCAGTTTCGCCTTCATCTGTCTTTTCGTTTTTTGATTCGACGAACGTCTGAGCAATCTGTTCCTTCTTCTTCCATGCTCTATCTTGGAAGTTCCCATTTCAGTTTTATGATTTGAGAGAAAGCATAAGCTAAAGTTCTTGAGTAACAAAGCAAATGTGTTTTCTTTTCAGGGCAGTAACATCCCCAAACATGAGAGAAAATCCAAAGTTCTTGATGCAGATAGGTTTCTTTTTTTTCCTCGCATACGTTGTGATCGTATCTTCTTTAATCTTGACGGATATATGACACCCTTTTCTTTTGCTTTCCGTTTTTGCCTTATGCTTTTCTAGGAAATCTCACATGGTAATTTTATACATGTGACAAGTGAGTTACTGCAATGTGTGTGTAACTTTTGGTAGAATATCCTATACAATAACATTTCTTAATTAACTCTTTTTTACAGTATTTTTAAAACCGAACTAAAAGTTAAATCGGTAAAATAAGAGATTTAAAATTTAAAAGGTTCAACTCGGTATTTGACTACCATAAAATCAGCTATAGATTAAATAAAAAAAGAATTTGAAATATGATTGAAAAGATTATTCTTATTATATTTGAAATTTAATTAAAAATGTTAATTAATTGATTTATTTTAAGTAATAAGAATTTGTTAATTTATAAAAATTAACTGATTAATTAATAAATTGATCAGTTCTTAATAAATCAAATTAAAATGGATTAAGGTTTTTAAGGTTGAATTGTTGAAAATTTTAATTATTATCTTAATTGTTGAAAATTTTATTTATTACCTTCTTATTACGAAACTAAATTAAATTATTTTATGTAATTTTGTTGAAATGATACATTATAATGCACAATTGTATAACATTATACATTATAATACACAATTTTGTATTATTTTATTAAAAGTTATCATTTAATTGTCCTAAATTTATAATAATTTTATTAAAATAATTTGAATAAATTAATAAAAAAGTTTAAAATTTTAATATTACTAAATATTTTAAAAGTAAGATCGTAACAATAACAATAATAGTAATATCTTACATCAAAGATTCAAGGCTCACATATTGTTTAAATAATTTTATAAAAACTTCCGTAATTAGTATGTTGACTCAGCTTCAACCTTAATTAATTTAATTTAATTTAAATTAATAATTTAAGATAATTAAAATAAGTTATTAATTTATGAAAATTTTAATCAATTTAAATTAAATTTAAAAATTGTGTTAAATCGATAGTAGTAATATTTGAATGATTCATGCAAGATGTTTATACCACGTGTACAAATATTAGACATGAACTAATTAAATGTTGTTAATACAACAATTCAATTAAACTCTTGAATCAATGTGAACTAATTAAACTTGACATTGATTAATAATTTTAGTAATTATTAATTCAAATAGGATTTAATTAATTTGAATTAAATTATTATATAAGTATTATTGGATTGGTGTAAGTGTAATGTTTATTTATATTTATCAGCTGCTTGAACAGTAAAGTCTTGAAGCATTTCATTTTTTGGTTTCTGTTAAACTTTCCGGTTTAATTTACTTTAATAACTTTTATTGTTAAAAATGTTCAGTTTATTAATTAATCAGTTAATTTTTGTAAGTTAATAAATTTTTATAAATTAAAATAAATAAATAAATTTTTATTTAAAAATATTTTTTAACAATACTTCAAAATTTCCGATTAATAAAGAAATTTTTTTAATTATATTTTAAATTTTTTAATTATATTTAAATTTCAATCAATTTTTACGATCTAATGAATTTTTTAAATCTTAAATCTTTTTTCTTATAGGATTAAATATTGATTATTTTAACTAAAATTTAAGATAAAATTTTATTATATCACACAAAATTGAAAATATTAAGATATTAATCTTTTTAAATTGATTATTTTTAACTAAAATTTAAGATAAAATTTTATTATATCACAAAAAATTGAAAATATTAAGTTATTAATCTTTTTAAATCCATACTTATTAGTTATTACCCTCAAACACTCCGTAAAGGGGAAGGAAAGGGAATAGGCTTGGCTGTAACATTACGTATAAAAGGCAAAGCGATCATCCAGAGAACTCCTACCACAAGAACGCGTCAATACGAAGCGGTGGACCATAACCTCCCTTTAAATTTTCCCCCTTCCTTTTTTTTACACCTTCAACTTTTTCGCCTTTTCTTCTTCTTCATCTTAACCCCAAACTCTAATAATTCCCAAAAAGATATCCTCATTCTTCGTCTCTCGTAACCCTAGCTTTTATCGTCTCTCGATGATTCGAGGTTTCGTCGCTCACCTTAGTTCCTCAATTTCACATACTCTCTTGTAAGGTTGAAAAGCCCCAACTTCTAGGGTTTTCTCCTCGGATCTCATTGCTTGCGGTGCCGAAGAAGATTCTTCCGACCTCGCGATTTCTCCCTCTGTCTCTCTCTCTCTCTCTATCTCTCTCGATCGAGGGTTTGATTGAGGCTTATCGAATCCGGTCTGAGCGTTTTTGATCGGTGGTGGATTTCTAACAAGACGGAGGACTGTTGAGGGTTTCATCCGCCTTCGCTGTGACGCGTGAAGTTCTGATTTGAACCAGCAGGATTTGCTTCAGAAATTGAACGAATTCTTGCGATTGGATTTTTTGTTCGAGCGGAAATCTATTTCAAAGAAGACGAAATATTTGTGTTGTTGACGGATTTCTTGGAAGGTTTTTGGTTCCTGCGAGGAAGAGGAAGGAGAAGACGCGTCGAAAAGTTTCTTCAGTAGTTGGTTTGATCTTTCTCGAGTACTTGAAGAGGATACAAGAAAAAAAATAGAAAAGAAAAAAGAGCTAGAAATCAGCTTTTGTATTGTTGTTATAGTCTTCTATATTTCGAGTTCAGTTGAATATCAGGCCATTCTTTTTTTTTTTAATCAATTGGGAGGCCTTTGATTGCTAATTTTGTTTCATTCAGGGCTTTTATCTGCCGTTATTCTGATATTTGTGATTATATTATCGATTAAATTAGTGAAAGCAAAACAGCAATGGCTGTGTATTACAAGTTTAAGAGTGCAAGAGATTATGATTCAATCGCAATGGATGGGCCATTTATATCCGTTGGTACATTGAAAGAAAAAATTTTTGAATCAAAGCACTTGGGCAGGGGTACAGACTTCGACCTTGTGGTCACTAACGCTCAAACTAATGAAGGTTGGTTCTGTTTCCTATGGCTAATCAAAACTTTTATTCAGACATCATCATTTTGGTGGGATGAATTCACGATAGATTGAGAAACTACTTTGCAGTTGTTAGTTTTCACATGTCAGTTACTGATAACTAGTAATAGGACTTGGGATTCAGGTTTGCCTTTAACCGGTGTCATAGCTCCTAAGTCCCTAAATGTATTTCTGGTATTGTTAACACTTAAGTTGCACATATAAAGCATGCTTGATGAAAGTTTGCTGTCAAGTAATTATATGTTGGGGTTATGGAAAGCAGGGCGTTTGCATCAAGAGCTTATGCTAGAATGCTAGCCTAGCATAATCAGATAGAATGGATCAATGGAGAGAGGACTATACATAAAAGAAAACTTATGACATGAGCCTGACCTAAACTTTATTTATGGCATTACATTTTTGTGCATCTTTAGAAAAGTTACTTTGTAAAGTGGTGGTTATGGCATTAATAGAGTCAAATCTCATCCCAAACTTTAATCAATGAGTGATTACAAGATGTTTTCTTGAGTTTCTCTGGTTAGCCTGGTATCTTTTTTGTAGCATATAAACCGTTCCAGAGGGATTTTACTTAGTTAAGCATCACTTTGGTTTCTAATCTTGTTGAGGTTGCAGTGCTGTTATAGGCCTTTTATTGTCGTTTTTGCAATTTCAGAGTATCTTGATGAAGCCATGTTAATCCCAAAAAATACATCTGTGTTAATTCGCCGAGTTCCAGGACGTCCTCGCATGCCCATTGTTACTGAGCAAGAGTACTATCTCAAACTTCTAAATTCTCAGTCACTTGAATTATTTGATTCAGGAAGTTTTATATATTGTTTTGTATCTGCTATTAACTTCTCACTTGGTGAATATGTCAAAATTTTTTGCATCTTTCTTGGTCATATGAGGGCCATGGTTGCTACTTTCCTTTTTCCTCTACACAAATCACATTGTAGTAGTGATGCCAAATCAACAAAGAGTCATGTTTTATCTATGGTTTTCCTCTACACAAATCACATTGTAGTAGTGGTGCCAGATCAACGAAGAGTTCTTGTTTTATCCATGGCTGCTTAGTTTACATATTCTAGGAATCACTAGGAATTTCTATGAGTGAGTTAATGCTGCATTTTTCAGGCCAATGGCAGAAAGTAAAATTGAAGACACCATAGCAGACAAGTCTAACTTCACAAGTGCTGATTCATCTGCGATGAAATATGTAAATTTCAATGCTTGCATCTCTTTTACTCTGTTAGCGCATTGCTTCGCTGTGACTGTGTCCATGTAAGTGGTTTCAACTCTACTTTATTAACACATTTGTATAATTTTTAGTCCGAGGACCTTGAATGGGATGAGTTTGGGACTGATCTCTATGCAATTCCTGAGACACTGCCTGTTCAGTCTAATAATACACTCCCTGATGCCCCCCCTACAAATAAGGCTGATGAAGACAGCAAGCTTAAGGCTTTAATTGAGACTCCAGCCTTGGACTGGCAAAGGTAAGATTTATGTTCTATGACAAGATTTTTAGCTAATTCTTTCGTTCCTTGTTTGGCTTATAAATCTGCTGCATAATTACTAAATGCTGTATACCATTTGGCTTGCAGACAAGGTGCTGATGGCTTTGGCCCAGGTAGAGGATTTGGTAGAGGAATGGCTGGAAGAATGGGTGGACGTGGTTTTGGTGATTCTCTTATACCTTTCCTCTTGTTTCTATGCAAAACATTATGCATTGATGATTGTTCTCTGCAGAGTAAATTTTTGTGCATGTTAGTGTGTGCAAATTTAGTGGTCGTGAATTATATACATACCATCCTGTTAGCTTAATTATGTGGGTGCACTTCTATTTTGTTGATAAACTGATATAGATGATTCTCTTGTTGAGGTCGATTAGGGCTAGAGCGAAAGACCCCTCCACAGGGATATGTATGTCATAGATGCAAGGTGCCAGGTATGCATATGCTTAAACTATAGCTCTCTCCCCCTTTAAGCTTAAGAGAAACTTTTTGGTTTATATATTTGCAGATTTGGGCTCATTTATTGTACTTTGTTAACTCAGGGCATTTCATCCAGCACTGTCCTACGAATGGTGATCCAAATTATGATATTAAAAGAGTAAAGCCTCCAACTGGTATTCCAAAGTCAATGCTGATGGCAACCCCAGATGGCTCATATGCATTGCCCAGTGGTGCAGTTGCTGTTTTGAAGCCAAATGAGTGAGCTGATATCCGTTATTTCCTTGTACTTTATATCCATGCGATCCTAATTGAAACTTGTAAACTATAAGATTAATCATGAGAATCTAACCATAATTAGGGCTGCTTTTGAGAAAGAAATTGAAGGTTTACCTTCCACAAGATCTATTGGTGATCTTCCCCCAGAGCTTCATTGCCCATTATGCAAGGAAGTTATGAAAGATGCTGTCCTAACAAGCAAATGTTGTTTCAAGAGCTTTTGTGACAAGTGTAAGTTTGATGTACTTCTGTGTTCATTTTTGAGTCATTTGAACGTCTGAGAACAGTAAAGGCTTTTCCTAATTGAAGATTTCAATGGTTAATTCTTCTCCCTAGTTTAAATTTTTGTTTTACTTACAATTTTTGTGTTGCCTTTTCTAATTGTACTGTCACTGGTGGACTTTTAAATATCTCATATTTATTCATTATGATGAACTTCATAGAGCTAAAAGATGCTTTCATAGTAGAACTTCATTGACATTCTGGCATTTGATTGCCCATTTACATTTTAATACAGGTATAAGGGATCACATCATATCAAAATCAAACTGTGTATGTGGGGCCACCGATATTCTTGCAGATGACCTTCTTCCTAATAAGACACTCAGGGACACTATTAATCGAATCTTAGAGTCTGGTAACAGCAGTGCTGAAAATGCAGGAAGCACCTTTCAAGTTCAAGGTTTGTTTTCTGGAGATCTGAGTGAAGTGAACATGGATGTGATTATGATTGATGCAATATATCATACTGGTTATTTGCCCTTTTAAACTTTCAGATATGGAATCTGCACGGTGCTCACAGCCTAAGATCCCATCACCCACACATTCTGCTGCATCTAAGGGAGAGCAAAAGCCATCTCCTAGCAATGCCGAAGCTCCCAATGTAAATATGAAAGAGACAGTGAATGCAGGGAATCCTGCTGTTGCCCCATTGCAAGTATTTGAGAAAGTCAAGAGTACCAGAGCACCTGATGCATCGGAAGCTACCCATGAATCAGTAAGTGTGAAGGAGCCAGCTTCACAAGGGAGTGCTCCCTTGGCTGACGAAGAGGTGCAGCAAAGGCTAGCAATTGGTGATGCAGGCAATAATCTTTCATTTGTTTAGTATTTTCAATTATTTTCATCTTTGCTTTCTTGTCTGGGCCCTAAATCTATTAAAATTTGTACAAACTGATCCTTAATACTTCTATTTTTGAGAGTTGAATCCTAGAACCAACAAGATACAAATAACCTAGTATTTTTGGGCTTCTTATAATTTCTTTAATGAAATGACTAATGGTCCATCAATAGACGACTCAAGATTAAGTGGCATATTTGAAATTGATGTGTTGTGCCTCTCAAATCTTGACAAAAATAAATTTAGTGGGTGCAAAAATAGATAGTAGTTTCTATTTATTTTCTGAAGAGTGAAAACTGTTACTAATTTCAAATAGCTTACAGTCTGTTGTTTCCCATCCAGAAAAAAAGTATTGCCATTTCATTCAGGGACTAGCAGAATACGTAACTATTTACCACCAGTCCTAAAGTTTGGAAAATTTTGGGACTGACAATACTAGTTGATTTTCAGCTTTGCTCTGTTTGTCGAGGATTAGCTGAGTGGGGTGAGAATGAGGAGTCGGGGGTGGATTCCTGCTATACCTTGATGTTTGATACATTTATGTGTTTGTGTGCATAAATGTGTCAGTTTCTGACTGTTGTTTGTGTGTTTTGATAACCTATGATAGAACAGATTGTTAGTGCTATAACTGATTTTACATTTGCCCTGCAGGGAAGAAAAAGAAGAAGAAGAAAGTTCGCATGCCTCCAAATGGTAGATATCTGTTTTACTTTTCTCTCGTGACTAAGATTTTCTAAAACTCTTTGGAGTATTTTGCAAGAAGAGTTTGTGATCAGTTTATAACAGTGAAAGATTGAACGTGAATCATTTATCCATCCTTCTTATATGTCTTGGTAATTGTTGATGGCAGTAGAATTTGCTAACTTCATTCTTGAATGCTTCACAGATTTATGGAAATCCTCTCAAGATCTTGCAGCTGAAAACTATATGATGCCCATGGGACCTGGTGTCTATAATCCTTACTGGCCTGGTGCGCAACCTGGGATGGAAGGATATATGGCTCCTTATGCCAATCCTGTGCCGTTTATGGGTTATGGGATGAACCCTTTGGACATGCCATTCGGGGGCATGATGCCACCAGACCCATTTGCTGCACAAGGTTTCATGATGCCTGTTATGCCCCCTCAGAGGTGAATATGATGTTCGCCTATAATATTTTCAAGTTTGTTTTATGTACTAATTACAACTTTCTATTGCTCACCTTTTTCAGGGATCTTGCTGATTTTGGAATGGGTATGAATGTTGGACACCCTGCAATGAGTAGAGAAGAATTTGAAGCTATGAAAGCTGATATGAGGAGGCGGCGTGAAAATGAGAGACGAGTTGAAAGGTAATGAACAATTATTATATTATTTGAATTCTGAAGTTCTTTGAGTGATGCTTTGTTACTAGTCATTTATAATGCTGGCTTCTGAAACTAAACGAGGTTCGAGTCATTAAGACACTGCAGGCAGAAGAGGGTAGAGATTTCTCCGTCTAAAAAATAAATATACATCTAGAAACCTTACTAAGGAGCATCGTTTTGTTACATAATTTGACATTTGGCCAGCTTTTGCTTATATCATAATTTGCAGCAGATACTAGCATATTTCTTGGTTTCTTCCTCCTCTGGGGTGAGGTTAGATTTTGGAAAATGCAATGCAACATGAATAGAGGAAATGGTGGAAGTGTAGTAGTAATAGTAGGACATTGCATTAAGTTATTATCTTAATCTTAATACCTGTGATTGAAACTATTCTTGTCCACCACTTAAACCCGCAGTAACTATTTCTGGTTTATTAATTATTAGAACATCTTCAGCCACTGGTGGTGTCTGTTAACCTGAGGAATTGAATTAATGAAGAACATCTGTTTTGGAATAGTCCAGACACTTAAAACTGTATTTGTAATTGTTATTAGTTGCTGACAAATAGTAACATGCACAGGGAGATGAGCAGAGATCGAGATTTTGGAAGGGAAGTGAGCAGTAGTGGGGATGTTTCGTCCATGAAATCTGTATGTCCTTTCTGTTGTTTCCATTTATGTTTGCCCTCTCTATTCCTTTTCCATGGATTAAAAACGGAGAAAGTAAAAACCTTCCAACAACAAATTGGCAACTACAATACACACTTCTCTTTACTCTCAATTCCACTTTCTATTATCAACAAAAAACTGAGAAAAAACGAAACTGGGTCTTGCTCCTGATGATTAGAAGCCATGATGGCCAAGTAAAACTTGGAAGAAACCTATTCAGTCCCATCACTTCAGTTTCTATTTTCAATCTAAATAATGATAAAAATAAATTTCATAATTTTTTTCAACAAAATTAAAACATTGAAGAAAAAGACAAAACTGCAATTTGCTTTTTCGGTTAGAAAATATTTTGTAGAAAAATGAAAAATCCAGAATGAGAGCTAAAAGTAAAAGTGTTTGGAGTTTAGAGTATTTTATAGTTTGGATTCGTATTGGTTTTATATCGAGTCTTTCTGTGGGTTTTGGGCCTAAAGAAGTGGGCCACTGGCCCCTGACGAAGAATAAAAAGTCCTAATTGCTCTATCTGACATTTGTAGCAGAAGCCCCTCCCACCACCGTCATCAAGTGGTGGAGGTCACCAACGTCACCGCTCTGAGAGGCCTTCTCCTGACCGTCCTCCTCGCGATCTTGAACCTCCCCCACGCCCTTCCAAACGCAAGCCCGATCGCCACCACGAGGATCATGACCATGACCGTGACCGCAGTGATCGAGACTATGATTCCCACCACGAACGCGACCGGGAGCATCACTATCACCACCACAGCCGTTCAGAAAAAGCGCCTTCGGAGGCCGGCGCAAAACCCACTTCGGCAATGAGCGCGGCGGAAAGGAGGAAGGCGAGCGTGTTCTCGCGCATTAGCTTCCCGGAAGGAGAAGCTGCTGCCGCAAAGAAGCGAAAGGTCTCTTCTTCTTCCGCCGGTGAAGGAGGGGGTGCTCATCACAAGTCGTCCTCCTCGGCCAACGGATATTATGACGACCACAAAACATCGTCGTCAGTGAAGGGCGTTGGCAGGAGGAGTAGTACGGCGGCGGCGATGGAATATGAATCGAGTGACGACGACAATGACAGGCACTTCAAAAGGAAGCCTTCAAGGTACGATCCATCTCCTCCTCCACCTGCACCACCTCATGATGATACCACCAAGCATTCTTCGAGAGCTTCGAGGGAGAGGGAGCGCAAGCACCGATAATTAGAGATCTTCTTTATTTCTAACATCACATGCAAAACTTCCGCTTCTGTCTCTATTTTATTTCTTAGTTACAGTTGGAAGAGTTCTATGTCAGTGACTGAGATTCAACTCTCAATGTGCTTTCATTCGTTTGTAATTTTATTTTCTGGTTTTGCAATAGATTGTTATTATGTTTAATAAAAATAAAAAATATTGTTCATATTTTCTTGGCCCTTTCTGTGTTTTCTTTTATCGTAATCAGAGAATGGTTATAACAAAAATGCATGGATTTGTTTGATAAAACTGTTTAATTTTCATTTAGCAAAGAATGAATTGTTAACTGTTAAACGATTATTAGATATAGCCAATAATTTTTGTGAAAGTTTTAGTTCAGGTTATAACAGTAGAGTTATTTTTTATAGATATTTTTTTAGAAAATTTTTTCTAACAAGTCATATAACTGTTTAATTGTCATTAAAAGAAACTTTTTTGAAAGAGTTTTATACAGTAGACTATACTATTTGGTAAGATAAAAATAAAATATTTTTAATTTTAATTATATTTTATTTTGTAATAAAAATTATTTATACATATAAATATTATTTAAAGTATATTAAATATTAATTATTATATAATTATTTATGCATATAAATATTATTTAAAGTATATTAAATATTAATTATTATATAATATTAAATCGTATGAAATATAAATGAAAATATACCTAACCAAATCTTTTATATGGATTATAACATAAGTAAAACTAATATAAAAAATGAATATTAAAACATATAAGCCAAATAATATTATATAACTCCTAAAATAAACGTGAAGATGAGTTTGTGAAAATTATGTGTAAAACATAAGAACAAAATAGGCTAAAAAATAAGTTTATTAATTATTCTAAAAAATCTACTTTAAAAAATACTTTTTTAAGAAACTCTAAATTTGAGCTCCTTAAAAAGTTGTATTTTGGTTTCCAAAAAGTCATATTTATTAAAGAAATATTTTTTATTTTAAAGTCAAATATTTATTTTTCTTAAAATAACTTTTGTGTCGGAGAAAAGTACTTATTAATCTCCAAAAAAATTCATTGATACTAAATTTTACTTACAATTTTTAAAAGTATATTATTCTTATCACTCCTCTCATAATTATTGCTCTCATTCTTTCAATGGTTGACTTGCTCAATATTTAAAAGATAAAAAGTTATTCCCTCTCTCCTTGCAAACACAGCCACTGCCATCCATGAATATGTTAATATCAATTAGAAAAATAAGAGGCTGAAGGAAAAATGTATAAGTGAAAACAAAATGTGCACTTTGCCAAAGATTCACATTCACAGTCACAAAATTATCGATGCAATAAGTTTGTATATATACATTACATTTTACATCACTAATAAGTGTGCATCATGAAGGCCAGCCTTTGGGCAATTAATAAGATAACTCTTTTGTGACTAAAAGGTTACGGATTTGAATAATAAAAACAGTATCTTTCATTATCATCATCATTACTACATTCAATATGAAGTTTCGCAATAAAGTAGAGTCTGAAAAATATGATAGTACGCAATCTTATTCTTACATAGTAAAGAGATTATTTATGATAGACTCATACGTAGATGTGATAATAAAAAAGTTATGCACGTTAAGAAGTAAATAAGTAAAATTAACACGTCAAATTATTATGTAAATAAAATTACAATAAATACATAAATAAATAAAAACTTACAATAAATATGATCAAAATCCATTCTCTTATAAAAATTCAAGTTGATAGGACAAATTATATACTTAAATTAGCATTTGAAATATAAAATATAAAAGAAATGTTGCATACAATTGACGACTCTCTCCCGAAATTTACCAAAGCGGGAAGCCTTATGCATATAACATTATTAACAGAAGATATAGTAGAATAAATTGAGTTAAGAACTTAATACAAATTAATAGTTTTTCATGTAACCCATTCAAATAAGTAATTGATTTATTACTTTATACTCTTGAAATTTTAATTATAAGAGTTTTATGGTTGAGGTTGGGCCGATCAGATGTTGAGCCCAAAATGGAACCTATTCAAGACATTGACGGACGGCCCAAGCTTGACGTCTACGGCTAGGGTTTTGTATTATTAAAGGCTTAGGCTCTCTCCTTCGCTACGTGCAAACCCTAGTCACTGACTGCGTAGATTTGCTGTACTCTGATCCCATGGGTACTCTCTTCCTCTCTCTCTTGGTCACTTCATTTATCGTCTAGGCTCGTATTGTATTGTCGGTTGCATCTTTTGTACTATTGTTTTCAAGATTTGAACGTGTTCTTCTGCATTTTCCAATTCATTATGTAGTCAAATGCTTCTATTTTTCATTTTTCGGGACTTTGTTTAGAAGGTGAGACCATCCATTCGTTTTTCTCGTAAGAAATGTTGTCTTTTGAGTTTGTGAAAACCATTCTCTGTGAAAATTTCAAACTTTGCACAGTTTATGAAGCGTTTAGTGTACGTTCTGGAATTTTTGACTTGATGGCGGGTTTTTAACTATGAATAATAGGGGCTTACAAGTACGTATCTGAACTATGGAGGAAGAAGCAATCAGATGTGATGAGGTTTATACAGAGGGTGAGGTGTTGGGAGTACCGTCAGCATCCTTCCATTGTTCGTGTTACTCATCCTACTCGCCCTGACAAAGCTCGTCGTCTCGGATACAAGGCTAAGCAGGTTAAGACTAATATTTCTGCCATTGTAATCTTACCTTTTGTTCAGGTTATTTGTAAGTGAGATCTTTCTGTAGTAATTGAATGGTAGATCAAGAGTTATGCTGTTAAATTTTGAAATACTTGCATTCAGATGTGTTGAATTTGCTAAGCTTCGAAGTGAATTTTAACGCATTCTATCCCGATGGCTGATGGAACTGGGACTTTTTTGGTACTGGTTGTGATGGTTCTAAGCGAAATAACCAGTTTTCACATGTTAGATTTTGTGACAGTAATCTATAGTTTGTGAGAGTTGATGATTCGATCATTATAAGCACAGCAATGTGTTTGAGAGGTCATATTCAGTTGTTGCTGGTTAAGCAGAATCTATAGTTTGTGAGAGTTGATGATTTGATCATTTTAAGCATGGCAATGTGTTTGAGAGTTCATATTCAGTTGTTGCTGGTTAAGCAGCTTCTTGATGCATAGTCTTCTCTCTCTGGGAGATTGTCTGTGTACATGATTTGATGCTTTCTTAGACCAGCTATATTAATTCAACAATCGATCGTCTGACCAAGTGGATTTGCTGTTACCAAGTCCACTTTTGTCCTGATCCGATACATTAGATTGCTATTTCCATCTTCTTTTCAATTGAAGTTTTACGCTCTTCTTATCTTGTGCAGAAAATAAATGGTTTTGTTATTGTTATCCGAAATAATTGGCAATTCTATGATCTTTTTAATTTCAATCCAAGTTTTGTGCCTGCAATCTGTGCCAACCATCCTTGCTTTCTCTTTGATAGTCGTATGATCATGACATCTCTTCTGGAATATTATGTAAAATATCAACACATGCTTCACTACCCACTCTGCTTATCTTTACATGGCAATATGTATTTTCGGGATTGCAAGGCTTCTTTGATTCATTGATTTTAATGCCAATTGTGTTCACACAGTTTGTGGTGCTCATTCTACATTGGGTTGTTTTCTTGTCTATTCCAATGGCCTACCCTGGTCATGTAATATATGCATAATGACTTTATCTTATTTGCTGCAGGGTTATGTGATCTATCGTGTTCGTGTTAGACGGGGTGGTAGGAAGAGACCTGTACCAAAGGGTATTGTTTATGGTAAGCCCACAAACCAGGGTGTTACTCAACTCAAGTTCCAGAGAAGCAAGAGGTCTGTCGCAGAGGAGCGTGCCGGTAGAAAGCTGGGAGGTCTCAGGGTTCTGAATTCGTACTGGATTAACGAGGTTCGTGGGTCAAATTAAAATTAACTTCTTCAATTGTAAATATTGTTCCCATTGCCTGTCTTGTTCATCACTTTCCTGTGCTAACATTAATCATCAAAACAGGATTCAACTTACAAGTACTTTGAGGTAATATTGGTTGATGTGGCACATAATGCCATTCGCAATGACCCAAGAATCAACTGGCTCTGCAACCCTGTGCACAAGCACAGGGAGCTCCGTGGCCTTACATCTGCAGGGAAGAAGTACAGGGGTCTCCATGGAAAGGGGCACTTGTTCCACAAGAACAGGCCTTCTCGCAGGGCAACTTGGAAGAGAAACAATACCCTATCCCTTCGTCGCTACCGTTGAGCTCAGTGATGTGTTTAATCTTATGGCACTTGTTGAATTTTGTTTGGAGAAGATAGTTGTGATTTTTGGTTCAAGATTTTGGATATGGAAATACTTGAGAACTCCTTTACTTTAATTCAAATGATGAATTTAACTTTGCATTATGTTTGGGTCTGTTTGTTATACCTGTTTAGTTCCTTCAAATCTTCTGTCTCCTCTATCCTGTCCTCTATCCTGTCTCAATCTTGTTTTATCTCATCTTAACCATTTATTTATATGGATCTTGTCTTCTCTATTCTGTCCCAACCTTGTTTCACTTCATCTCAATCATTCACTTATATGAGACTCATATAAATGAATGGTTGAGATAAAGTGGAACAAAAATGAAACAAGAAAGAAGGGAGAGGATCATGTCCCCGGTGGCTATAATAATACAGTTAAAAGTGTCTTTTGAAACTTTTTCCCTTTGATAATAAACATAGATTAATTGAAAATAAAATAAGATGATAAATTAATTACTTAAAGTAAATTAATCAAAACTTTTAGTTATTATATGTTAAGATGGTTATTATTACATAGTTAATTCATGATATTTTAAATTCATAGTAAATAACAATTTTTAAGGGGTGGTTAGTTCACATAAAAGAATAATAGTAGAAACAAAAATAAATATAATTATTATAATTATAATGGTTAATTAAGAGAAAAGAATGAATAATATTGATAGTAATTAGTTTGTTAAAAATATTGAAAAATAAAAATTTATTATATTTTAATTAATTATATTGTAATTAACTAATTAATTATAGTTTAATTATATTTAAATTAAAAATTCAAAAATATTTGTGTTTATGAGAATCAAAACCATTCAAGATATGAACTATTACTTAAAATTAGGATATGAAAAAATTATTCAATCAATTATAATAAATAAAATATTCAATCAATTATAATAAATAATCAACCATTTTCGTTCGTTCATTTTTTATTGATTTATTCTCACCCTCTCCTTAACCAACTTTGTATACTATTGAATGGCCATGATAAGTTTATATTATTTTACTTATTTTATTTTGTCATCTTGAGCATTAATATTCATATGTTCATATAACTATATAATCATTAATTTATCACTACATTAATTGATATAAAATTAGAAATAACCTCTTTATTAGTTAAAAATAAAACTGAATGTTACAAAAATTTTACTTAATGTTGTTGGTTAATTGATCTAAAAACTTTATAAGTATTAAAAGTAACAATCTAACAATTTTGAATGTATTAGAATGATTAAAGATAGATAAAATTGAAGAATTTGAAATTTTATTTTTATTCATCAAAAAAATTTAAAATAATTGAAATAAAAATTAATTAGTTTATTTTATATTTATAAAAATTAATTTTTATAAAATTGATTAATTAATTAATAAACTGATTACTTTTTATTATTAAATTAAATCAAATCAAAAAATTTAAAATTGAAAAGAAAAGACATGTTCAAAATTTTGCTATTAAATTTGTAGATTGATTTTAGTTTTTACTTCTTAAATTCCTTATAAATGTTAGAAATTTGTCATATCCTATTGGTCAGCAACATTTGCAACGTGTAATTAAGAAAAGAAATAGGTTGCGACTACGTAAAATTATTTTACCATGGTTTCTAGAAGTTGTAGTAACTGTAGATCAATGCTAGAAACAGAATCAGTGAAGTAAAGAAGGGCGAGTGTTTTATCTTTTACCTGTCTTTGGTGTGGACAGCAGATCAAACACTCTTCTCAGTTCCAAGTCCCCAAAAGCTCCGTTTCGTATAAAATGAAAATTTTCAGATGGGATTGGGAATTTGGAGTGCAAAATCTATAGCGTCCCGTTGATATAGCTTTCTTTCAGAGTTTGCAGTGCATGCCTGATACAATCCTCGTCTTGATCGGAATACTTCAAGCACATTAATCTCTGGGCAACACGATATGTCATCTGCATGTCATTATACTGCCTGCAATTCACTTCCATTTGCTTTATTTCCTGTGGTGACAAGTTCATATTACCAATCAAACAGAAAAATCCATGATTTTTTGTATTTTAATTCTCATAATTTAAAAATTATTATAGTATTAATTCTTTAGTTATTATTTTTTATTTATTTATGATTTAATATTAAATTTCTAAATTTTAATATAATAATACAAATCGTATATGAAAAACTAAAATTAAGCCACAAAATTCTAATATAATTAATCCTATCTCCTAATTTATGCATACGACGAGAGTGTAAAATTGACTAATTTCTAGTTCCTTCCATTCGGATTTTAGTTTGATATCCAAGACTTACGGATTTTGACTCAGTTGGCTATGTAGATTGAGTATGTGGAAAGAGCTCTCAGGTTCGATCTCCACTAAACACACCCAGTGCCGGCCCTGGGTAAGGGCCAGCAGGGCACCTGCCCAAGGCCCATGATGGAGAGGGGCCCCTAATCCCATGATAAATTTTTTTTAAAGATATAAATAAAGAATATTAATCAGCCACAGAATTAAGCTCTAAAAGAATTGCCCACAAGATAACAGCACAAACCCAATAATTGAGTAACATGCAGGCCCATTAATGATGCATTTATCATGTCCTTCCTTTCGGAGCTATTAACACATTCAGTACTGGAAAGGGGTCCCATTCTCATCCCTTTCTCATCGTGAGAGACTCATTCAATAATATATTGGTCAATCAAGTCGCAGTATATGTTAGCCAATTTCCTATCAAGTGCATAGATTTTGTAAAGATGCCACGTTCCTAGAAGAAAATTAAATATTATGATCATTTAATATTTAGTTCAGTATGTACATTTATAAATTGAGTCATTTATATTTCATACAAGTATGTAAACTTAAGAATACTGCCGATTTATTAAGGCCTTTTTTTATTTCGTTCGATTTATTAGGGTCATTTTTTTTATTTCGCCCCAGGCCTATAAAACGATAAGAACGGCCCTGAACACACCCGCAAGAAGAAGCAAAGAGCCTTAATTGTGACTAAGTTGCTATCCAAATTAGTCGGCTCAGTAGCCGGATACCGGTAGTGTAAACCCAAAAAGAAGTTTGATGTCCAAGTAATAAAGGAACAGGACCCAAAAGGTACGGTAGAAACTCTTGGGATTTACATTTAGCTCTTGAGGCACTTGTGTTTTGGTATTACTTACGTAGGGTTCATAAGATAGTGATCTCATGACTCATGAGAGCCTTTAGTTTACTGGTAAAATAATTTTAAAAAAGACTCAATTAGGTGAAATGTTATATTATAAATTCACAGACTAGGAAAATAACTACTAACAAGTCACACAGCATTTTCCACAAAAGAAAATACTTATCTATTTTACGTTAATCCTTAAATGTTATACTTATCTATTTTACGTTAATCCTTAAATGTTCTACGCCCATTTTAGACTCAACATTAAACTTCAAACATGGTTTCAAGTTCTTAAAAGAGATTACCTTGGCCATAAGTTTGGATGTGATGCCTTTAGCTTTTTCAATCACTGTACTTGGTAATCCTGCGACCTCTGCCAATAGAAGCCCATAGTGGGGTACATGCTTTGATCCATCCCTCAGTTGAAACTGAAACCGGAACCGAAATTCTTACCTATTCAGAACCAACGAACCAGCATTCATTGTGGGGTAAAGAATAATACAGATACAACCTTGAAGTCTAAACGGTTGTTTCTTATGTCGACATGGAAGTGAAGAATCTTGACGTTAGGGTAGATAGTTGCCAATTCGGATAGGTTCTCCATATGAGTGGCGAAAATGGTGTACCTGAAGACGATAGTGAAATTGTAAGTTACCACACCTGTTAATATGCTCTCAACTTTTGTTCAACCTAATGATATATTCAAGTTTTTTTGTATGAAAAGTTGGTAGAAGACGAGAATGGGTAGGAATGTAGGATGATATTACGCTTTGAGCGGCAGAAGATGCTCACAGCAGCTCCAGGCAACTGCAAATCCATCAGAGGAAGAAGTAGCCCTCCCAAGTTCATCCATAACAATCAGACTTCTGCATCAGAGTAAACATTATTCAACATCCCTCATCTAGAAGAAATTACTTCCCAAGAAATCAAGTCGTTGATGATGAATAAATTGTTACCTTTTGGAGACATTCTGCATGATAAAAGCTGTCTCTTTCATCTCAGTCATAAACTGAATCATCCAAAAGTCACACAAAGCAATCTCTGTTAGAATTTTATATTTAAAATTTATGTAGAAATATCAACTAAATGCTGTGACTGATGGTAATGTACACTTTTATTAGGGTTGATATGGATTGGACCGACCCGACATTTAGCTCAGCCACCAAAACGATTCAACTATTAAATAAAGTAATTTTACTTTTTAAAATTTTGTTAAAATGACATAATTTTGTTCGAACTGATTCAAATTAGTTCAAGCTAAGTCAAGTCTAAAAATGATAATTGAAGCATGGTCTAGTTTAGTTTGAGGTTAAGGGTCAACTTGATAGCTTATTTAGTTTAATTGCTTCAAAGGAAGTTATTTTAGAGCAATTCGAGCATATTTGCATTATGCATCTCAAGCGGCGGACAATGAGTGTCCAACCGGATCGGATTCTGTCCAACTTATTGCCATTTCTAATGGGGTTACTCTGAAATCTGGTTCAGTCAACTCGTTCCAACCAGACTCTAACTTCCAGGACTGATATCATATAAGGTGCATTCAATTATAAACTCCTACCAAAAAGAAGATATAATCCATTTCAAGCTTGATTCCCGCAAGTTAAAGAAGACCTATTATTAGAAATCGGCTTCTCTATTGTATATTTAAATTGATTAAGGAAAAGAGTGGTTTAAGAGAAAAGGTTCCGATGTCAGTTCAAGCTAAAATATGCTATCAAAAGAAGGCACGAAAATATACCGTGCTGGAGTTTGACTCGAGACTATCCATAGAACCCATCCTCGTAAATATGCGATCAACAACCCTTATAGTTGAGAACCGAGCAGGAACATAACAACCAATTTGAGCAAGGATAACTATAAGACAAACTTGTTGAAGGTATGTACTCTTTCCACTCCTGAAGAAAAGTATTGGCCGTTAGATATTAAGCTGAATATTAATACATGTTCAATTTATGCCATTACCATGTTTCACTTCCACTGGACGCCTAGTCAATTTTTATGCATGGTGGGTGCATAAATGCTTATGAACCATTGAAGGATATCATTAAAGACAAGCAGGAACCTAAACATTTCTTGTTTAGCATATTGTTTTATTTCTTAACAGCACAGTTTTATCTATGTATTACGTTTGTTTACAGTAACTATTGTACAATATAAACCTTTCGAGACACTTCAAGTTCTATCCTAGACAACAGATCTCAGAACTATTCATTATTCATCATGTGGTTAGAAGTCTTTTATCTGGGTCCAAACTTTAATTCATGGTCTTAAAGATTCCACAAAGGAAAAGGGTGAACTGGTTAAGGGAAGCTCAGCTCCAAAATTGGGGCAAATTTCAATTCAACCACTGCCTAGGAAAAGTAAATAGAAGTCTTATCTGGAGTCAAACGCGCGGATGTTCTTAAAGATTCATGTAATCAAAATGGTATAATGCTTAACAAAACTTCCAAGTCCAAAACGAGAGCAAATCTTACATGTTTGGGCCCATGACTATTAACATATTTGATGCTTCAGAAATAAAGATATTATTTGGCTGCAAAAAGAGCTAATTGTTAAAAGAAATAATAACAATCAAAGAAACATTAAAAAAAAAAAGAAAGATACATACAACAAACTCATTGTGTATGCTTTCCAGTATAGGATGTCTTCCAGTATCAATTGCCAATGGACCATTGCCTATGGGAAAGTGACCATATGAAACATATTGTCATCTCAGTCGTGAAAGGGAAATGTGCTAGGAATAAATACCTACTTGTAAATTCCGGTCTAGTATATCGCTCCACAGTCTTGGTTGATATCGTATGAGCAAATGAGTTAACAATCATATCTAGTAGGCATAAGACTTCAGCTAACAACGTGAGTGCCGAGACATCCTCCCTTATGGCATCTAATAATGCTGGAATTTTAGTACATAACAGTTAGTGATCCAGAATAAATACATATATGAAGAATGTTAAAAGACAGTACATATAGATAAACAATTGCCTTAGCATTATCACCGTAACTACACCAGCAACAGAGAGAAGATAAATTATTGTCATAAGAAAGGATATCCTCTGGATGGCTGTCATCCATTTTTAACTCCTTTATGATATGCTGATCGCCATTCACGTTACACAACTTCAATCAGAATTACAAATTCCATATGGAAATCGACTTAGGGCAAGATAAAGTAAAGACTTTCCTCCCTATAGTGTCCAGTGGAATTACTATAATTTCGTTTGTCTAAAGACTTCAGAAGCATCTTAAATCACAATAGCACTAGCACAGTAGCTTGACAACAATATTACTTTTTCAAAACCTCTTAGAAAGAGAATTAAGTGAACAAGTGGATGAAATATGTCAAAATCTCTCTCTGAGTTTGCTGATCCCCAGCAGAAAGCCACTTTTCCTTCTTAATTTGCATAGGTGGTCAATAGAAAGTCTTATCAGTCAATTGCAGCACATATCTTGTCCATAGTATTATAATACTTACAGAACCTTCTCAACCTTAGTCTAGGTCATGAGACGCTTAATCTAGAGACGGAGGGTTAAGCACACAAGTGAAAGTTGTAACAAAAATTACTACAAAAGCAACTCTTGACAACCTTCAAGGCAAACTTCTGTTCTTAAAAAGCACTCCTCTGCAGCAGACTTGTTTCTGACATTCAGCTGCACTTAGTGCAATGAAGCAAAATTAAAAGAGCAAACTTTTGAAAAGCCATTAAAATTATTTGCAAGTCCATCCAATAGACAAGTCCTCATGACATTAACACAAAGATAATGTATGTATATATATTAGATAGGGGCCTCAATGTCACATATTAACAAAACTGGTTGGAAGTGCTTTAAAATTCAGTCCATTTTTCAATGCTCTGATTTTAATCAAGGAAAATATTTAGACATCAATCTCAGATCCAGTCACCCAGCATAAATGCTGTCCATCAACTAACTAAAGCAAGGAGGAAAAATTGGGAAGGGACGCAAATTAGAAGCTATAGACAAGTCGGCACAGCTATATGATGATTGAGTTGGGCGGATATCATGAACCTTGGTAGCTTTAATTTTATGTGCATCTCCTCATGTATTAAAAGGCTGTAACCCTAATCAATTTCAGAAAATATTTTCATCCAGAGTTAATCCAATGTCAGGATGAGCAATCAACTGGAACTTGATAGTATTTACTATCAACAGACATGTATACCAACTATAGAAAAAAAACTCCCATAACATTAAAAAAAAGACAAATAAACATAACTCTACGTCAATTTGTTAGATAACAAGAAGGGAAAAATGCTTGCACTTGCACTTAATTTTGGAAATACAAATGGTCAATGATCAACAAAAATCTATCATTATAACAGAAATCAAATAAAATCAAATATCCATTGGATGTACATGGATACTCACCGAAGCAAGTTCCAGAGTCGAACAATGGATGTTGTTTCCATGTTTCAGGACCTGATTTATGATCAACAAACTTTTAGAAGCCAAATAAAAAAGCAAGCTCTTTTGCTGCAAATAATTAGTCTTTCAACCTGGATGAATTTGCTGGGAACTTTGCCCTGAATATCCTTGCGCGGGATGCTGAAGTAAAAACCTTGTCTATTGTTAAACGGAAGTTTTAAATTTGGAAGCTTAAATTCTTCGCGGTACTTGTTCGCAAGATTATGTATAGCTGTCACACATGGAGGAGAATACAATAAAAACAACTGTAACAAATGAAAGGAAAATGTAAAATACGAAAGTGGCAATAAGACCAGATAGTAGAAAACCTTCACTTGTGTCACAAAATGTTCTCCGTGCAATATCAAGAAGTCCATCAATTCCAGCTTTGACAGCAAAACATTGCTGTGTTCGGGCAACAAAAGGGACCCGCGCATGAAGCACATCTTCATCAATTACCTCAACGATTCTTAGGAAAACAAAATAAGAAATGAGGCGAATACTTAGTACTTATCCAAGTTTAGATAGATTACAGTTGAACAAATGGTCTTATCATGGTCAAAGCCCTTGTTAATGTTTATTGCATCATCATAAAAATTGAGGCTACATGCTTAAGCAACCATATATACAGCCACAATTTTTTGGCCAACAGAAAGAAAATCCATATTAGAGACCTTATAAGTTTACCTAGAGATTGAGACTTCTACCTTAATGAAGCTCAACAATATAATGCACAAGGAAATCAATAGTTTCTATATTGCAATAGAACAAAAACGTTTCTTCCAAACTGCAAATTAGAAAGCTACGAAGCACATGAAACAGTTTAATTGGACCAAAATGCGGCTGATCTACAGGGCTTTTAGTTCAGATGCAACCTTATCATCGTAAGATGTTGTGCCTCATAAATTCAGCCAACGTGGATGGAAGAAGCTCAAGTTTAGATTTGACTTCTAAATCTTAGCTACTAGTGTAGGGTTACATGCAACACACCTCTTTCTAATGGAAGGATATTTCTCATCTTCACATATGGTTCTGTAAACATTTGAAAGAAGAAAACCTTTTGCATCCTTAAGCACCTGCAATATTACAAGGCTTTGGTAATTTAAAACATGTTCACCTTCACTGAAATCATATGATTACTTGAATTGAAAAAATTCACCTTCGAAAGTAAAGGCAACGCATCTAAAGCAGTTTTTAGTAGAATAATGCTCGATATCAACAACTGGCTTTTTCTAGCATTATCAGCACCCGAGACCTCATTTGTAATTTTCTTTGGCTTAAAACAAAAATGACAGAGTACCCTATCTGGATAAACAAACAGGAACATTTTTATTATTAGAGAATAACAAAAAGATACCAACTTCAAACATATTATGTTTTTTTCCTTCTGTTACCAATCTCTTTTGGAAATTTTCGAAGAACCTGAGAAAGTCCAAAGAACAGCTGTTCATTGCTCATCAGCTCATCCTGAAATTAGCAAAAGAGATGCACATTAAATGTGAATAAACAGAATTGTTGATGAAAGCAGTGTTCAAGCTGGAAACTTCTACAGCTATGGGAAATCAGATAGATCAATAGCAAAATGATGTCTGCACCTAGGTATGAAGCACAAACTTTGACATAGCTTTGGGAAAACCAATTATGCAGCCACAAACAATAATGCCTTACATGCAGGAAACAAATCCTACAGCCTCTCAAAATAAGACCAAGTCACATTAGCTATTAATCTACTTACAACCATAAGAACAAGAGATTGACAACTGTGATTATCTTTAGAAGATCCACCTAAATGAAGTCATCAATGACAAACTCAATCTTCGTGAATATTGACATGTATGCTTCTTTTGTTGTTTCAGATTTTACAATCCTATGGATCTGAAGATGAGTCAAACTGTAAATGGTTTACAAGTAAAAAGACCTTATCAGATTAAAACAGCCGGAGAATTCTGAGACCGTATAGTTCATAACTGACCAGGCAATCAAGACGAGTATTGATAGTTACAACGTCTTTTAAAGGCTGCAGCAGATTAGCACGCAGTAGTCTAGTCCTGGAATAGAATGGAATTCAGGATCAATCTCACTCTGAAATGTTATTGTGTGCAAATAAGTACACAAATGACGCATTGTAATGGAAACACTTTCTTTTAAATACTGAATGGCAATGTCTCTTCCCATGTTTCATCCCAAAAGATATGTTTTGTTGACATACCCGCCAGTGGTTTTTGTTGTCTTCAACATTTGAAATAGGCTTTGTTTCTTGTTGGTTGTGCCCCAAAGGGCCGAATGCGATGGTTCAATGATTTCCAAATTTTGGACGCTGCCATGTATTTTCACACAATTGCTTGAGGAAGAATACGACAGATTTGGAAGATAGGAAAAAAAGATGAATAAGTGAATAAATGTTATACAAACCTGGTAACTATTATTTGTACAATTGAAACAAAGACATAATTCTGACAGTGGATAAACAGAATGGAAAAAAGTAAAGGAGAGACAGAAACTTACCTTGTGGCATCAATATTCATGTGATCAAATGACCCATTAAAAGTAATCTGGAGATGTGAAAGCCTCATGAGGAAGATCGTCATATACGAGTAACTGAGAAGCCATCTAACCAATCAAGTACAGAATGCGCTGACGACTTTCAACACTTATTAAGTGAACCCAACTAACTCAAGGAATATATATCAGATTTGAACTTTGTACAAGTCATAAGGTAGATATGAAACCCGTGCATCAAAATATTAAGTGATTATGATCATCAATTGAGTACAAGTTCCACATCATTATAACATGGAGAAGAATTTTACTTAATACAACATTATTAACCACTCAAATAGAGATCAGTGCGGCTTCCAACACATTATCACCTTTGCATTAGGAAAGGAGGGCAAATGTTTGTCATAGATGACCGCGGATTTTTATACAGACTTTCACTGTGTGCAAAAGGGGTACAAAAGTTATAACATTAGAAATAAAGTACCGTTAGAGAGTGGTTTGTGACAATGACCCCTTTCTCTGCTTCTATCCTGCAGTCAGAAGCAGAATGATTAATCAAGGAC
Source organism: Erythroxylum plowmanianum (assembly GCA_025531925.1). NCBI lineage: Eukaryota > Viridiplantae > Streptophyta > Magnoliopsida > Malpighiales > Erythroxylaceae > Erythroxylum > Erythroxylum plowmanianum. The sequence continues at coordinate 26,568,913 of JANVCQ010000001.1, forward strand.
ATCAAATTTTGGAACTACTAGGAAATGCATGGCAGCCTCTGAAAGCTCTAAAGAAAGTTAAGATGATAAGAAATAGTCAAAGTAAGAAAACATAGAGTGCAGAAAGAAAAGGAAAAGGAAGAAATAAGCTTCCAAAATGATGGCCAGGCCCTAGCTAGAGATCCCTTGCTTACAGAGTTATTTAACTTCATTTATACAACTAGTATTACGTTTTTCTCTAGATCATCTGAACCTTGCTTGTCGGAACTTGTTTTAAATATATGTAGGAACAAACTTGAAGAGCTTTTCAGCAGTTGTACATGCAGACATACAGTTATTCAGGCAAAGTATATAGCCGTTGTAAGTTTCTTGCGTTTGATGGTATAAAATTATTTCATCATCAAAAGCTGCATATCAATTATCACAACCATCAAAATCTTAGCCAACGAGAAGAAATCAGCATCCAGATTGATAGTCAATGATTGCTTATAACGTAACCCAAATAACAAAAGTAGATGCTTCTTAAAATCCCAAATGCAGTATCAGGCGCTCTGGAGTTTAAGTTCATTGCTCCCATAATAATTAATGATTCAACCATAAAAATAACTTGTAAAATGTTCAAAATCTTCTCTTCATAAGGTACAGTGACAAGAATACCATTTGATTGTAGCTGCAGTAGCAGCCAAGCAGAGATAATATTGCTTATAGTAGGTATCTAATCCAAGGGCTGAAGGTTCCTTCGCTGCTAGACTTTTTATCAGTACAGCACCCTGGAACAAGGATCAACAAACACAGTGTCGTTAAAAAAAAGCATTTTAATTTCCCGAAATAACTGAACCATTGAAGACTTGCAATCCTATACAAACCTTAGTGTCATCGAAGCAACCACGAGCCATTACAACCTACAAAATTCAATACACACGAGGTTCACACAACCACACCCAGAAAGAGAAATTTGAGTCAAGAAAAAGAAGATGGCGAACCTTCTTGACGGAAGCATAAAAGCGATTGACTAGTTCGGAGACTCCGACCATGCCATCAGGAGCTAGTTTGTTTGGAGGAACAATGATCACCATTGGATCGTAAAACTGAAGCAATGTCTTTGTATTCTGGTACGAGCTGCTTGTTTCAATGTATTGTGAAAGATGCAGCGAAGCTGACCTTAAGTCAAAAGCCGCCATCCCAACCTGTCACTCGCACAATTTACAACTTCCTGATATTATTATGATTGTTTTCATTACATTCACCTCCAGGAACCACTTCAACTTTAGTATCTAACTAAAGCCTATAAACAAACATCACGAGCAAAATATTTAGATTTGAGGTTCAAATTTGCTCACGAAGAAAACGCGAATATCTAACTGAGTAGTCCTTTCTTCATTCTCTTTCCAATGTTTTACTTAGCATTTTCTCGGAATCCAAACAGAAAATAGTACCTCTTTGGCTCTGTTCTCAATAAGGCCGATTACGATGCTTGATCTCTCTTCTCCGTCGTCTCCCATTTTTCTTCTGGATGCTAAAATTTTAAAAGAACATTTTAAACCTTGGCGCGAATTTATAGAGGAGCATAAACTGTCTTCTGCTGATAACCGGGCACTCGCCCAATGCCCGTGTGATATAACTTACTATTCACATAAAATATTTATTTAGAGAGTAAATAAATAATCCAAAATTCAAATAAAAAGGTTGAATTAAATTGATATTTATAAATTTAACATTTTCGAATTTTGATTCAAAATCATTCAAGCAAAAAGTAATTGTAATTCAAATTCAAATTTGAAACTTTTTAATTAATAGATACATCAAAAATTTTAGAATAATACATTTCATTAGTTATTTTATGTTTATAGAAATTACTTTTCAAAATATTTGCATAAATTAATGCAATTAAATTATTTTGGATGGAGAAATTTATGAAATAAAGAAAATGCATGTAATTAATGTAATTAACTAGGACAACACCGCACTTCCTCCTCGGTTCCTCCACTCCCTCCTCTCCGATCTCCACGCATCGCCACTCACGGGCTCACTATTACCGAACCATTTTCAGGCTTCATTGCATGCCCTCTTCAGTTCCTCCACTCTCCACCATCGTCTACCGTCTACTGTCCACCGTCCACTATCCACCACTTCTAGAGTTGACATTTGCCAGATTTAGAAAAGATCCAAATTCATGCCCGACTCGACCTGACCCAAAATTTTGAACCACATATGTTGAGAATGTTTTTGTGTGTTTTTAATTGGTTTTTTGCTTAATTGCATTTGTGAATTGTGATTGCGAATGTGTTGGATTGTTAGGTGTTGAAAATTAGAAATAAATTGTTTGGATTTTTAATTTTGTATTGGGTTGGAAATTTGGAATAGAGTTGAATGAATAATGCACGGTTTTTCTGATGATGTTCGTTATGATTTGGTTCATTAACAGCATGGCTATGCATGAATTGAGATTTTGAATTTTAAACATACCATACTATTTGTATTTGTAAGCAATCACAAACTATCATCATACAAAAGAAACATTTAGGCATTGCAATAGTAATTATGAATATGATTTTTTTCCAATACATATATTAGAAATTTATATAATTAAAATGAATATAGTTTAATAATTTCTTTTTTATGTTAATGAAACTAACTAAAATTTTCTCCATCCTCTTTTATAAAGAATAAAGATAAAGAATTGATAATAATTTTTCTTAATTTCAAATACTAAATTTAAAGCATTGCTTAAAGAAGTGTTTCCAAAATTAAATATAAATAAATGCAACATCTTAGAATATAATCAATTTTCATCTCTTTTTTTTTCCTTGTTGTTGATATCAAACTTGAGCTTCTGTAAGATATCATTAAAGTGATTGAGTTAATATCATAAGCTTGTGGATTAGGCAGGCTTAATGCTATTAATTGTGAAATCATGCATCTATCCATTCTTTCATTCTCATGAGAAATTGTTATGTATTTTTTCATTGAATTTTATGTCACCGAACACTAGTTCAATTTATTTTAAGTTATGCATGAAACCTATTTCTGAAAAAATAAGTTCAATCTAGTCCAACTTAACATTCCATCTACCATGCATGCAATTTAATCATAAGTTAATATATCTTGTTACTTCAATCATATGTGATAGAACTAATATTCTTTTATAAGATACAAATGTAAAGTTCTGCTAGCAAGTGTTGTTAGAAATACATGTTTGTGGACTGATATAATCACAACTTAATTCCATATGTCTACTCACAATTGAATTGCCTAATGTATATTTAATAACCATAATGGGATGGTTAATTTGCTAATTGCATTTGAGGCACATGGTGGTACCCTAATTACTATATGTTGGCCCATTAAACTATAGTCCATATTCCCATTCACTATGATACAATTAGCCCATTCTACCCCTTAGGGTAGAACATGTCATATACATGACATAAGGTGTGGTTGTTTGTGTGTAAGATACATAGTGTGTGTGTTTGGGTAAAAGAGAAGAGGGTGTTCTACCATTAAGCTCTCTTGCAAAGGTTTGTGTTTCTCTCTCTCTTTGATAGGTTTTGAAGAAACATGGAGAAGATGCAAATCCCAATTCCAAGTATTGGAGGTATGCTTCTTGAATCTTATTATGCTCTAAATAAAATGGATCTTGGTAGTTGAATGTGGTTTAATGCTGCATTGATTTAGCAATTGGTATCAGAGTCAGGTCATTGGATTTTAGAGCTTCATCTTCGATTGTTTTTATACCTCTTTTGGTTGAAATTAGTTTTTGACTAAACAACTTCGAAAGGATATATTCGTGGTTCAGAAGCGTTGCTTGGCTATTGTTGTTGTGTTTTACCTCTATTTTGGAGCAAGAACCACGGTTTTTTGGGTGAGTTTTTCGTGTTTTATCCATGGCCGAAATGGGTTTGTTGCTTTCTTTTCTTTGGAGCACCGTTGGCTAAAATGGATATATTAGATCCATAGATCGTGAAAAATGGAAGAAAACGTCGCAAAAATCGTCGAAAAAGGAGGTCGGAGGAGGGAGAAACAGTCGGGTTGGACCGGCGGGTCCGCGAGTCGACCCGCCAACCCGACTGAAGGTCAGGGACGACGCGGGACTGCGTCGTCCCGCGGACCCAACCCACTCGCATGCCGACTTGACCGTGCGGGGCTCGCGTGCCGCCACGCGTCCTATCCGGGTCGACCAGGGGCCCCCGATCCGATCTAATAAAATATTATTTTTTATTTTATTTTTTTTAAAAAAAATTTCATACTAATTTTTTTCTGGACATTTTTTTGGTATTTTGCTCCAAATTTTATTTCTTTTTTTTCATATGTTTATGCATAAGATTAGTAAGTAATTTTCTTTGATAACTCAAAGTGTTTTAATCTTGTATGGCATAAGCATGTTGTTGTTAACAATATTTAATGCTTATTTTTACTTGCCGTATAATTGAGCATGTGAAACTATTTATAATGAGGAATTTATTTAAATATTAACAGATATTTAAAATTTGTGTTTTTCCTCTACAATGACGTTAAGATCCATATGGGTAATTAATTATCCTGTCGATAATTACTACTTTGTAGGATGTTTAATATGGTGAAGAAATTTTATTAAAATATTATGAACTGCACAATTTTTCTATCCTTTCGATAGTATGTTGTTGATTTGGTTGTGATATTTTAATAAATTGTTCTTACCTGTGAA
>JANVCQ010000001.1:26590663-26606335 GCA_025531925.1 Erythroxylum plowmanianum
TATCCATTTTTTATGACTCAACCCATATCCATATCCATATCCATCGGTTTTTACGATTTACTGTCCATATCTATATCTATTGGGTCGAGTAGTGCGGATATTAATCGGGTTGAAAACCCCCTGCCATCCCTAGACTCTGCAGATGGGGTTATCCCCAACTTGCCATTTAACCATCACTGTTGCATTAAAATATATCTTCTAAAGATCAAAGTTGAATCAACCCACGAAAATAGTATTAGAGAAATTGAATTTTTCATTTGTATCCCCACATCCATCTTTCTTGTTCTCGCACGGTCAACAAGCTCAAATGGCCACAAGTGATATCTATATCAGAACTTTGCTCCTAGAGCATAAGAAGGAATATCTAAAATCATTTTAGTCTGTTTAGAACCAGGTGAATTCAACATTGAATTCAATGTTACAATTGAATTTAATTCACCTGTTTGAAACAGAAAAATAACTATAAATTAAATTTATATGTGGAATTGAAACTCACTCTCCTTATACATTCAATTCGGCCAACAATTCATGTGATTTCAATTCCAAAAGGCTGCTACTCTTCTTTTAAAACGTTGAAACCTTCATCTTTCCATAATACCCACGCTCAACTTGACAACAACATTAAGAAAATGATACCTTTTCACTGTCTTCTTGTTTCCTTTTCCACCGCCATAGTCAATCATCTGGCATTAATAAATAAAGTTCTTCACGCTCTCACTCACTCGCTCTCTCACTCCTGATGATCCATTATATCGTTTTCGATTTTCTCAGGAAAAAAGGAACACTTCAAAAGTTCTTGTGAAGTAAAAGAATGACCACTCTTAAACTTCCTTCTCATGTTACTGCTCCATCTGAGGACACTGAACAACTCTGAAAAGCCTTTGAAGGTCTACCCGCTTTACTCTTTCTTTAACAATACCATCAGTTGTTTAGTTTTTGATAATCTACCCCTTTTTGTGATGTTATAAAGCTGATTTATTTGCTTTTAATTGTGGTTGTTGAAACATCAGTTGTGTTTATATTGTTGTTCACTCATCTACTTTTGGAAGATCAATCAATCCCTGAATTTTTTTTAATCTCTGTTTTACTTTCCGTTTATGTTGCAATGGTTATTTGTGCGCTTAGTTTCTTGATATTTGGTGGCTGATTGCATTTTTATTTCTTAAGATATCGATAGCACAGGAGTAAATGTATACCCCTGTATGATATGAAATAATTGAATTCATTTAAATTGTGTTCCACACAGTTAATTGAATTCAATTATAATATTACTAGATTTATTCCGAACAGTGTAAATTCAATTCAATTCAACCTTATTAACGTAATTGAATCCAATTTGCTAATGAATTCAATTCGAAAGTTTCCAAAACACTCAATAATTAAATCCAATTCGATAATGAATTCAATTGGAAGATTTCCAAACAAGCATAAATCCTTTTAGCTATTCTCTATACGAAACCAATGCAAGTGATAAGGTCAAGCTATAAACCCAGAATCATACGAGATAGACTCAACGCAGGAGAGAATTGAAATCAAAGCACACCTATGTCTGCTTGGAGTAAGTGGAGGAAGAAGAAGCAGCACGCTTGATACGAAACATCATGGAACCTAGGGGTAAGACCACTCCAACTATCATAATCGCCGCTCCTATTATGTATCTCAATGGACTCGGTGGTTCCACCTCTATGATTCTCCGGTACTGCTCTCCAGACCCGAGAACACAAAAATCTATGTCTGATTAAAAATCAATTTCGACGTATAAAATGTATGTATAGAAAGAGATTTGGATCGAAAAAGACTTACAGGCATGATTTAGCCCTCTGAAATCCAAACGGAGAGACCTCAGTCAGAGCGATGATCAAGAAAGGGGGGATTTGGGAGAAAGAATTAGGGTCTCAGAGATTTGATTTGGGATTTTACAGGAAACAAGCAAATAAACCAATTTAGAAACGGACGAAGATCCATGGTTACTTTACTGGGCATGTAAATGTTGTCGTTTGGCTTTTTCCTGTAGTAAAACGACACTTCCCCTCTCATAGACATAAGTATATCTGGCATTGGCCCACTCCCACTGATGTGGATTGGAAGGTGAACCAACCTCCACAAGTGCACTGGGAGAAGAGCAAAAAAGATTAAGGGTATGTTTGGAAGTTTAGGATGGAATGGAATCGAATGACAATTAATGGAATGGGACGGAATGGAATGAAGTGGAGTGGAATGAAATGGGTCACTTCATTATTTGAAAGTTTAAATAAAATAAGAGAGGGTTTGGAAGGCAAACTATGCCATTCTATCCCTGACCCCCCAATTTGAGAGATCACAAAATATTAGATTTTGGATGACAAAGGATGGCTTCCAAAGCCATCAATTGCCATTCCATCCTGTTTTAAAATAAACTTCCAAACAATGGTTTGAATTATTTGGGTCATTCCATTCCTTTCCATCCCTCCACCCACATCCAAACATACCCTAAGGCCACCAAAAGCTTGGTGGGTTCCTCTGGCTGGCGGAGCTCTGTACCATTTCTTTCTCGTTTCTTGGGTTTCAGAGAGAGTGAGATATGAGTTCGGTACAAAGAAGGGTCTCTTCCAGCCTCCGACAAGTTGTGGGATCCGCGAAAAGATCCTACAAGGCTTTGAGATGGCGTGGGGAGTCCTTGGATTGCTCTTCCTCACCCTTTCTCACCCATGGCGTCCATGTTTTCCAATGCCCTGTGAGTCTTTCTTTTGGTGTATTGTGTTAAGGAAAGACAATGCGAGCGTACTGATTCTGAAAGATACGTTCTTTTCCTGGTTTGGTGATGATTAGGATTCGGTGGGCATCGTAGCCAAGCTATCAGATTGTATTGCTACTAGAGGTGGAAACATTCTGGGTGCCGATGTTTTCGTGCCTGAGAAAAAGAGTGTCTTCTATTCTAGAAGGTGACTCTTATCATAATTGTCTGTTATTCTTTTTTGGTTTTGCTTTAAAAGCTTTCCACAATCGTGAACACCAATGACACCAGTATGGTCAAGAGGGCTTTGGGTTCCTTTGTTTTATTAAGGTTACACAATACTTTTTCTTGATGCTACTCTATGGTTAAATTATAGAGCTTCATTCTAAATGGGTCCTTTTTGGGAATGATATTGTGGTGCATGCTGTAGTTATATATCAAAAGTTGATTTTGGAACTTGATTGTTTTTTTTGTCCGGTGATTATCTGAGAGCATGCAGGTTTAGTTTATTGAGTAGTGACATTGTTGTGAAACCAATCATTTCGGGCCCATAGTTTTTTAGAATCTGATTGTTGGTCATCATAGGCTAGAATTCATTAGACTTGTAAATATTTGATTCTAAACGAGAGTTTCATAGCAATGTACTAGTGTTTGATCCATTTAATTGTCTGAGCTTGTGAGGGCTCATTATCTGTGTTGTGTGGCAGTGAGTTCATTTTCGACCCTAGTAAATGGCAACGAGTTCAAATGGAGGAGGACTTTCTCAGACTATCACAAATGTTCAATGCAACAAGATCCGTTGTACGAGTTCCTGATTTAGATCCCAAGTTCAAAATTGCTATTCTTGCTTCAAAGCAGGTACGGCTAATTGTATTAACTGTTCTTGTTAAGTTTTTTGTGTTATGATATCTCTCTGTTGTTACAGGAACACTGCCTCGTTGATTTGTTGCACGAATGGCAGGATGGGAAACTTCCAGTTGACATATCTTGTGTAATAAGGTGGATGCTTGTAGCATGTTGCCTTTCCAGTGCTAGTTTTTTCTCTTCAGATCCTAATTATAGCTATTCATTCAATTTACAACAGTAATCACGATAGAGGACCTAACACGCACGTGTCTCACTTTCTTGAAAGAAATGGTATTCCTTATCATTATTTGGCCACAACTAAGGAGAATAAAAGAGAAGAGGAGATCTTGGATTTGATTCAGAACACCGATTTTCTAGTCCTGGCCAGGTATATGCAGGTAATTCTGATGCTAGTTTCACTGGCAGTTTATTTCAAGTCCTTACTGCATTGACATTGATGGAAATCAAGACTGTGGTTCTGTTGACAGAAGAAACAGGCTTGTGCATGTTTTTATGGGTCCTGCTATTTGCACAATCCTATGAAATTGATAAATGGGAACCTTCATCACAATACGAGAAATTATTTGGAACATTTGGAACTCAAAAGCTTTGCCTTTAATTGCAGGTATTATCAAGAAAGTTCTTGGAGAGCTACGGGAAAGATGTAATTAACATTCACCATGGCCTTTTACCATCTTTTAAGGGCGGGCATCCATCCAAGCAGGTTAGCAATTATCTTATTTTTTTGATACAGATCTCATCATTTTCAGTCACCTTTCTTTTCTAGCATATAATATGCTGCAAATTTTGGCAGGCTTTTGAGGCAGGCGTAAAATTAATTGGTGCAACAACTCATTTTGTGACTGAAGAACTTGATGCTGGTCCTATTATTGAGCAGATGGTAATTATTCTTTGGCATTTTGCTGATATAGTGTTCTGGATTATTTCTATGGAGCGACATTCCTTCTAGATTTTAGTTACTGCTGTTTGCACTTTGAATCAATATCATATTGATTACAGCTTCCTAATGACTGATACTGGATCAGTGTCTACTTAAAGTCAAGGTTACAGATGCAAATAGCCATCCATATGGTCTGTGCTCTGCGTATGACCATTCACCTCTCTGGTTCATTAGCTGAAGATTTATCCTGTTCGTGTGATTTGGTCAAGTTATGGTTCATTGTATATTGTGCGTGTTGTTAAACAGTATTACTTGGTAAAAAGCTCTTGATCAGGTCTATGAACTGCTGAGGATATCCTGAATTGATTGCAACTGTCCATAATATACTAGGCAATCCTTGTATTGACCTTGGATTTTGTATGAGCTTGTCTCTGTTGTATAAAAGGCATTGAAATTGAGTCCAGCATTCAAATCTAACATGTTGAAGATAAATTAGGAGCTGTTGAGAAAGGAAGGGGGATTTATGATCTCTTTGGTTCCTTTTAGTAGGAACACGAAACAGGCTTGACTTGATGAAGTGATTAGAAGAATCTGCTTATAAAGCTGACTTATTCTGAAACTAATGATGTAGATAAACATTTTTATCAACAATTTGTGAGTAGCATTACTATGTGAAAGAGTAAAGATATGATTTTATGTGCATTAGCCCATTTCTCATCTGATTAGAAGGATTCGTAGAACTTATTTGATTATAAGACGATGAAATTGCAACTCCTTAGAAACTTTCCATCTCACTACCGCTAGTTTTGGATCTAGATTAATCAGAATCTAACTCCCATCTTTTGGCATCACATCTGCAAAACTGCTCTCTTAGTATTTGGAGTGTGGACATCATCTCAAGATTGCTTCCATCTGTGCTCTTATTACTCTCTAGCAAGGTATCTTTTAATGTGTCTGTTTTCGTATTGCAGGTTGAGAGAGTCTCCCATCGAGATAACTTGCGGACTTTCGTACAGAAATCAGAGAACCTTGAGAAACAGTGCCTCGCAAAGGCCATAAAGTCGTATTGTGAATTGCGGGTCTTGCCTTACGAGGACAACAGAACTGTTGTATTTTAGTGTCAAAGTAGGCTACTTGCTGTGTATAACTTCTCAGAATCCACACCACGTTTCTAACATCCTTGAAAGTAATAAATAAACAGCAGCATAATCCTCTGAACCACAAAGTTGTTGCATTAGAATTTTCAGATACTTGAACTGGGAATTTTGATCAAGCACATCTAGAGACAGTTGATCATTTACTTGAAATTGATACTTGTGGCTGCTTCATTTGCTGTAAGAGTAGTGATACAGGGGGCTTCTCCAAGTGAAAGGCCAAAAAAGAGGGGAAAGTGGGAAACAAATAAGGTTTCGTTGCTCTGGATAGTGCTTTACCTTCACCACAACCAAAAATGGTTACAGGAAGGTTTATACATATACATATATCATCTTATTACAAGGATAAACTAAATTTTATACCATAATAGCATCAGGATATCCATTTTAAGTACTATAAAACCTTAGTGTCTCGTACTCCTGGACTGCATGTACATGATAGATAATGTTCTATATACTATTGCTTATACTTAGACACTCCAGCGAACGTTCTGTTACTTGAAAGTGGCTAACTTGATGAAGTAGATTTTGAATCCCATCAACCCATTTCTGCTTATGGATCTTGTTCTTGCACTTGAATTCCAGAAGACCCTGTACAGTCTTGACGCCGAAGTAGACTTCTTCTAAGCTATCCGTTTCTTTTCTATAAGGCCATGCAAGTGTGTCATCACAAACTCCATAAACTACGCCTGTTAAAGAAGATTCACAGGTTAAATGGTATATATACAGACGATGGATGGTGAAGCAATATCTAACCAGATAGTAAAAGGTAATGAAAAGCTTACATTTATGTTTCTTGCAGAAGGCTCCTCCAACATTTTTGCTCTTGATCTTAATTATGACCTGTAAAATATATAACGTTACGGAGGTGATCCTTTGAAAATGTGTCCGGTTTTCAACTTCAGATCATTAATTATGTACCTGAGACTTCTTGTTGAGATAAACAGAAACCCTTTTCCACCGAAGTACTCCTGAGAGTTTCAACAGTGACGAACTCAGTTTTAGCAGTTAAACTGTGAGCGTATTTATAAAGAACTGTGAATGAATTTGAAACAAGTACTGAAGAGAACACAAACCTTTTCTTGTGTGTTGCAATAGTTCTCCAACACATGGAGGACTTTGTTCTTCCAACTGACCAATCAAAGCAGAACCCCAGTGGTCAACTATCATTCCCTTGTCACAAGGACTTATAGCTGCGTTCTTCCTTGCTTCTTTAGGCAATCTTGCTCTGAGAGCTGCTTCTCCTCTCAAAGCTAATTCAGAAGGGAAAACAAATATCTTGGTTAACCAATGAACAATGACTGACCCCAGTAGGGACCAAATAATTCTCATTGCAGTTGGTTTACTATATCTGATATCAAAATTTGTATGGGAAAACAGAATTTCATATAAACTTGAGTCATTTGTCTTTCATTCTGAATAACTCAAGAACTGCAATGGCACACTATTTCAAAGAGGTGAACCTCTTCGATGTCAAAGATTCGGGTTTAGGATTTTGTTTCGGATAACTAAATTTTAATACTGGAAGAGGAGGTCTTACTAATTCATGGAAGCTGTGAGTTCTTGAAGAAATGATTAATTAGACAAATACCTGTAGCAGCAGCTGCAGTGAGGGTCATAAGATCGCCAGGACTTTGGACATCAACTGCTGATCTCACAACAGAAGCCACACGATCATGATCAGCTCCAGCTGATTCTGCTAGTTCAATGCAATGTGAGGCCAACAGTTCTGTAGCAGATGCCAATGCCATGTTCATTTTGGAGCCAGAGGTGCTGGAAGTTCCTGGAGCAACCACAGAGGCCAGAGCTGCAGCTAATCCAGCAACTGATATTGCAGAGTGCACATGTGCATTTTCCAGTCTGGCCTTATCTTTCTTCTTCACAGTCCCAGTGTTCAACTCTTTGTGGTGATGAAACCATCTGCCCAGTGACCCGGTTCTTCTTGAATTTATTGAATTCATAACTTTCTTTGACTAAAAATAAAAGCAAAATTGCATGTATGAGAGTTATATTTGAAAATCCAGTGGCTTTGCAGTGACATGAGAAATTGCTGAGCTGAGGGACTTACCAGATGTTGAGAAACTGTAGTTTCTGGGAATATACCGGGATTCTTGTCAATGGAAAATTGTTTCTGCTTCTGAGAAAGAGCTTTTGAAATCTCTGAAGCAGAAAGACTCCAAGATCTAGACAAGAATTCCATAGGCTCTTTTGGTGTTTGTGGTTGCTGGATTGCTGGGAGCAATTCAACTGGTTCTGTCTCTTGATCCTCCTTCAAGAAATCTAGTATACATGTATTGCTCCAAGCAGGATTGAGTCCACTATCCATTTCTTCAAATTGGTCGATTTTGATTCAAATGAATTCCTCAACTCTTTCTCCCTATAAACGAAAGTATCAAATCAACCTAATGTTCCCTGCCAAAACAGTCGAACAGGTACTTAGAAAGATATTGTAAAAAAGGACAAGAGTATAAATGTTTAGAGCTTGAAAGTTAGTTTCTTTTGCACTGTGAACTGAAACCAACCTTTTATATGCGTTCGTCAGGAGACCAACGAACTGTACCATTGGTGGGCAGAACAGATGACAAGAGCCTTGAAAAATTTTCTAGTGCTTTGAACCACCAAGAAACAAGACCAATGAACTTCAGGAAGGAATCAAAAGCTCCGAGGACAAAGCAGAATTTACGAAGCTCGAAAGCGTTACCCCAAAATAAAGGGGAACTGTTGCTGAAAAGCTAAGCAACTAAGCACAGACTTCCACGAGCAACCATTGGATTGCTTTGACTGTCCTGCTTTGCAGGGAGGCTATAGATTATAGAGTTGTCGTTTTGTGGGGTTTATGAGTTTGAAGCTTGGAAGTGCGTGTAAGAGACTAGCCAATGGCAATGCATGAACTTTTGCTTGACGGTGGGGACGGTTCAGGGTCAGGATTCTCTTCTTATCTGTTATCAGCAACTTTCCTGGATGGGGACTTCAGTTCAGGACACTTTTGGCTTGTTCTTTCACCTGGAGGCTTGTGCTTAAAGCTATGACGTATCAACATTATTTCACTGTACTCTATTATTCAATGTACTTAAACAAAACAATTGTATGGAGTATACATATGAATTTAGGAAAAGTACTCTTCAGTGTTATTATTGAGACAGCGACGTATCCACCAAACTTCATTCCTGTCTGTACATGGAACTAAATAACCAAAGTGATTCTAATGAGATGATTTTGCTTTAAAGAACTTTTTTTTTTTTTTAACCCACGTAGTGTTCTAGGAAGATCCCAACTGTAAGAAGACGTTTTTAAGTCATCCACTCTTAAATTAATCCTCGCTCGCATTCGGTTAACCTGTAAGGGGTAAAGCGTTGGCCAAACAGATTTTTTTATTCTCAGGACTTGAACTCGAGACCTCTGGTTAAGAGATGAGAGTGTTGAACCACTTACACCAACTTATTTGGTTTAAAGGTCTCTTTCTTTATGAAATTATGTTAATCTATGATGGTAATGGGACGAGTTGAGTTTGGTTTGAAGGTCAATCTAGATTAGGATACCCGATTTGGTGTTGTGACGCTCTTAAACGATGTTGTTTTTTGTATAATTAATCAAAATATCGTTGTTATAGGTTGAAATTGTCATCTAGTATGATAAATGATTTAGGGGTGTTTGGAGCATATAAGATAATCGTAATAGAAATAAGAATAAATATGGTAAAAAATAAAAATAAATACAATTATTATGATTATGATGGTTGATTAAGACAAATGAATGATTGTTATTACTACTGATAATGGTTAATTTATTAAAATTTTTTAGAAATAAAATTTTGTTAAATGTTTTAAATCAAAATTTAATATATTTCAATTAATTATATTTAATTGTTAAACAAGAGAAAATATAATAATTAATTAATTAAATTAATTACTGAAAAAGAAAAAAGAAATGTCACCCGAACGACAAGAAGTGTCATGCCTGAGACACTTCCATTTTTTTAGTGGAATGACTTTCATTCTTCTCATAATCGAGAGGTATGGAATAGTGCCCGAAACTCAAATATAAAAATACTATTCATCCAAGGAATAGTGATAATATATTACCAAGCATCTATTTTTCATTCCTTACCCATACTTCCCTTCTCATATCCATTAATCAAGCACCCCTAGTCTCGATCACCTTTCTTTAATAATTTAGATAAAGATTAATTTTCTCGTAATTTATTTAAAATATTTTATCAAGTCAATTTTTATTAAAATAAATAAATAAATTGATAAATACTTCATAAATTATTTTAATATTATAATAATTAAAATAAACATATTTAAAAATAAGGTTTGATAGCCAACTCATTATTTACTCTCTATGATAAATATTAGGGAACAACTGATTATAAATCAGTTGGTACAACATAGTAGCAAAAGAATGACTCTCTCTTAAAGAATATATTGCTCGGTGAGTTCTCTCTGTTCGAGATAAGGTAAAGATAATAGTACTACCTGCTTGAATTGTTTAAGTTGTTTCCTAAGCATCTTAAACAATTCAAGCAGTTCTTGAAATGACCAACTTAAGACAAGAAGGGGAGATATGAAGATTAGAGGAAATATGACTCGCCTGCGAGAGCTCCTAAGAGTACCTTCTTCAGATCTACAGCCTCACCGGTCGAGTTAATGAAGGAAGGTCCTCAGTTGTACCCTCCCAACTCCTAATATTCAGAATGAAGCATATTACTCTTTGAGGATTTAAAAAGCTATAGAATCAGAGTTCCTACATGAGATGTAAATCTTTTCGAGCTAGAGACGGATTGTAGAGAAACCGCATTAAAAAATAGGTAAGTAAAACGTGTTTAGCTTACTTTGTTGCGATTTTTTGTTTCTGAAAATAAAAAAATCACAATAGTTTTACAGAAATAAAAAAATATCATTTCTCTGAATTTTAACAACATGTTTTCTTCGTCAGAAAACCAACATATCCCTGCTTTCTATCTCGAAAATAATAATAATAATAATAATAAATAATTTATAATAATAATTAATAATTAATAATAATAATAATAAGATAATTAATTTGGTATAATAAAATTAATAATAAAAATAATAATATTAATAGTATTAAAAATAGTAAGTAGTAAATTTATAATAATAATTAATAATATTATTATTAACAATAAATAATAATAATAATAATAAAATTAATAATAAGAAGAATAACTTATTAAATAATAATGATAATAATGATAATAATGATAATAAGTTTATTAGAAATCTCAACCAAACAGATTTTTATTTTCAATTTTTATATTACAAATCTCAACTAAACATGTTTTCATTTTTTTAAGAAAAAAAACAGAAATTAAAACAAGAAACAGAAACTAAAAATAATAACAGAAAAATAAAAGTGAAATCAAACGTACCTGAATAATAGTTTGAAGATTTGAGAAATCTTAGGAGAATTTTACCTTAATTATCGATACGTTGTCGCACAATCTCCTCCCATAAATTTTTTTATTATCTCTATTTATTATTGGCCACGAAATTGGCCTAGACCGTCCCAATCAACAACTCCACTCCAAGGCCATGAGAAAGATATCTTTCTTATGCAGAATCATGGCTTGAGACTTGAAGCTTGAGAACAAGAAGCGGTGTATCACAATACACAAGCCCAGCAAGTCCTCCTCTAAGGAGTGAGCCGACCCAGTTCTCCGTTAACAAATGCTGGGCCGAACGATCACTCTCTCCATTGCGGCCTCTTCTAATGCATTCCTTCCCGAAGTAATGCTTTGCCTTGCAGCATATAAGACGTTACGATAAAATATGGTTCACTCGCCAAATTAGGGTCGGATTCAATAAATGTAACATCAAACTCAAATCCAATTCATGTTTACTTTTAGTCTCTATTTGATTGAGCTTACGCCAATAAAACTTTTATCAGTAAACCTTTTTCTGTATTTTTTATTTAGAATAACTTTTTTAAAAAATTAGTTAATTGTTTGATTATCATTTAAATTTTTTAAAAAATAATTTCATACAATAGATTATTTGACAACATAACAATAAAAATATTTTAAATTTTAACTATAATTTATTTTGTAATAAATATTATTTATGCATATAATATTATTTAAAGTATATTAACAATATGCAAAGCACAGTATATTAATTATTATATAATTTTAAACCACGTAAAATACGAATGAAAATATATCTGATCAAATATTTTATATGGATTATAATATAAATAAAACTAATATCAAAATAAATATTAAAATATATAAAAAATTAAATAATATTATATAAAATCTAAAATAAATATTCAAGTTGAGTAAATAGTTAAATACATAATAAATTATGCATTTTATTGTAATAGAGAAGATAGGTTTGCAAGATAAACGTGAAGATAAGTTTGTAGATATTGTGAGAATTATGTGTAAAATATAAGAACAAAAGGGATTAAAAAATAGGCTCATTAATTGATCTGAAAAATCTATCCAAAAAAATCATTTGAAAAGTTTTTTTAGAAACTCCAAATTTTATCTTCATAAAAATTTATATTTTAGCTGCCAAAAAAGTCATAACTATTAAAGAAGTCTTTTTTTATTTTACAATTAAATACTCATTTTTCTTTAAAAAAATTTTTGTATTGAAAAAAAGTACTTATTAACCTCCAAAAAATCCATCCAAACAATCACTTAATCTTTATCAAGTGCTTCTTTTGGTTGTAAAGAGTCTTTATAGATTCTTGTTTTCACGTGACTTTTACCGCCGAAATATATAAAAGTATAAAGTTATGTCAATTTTAAAGTTTATATAAAATGATTTTTATAATGTTTAAGCAAATATTGAGATTAAAATTAAGTTTTTAAATGAATCTCACTTCTTCGGTAGATTCCTTTTTGAAAATAGCCTAATTAGCAAGATTGTGCATTGCTGAACTTCTTAAAACTTCACGCTTAACAAAATTAACATACTACAATATTATTTTTTTGTATGTTTTTTAAATTAACATGCTACAATATTATTATTTTAATTTTTAAATAATATTATTTTAAAAGTGGATAATCAGATTATTTCGACTCGACTAAAAATATATTAACTTAAACTTGATTTTTAAAGATTGAACTTAAATTGGAAGACGTAACATTGGCAATGCTAATTTTCCAAGCCACATAGTCCACTAAATTGCAATCCTATGAGACATACATGTATATCACATTCAGACAAAACTGTTTGCTTCTGTCTCAATTTGCAGCTTTAAGTTATTGAAACTGTAATGCATTGTGTTGGATGATTTTGTCTTTTCTTATAACATTGGGTAATTATTAATTGTGTTTTCAAATGTTTAATAATTTATCTGTTAAGTTACGTAATTTAATATAAATAAAGGTAATAAAGTGACCCAACAATTGTTCTAAATCAATAGGTCAAAGTTCGGGAAGAAAATAAACTCTAATTAGTGTGAACCAGACCTATATTAACCTTTTAATGAAGAAGCCGATATAAAAGTTATATAAAAATTAAGGTCTTCTCTAATTATTTATATTATTTGTAAGCATACGGATTTTCTGATCTGTTAAAAGTGTTTACATTTTAAGAAAATTATAGAAAGACATTAGCCGCATGTCCACGAGCGTTTTCGTAAAGATCTCAAGAGATTAAAGCTCATTTTTTGCCTCAAAAACTGCTTCGAAATTTCAAATGAAACAAAAATTAAGTATTTCACATTTTTTTCGTTTTTAACTCTTTCATATACACTGAAACACGTAATAAAGTTTATCTTACCTGGTATACATTAAATGCCAAAGACGACAGGAAGCTGCATAACCGAGTAGAGTTGGATTGCTTCTTGACAAGAAAAGAAGTATCGAAGAAGGAACCTTTTGTCTTCTTAACGTAATGATTGAATTTATGCATGCCTGACGAGGAACCCTATCCCTGTCCAAGTTCAACCTTTTGTCTTCTTTACCTTTTTGTTACGTGAAAACAAGAACCTTAACTTTCATTCTGCTCACCCCATTATATAAGATTAGCATCTTTAGCTTTTTGTCTTTTTCTTTTTCTATTTTGCTCCAGAGTATGAGATTGGCAAGATTGTCTGAGCCGAGTCAATAGGTTCGATCCAAGTTGAAGAGAGTTCAGGTTGGACTTAGTTTTTTTTTTAAATTTGAATTTTAAGTAGAATTCAGACTTGGAGTAGAATCTTCAATGAAACGATAATGTATTTCATTTTTATAATTAAAAATATATTTACTAAAATTTAGTTACACCTCAATCGAGTCCAATCAAACTTCAGGCCGCCAAAATTTAATCGGGTTTAAACTTGAACATTGAACTTTGATCAAAATTTTCAAAGAAACGACAATGTTTTTTATTTTTAGAATTAAAAATATATTTAATCGAATTTAGTTCGAGCTCGATCGAGTCCAATTGAACTTCAGGTCGTTTAAATTTAATCGAGTTTACACTCATAATTTGAATTCTGATCAAAATTTTCAAAGAAATGATAATGTTTTCTACTTTTTAGAATTTCAAAATTATTGCTAGGATATATGTTATATATCTAAATAGTTAGTTTTTGTATTATTTATTAATTGGACATATAAAATCTTAATTATAGTGAGATTCAAAAAGATGTGATTGTCACACTTGTGTTTGTGAAATAATTATACACTATAATGAAGTCCTTTATCATGCTACTAATTGAAGTGTTTTATGCTGGACATGTTGGTAATCGAATAGTATTAATACTGGATTGTGGGGATATTGCGGATAAAAGAAAACAGAAGGAAGTGGTAGCTGTGCGTTTTGAATTTGACATGGTAGTTGTGTAGTTGAAGTTGGACTCTTCTTGCTTGAGGGTGTCCGATTAACATTTGAAGTGAATCTCTTCTGTGGTGAAACAATTGTTGCGATGCTGTGCACTAATGGTCAATAGAGAAAGACATACGGTTGTAACATTACAAGGGTGAGAGCTGAATATACGTGTGTTGTGTGAGATAAGTCCATGGTATAGTAGATGTGTGCGTTAATTGCTTATTGGGAAACATAGTGCGTTAATTGACCATGTCTCTATAGCTAAAGGAAATCTCTCGTGAGCGTTGGACAAGAAATGAAGTAGTGGGTGTTAGATAAGAAATGAAGCAGTGGGCGAGGACTATCGTTTTGGCAATCAAGAGAGCAGTGGCTTGCATGGGAGTTTTGGATATAAACAGTGTAGTGGGCAAGAACCATTGTGTGCTGTGATTTATTACGAAGGAGTTGGAATGGTGCGAATGTTATTGTGGCTAGTCTACCTTAGTAATCAGACGCCATGAGTTAATGTTTGTTGCCTAGCTCTCAAGATAACGTTACTGGAATTTTTCAGAGCTATGGCTTTGTGTTGGTATTTATATGAATCAGCTTAGTGTTGTTGCGACGATTTCCATATTTATTTCAGTAGAGCTGAATCTTTCGAGATGTCCTCGGTAAAATTGAAAAATTTGCAAAACTACACCTCTTTCGGTTTTTCAATTATATCTAATCAGATTTGGCTAAAGCCCAATCTGTTCCAATCAAATTTTAGGCCTCTCAAATTTAATCAAGTTTAATTCAAACAGGGAGCGTGCCATCTCAAAAAGTATGGTTTTGGTGGTGTTTTCATAAAATTATAGTTCATAAAAAGTATAGTACAATTTGTTGTTTACTTTAAGTTAAAGATCTTTCTTGAATGTGTCAAAAGAGAAAAATAATAATTTACTTTAATCTTTTTAATTATTGTTAGTTTTTAAATAATGGAACTATGTTTGTATGGGTTGATTCATGTATAGGATATGGTTCTGCCTGATTCTAGCAAGGCTGTGTATTGTTGTTGGGATCCATGAGGATAACTTGTATCAGCTATGAAACACCTGCAAAATAATAAAGGCACACCGGGGGTTGGTATCCGGCAAGCCCCTCCGACGCTCAAGTTAGTCTTTTAGTGAGGTTAGGATCGCTGTGAGTAGAGAAAATTAAGGTTAATAATGTCGTACCTCTATCACGGCAGAATGATACCTTATATATGGGATAGATGTTAGGTTTAGGTCTTTACGTACGTAGGTCTTT
>JANVCQ010000001.1:26613394-26628397 GCA_025531925.1 Erythroxylum plowmanianum
CAGCCATATGCTCTTTCCAAGTTTGATTTTGATGACACTCTTCATGGATC
Source organism: Erythroxylum plowmanianum (assembly GCA_025531925.1). Lineage (NCBI taxonomy): Eukaryota > Viridiplantae > Streptophyta > Magnoliopsida > Malpighiales > Erythroxylaceae > Erythroxylum > Erythroxylum plowmanianum. The sequence goes on from JANVCQ010000001.1 coordinate 26,613,445, forward strand.
TTTGAGATTCGATGGTTTGGTTGAAACCGAGGTCTTTCTTGGTATTGAAAGCAACGAAGATAATCGTTGGATTGAAGATTTCTCCCGTGGTAACAGTGGGATACAGTTTAACTCAAGCGCTGCTGAGTCTTGCTCAATTTCAAGGCACAACAATGTTTGGTCAGAGGCTACTTCCTCTGAATCTGTTGAAATGTTATTAAAATCTGTTGGCCAGGAAGAAATTGTCCCTGTACAAACCAGCAATAAGGAATTAGATGCCTGTGATGAACTGGGCTGTATAATAAAGACAATGGAGCCCAGTTTGAAGTATGATAATGGAACACCATCTAGTGTTGGTGATATTTCGGGTTTCCAGCCCATATTACCACCAGATGAGGGTATAGATAATGTTTGTGTGGCAAGTGATGTTGGAGGGCAGTATCCTCAGGTTGATGATAATTCACGAACTTGTGAGGATAGCCTATCTGGTGAAAGGGATTTAAATGACCAAACTTCTATCAGCGCTGATGACTGCATAGCTGTCACAGAGGGAAGTTTGGTGCCTGATGATGGCGGTAATGAACAGAAAAAGGAATCTTCAGAAAACACTATTGGAGGCAGTGATGAACAGAAAAAGGAAAATCATCCGAATTTTAGGAATAGGTCTGACGAAGATAGTGTTAATGTTCCAGATGCCTACGGTGAGCACCAAGAGGAACAACATCAGTTAATGCAACAGTTTCAGGGGGGTGATCCAGTCATGGACACAAATGTGTTCCGTAGTAGTTCTCCTCATTTGGATACCACAAACTTGAGTAATATGGAGGAACCACCAAGCATAGAATCAAAGCAAGACTCTGGCTTGTCTGAAAAATTAGACATTGTTGATCAGTTTAGAGTAGCTAAGCATGAGGTAGAACCAAGGAGTGATGTTATTATTGAGAAACATGAAGTTAATGAGTTAGATCATTCCTCATCACATAACAAAAAGATCGCGGATAATAATGCAGTGACTCTGCTGTGTAAGGAAGAAAGTGAACCTTCAAAAGGAAAAATAGATTGTAGCAACAGTAGCCATGGGGATGGTAGTTCTAACGTGGGATTGCAAAGTTCGGCAGCTGAATTTCTTGGTGAAAAGCATGAAGAAAGCCATACTACATCAGCAACAATGACTGAATCTAAAGGAATTTGCATGAGAGGCATAACGATTGAGCAGTCTGGTACTCCTGTATGTGATGAAAATCTTCCTGTTGAGGGAAAGGAAAGCACAGAGTTGCCTTCTGACAACAGTACGATGGAAGCTGTTGTTGATCAGTCTCTTGTCATAGACAAAAGGGTTGGAGCCATGTGCTTTGGTGGTGTTTTGGAAAATAAGTTAATAGACTCAAAATTACCATCTGATTCTGCTGGAATTAAAACAGGTGTGAAATCATCCTGACTATTAACTGTCAAGTAATATTTTGCTTTGAATTTCAATTATTTAAGTGTTAACTTGCTTCTGAAGATAATGTAGGTGGTAGTATTGGGCCAGCAGAACATACCATTGGTAGCAATACTCCTGTTGATCAAGGTGATGTTGAAAAGTCAGCTTTACCCTTGGAGGGGTGTATCTACACAGGCAAGAATGAAGATGACTTGACTATGGCTTCAGTTGAAGCAAGCACATCAGATTCCAAGACATCAATGAGACTACAAACTGGATCAGATCCTGCTGCGGAAACTGAGAGGATCACTTATTCTGGTGCACCTGGGCCAACGCTCGATGAATCAGGTGATCAGTCTCTGTTAACATTTGATGCTTGTAAAACAGAAAGCCATGGTGAACCTCAAGCAGTAGTCAGTAACAAAGGCAGTCAAAAGAATGCGGAAGAAATTGATGTGTGTCCAGTGCTTTGTGATTCAACTGAAAAAAATGGAGATGCTGAATTGGTAGTAAAAGCAGTTGATGCAAAAGAATCTTCTGGTGAGCATTTGTAACTTCTATATTAAGTGCGTGAAATCAAGTATTTGTCTTTTTCTCATTCTCAAGTTTGATTAGCTACAGTTCTTAAGATATTGTAGGTTCAGTTATGCGATCCCTAGCTCTTGATGTTTACTTGAAAGACTAGTGTTTGTTCTTTTTTCCTTTTCAGAATTTATCTTTGATGTACATATTCCTGGTTTGCATTTGGTGTTACTAGATGCTACGTAACTTCTGCACCCAATTTCTTGCTATGTTTTACTTCCTGTTGCGTTGCTCTCATGGTCCACTATGTACCGATATAGATGCATGCAAATATGAATAGCATTGTAATGAAAGTGATGAGAAATTTCCTTTGTACTACAGCATCTGGGAAAAATATTTATCTGTGGTTTGCCAAAAGCAAGTCATTTAATAAAATTTCTTGTCCTAGACACTGAACCAGCTGTAGGTAACAGTAACGTGCTCGGACCTGTGGCTTCTTCCATGGGGGGCTCTGCCCATGGTACTGGTCAAAAGGACCTGCAAGAAAATGAACTGATGACAAGTTCTACAGTTATAAATTATGGGCTATCTGCTGTTCCAATTACAAGTGGTGTGTAACTTAACTTTCACTATTTTTCAAGATCTGTTTGTCCCATGCTTGTTAATTAAAACTCGCAAGCATTCTTTATTCCTGTGGTTTCTAAATCTCAAACTATCTTTTTGCATTAGAATCTGGTGGAAGTTCTAATCAGGTTGAGCAAGTCAGTATTTCTTCTACTGTCAATGGAACTGCTGAACTTCCTCACGATGGAATAATAAAGGATGGAGTGAAAGGAATTCCAGGTCCAACTGTATTAGTTTCTGAGATCACTGATGTTGTTGTCAGCAAAGGTTCATCTGCTTCAGGTGATGCTAAGCAAAATGATGTACCTGTAGATGAGAGGAGCTTCACTTTTGAAGTTAGCCCACCAGCAGATACACCTCAGGAGGAAATGGCCAAATGGCATCCCATTTCCTCTACAATAACTAACAGAATGGTATCTGTGCTTCTTGTCTGGGAATTTATGACCACTTCACATTTTATATGTTTTATTGCTGTGCTTTGTTAGCCTGATTTTCTTTTCAGAAAAGGGTGTATGAATACCATTTTTTGGAAACTTAGTTTATAATATTTCTTATTTGGGAGAAAATTTGGGAAAGAGGCTCTTTGTCCAGTTCGAGGTTCTCTGAAAAAGGATGGCAAGGAACCGAGTTTTCTTTCCTCTGAATTTGGACAGGTTATGTCTTCAGTAAACACATTTTATAAGCTATAGGAAAGTCTTCATGGATCAGGTTATTTTTTTATTAACAGGAAGACAAACAACATGAGAAATTGTAAAGCACAATGAGAACAAGTGATTTTTTGTCTGCATGAGTTCGCTGAATGATTCAAAACATTTTTTATTTGTATAATTTTGACAATACACTTTAATACTTCATATTGCTCACTTCTGTTTGTTTCATTTTGCTTTTCATATTTCTGAAGATTGTGGATGGAACTCCTTCAACTTCTGACTTAGGCCAGTCAAATCCCAAGGCTCCTCAAGAAGTTTCTCAAGGAAGCCAAAAGACTTCTGCAGTTGCGCCACATAGTAGTTCTAAAAGTAAAACTGAACGTAAAACAAGGCGATCTTCTGGTAAGGCTACAGCTAAAGGCACTCCTAAAAGAGGAACTGGGAAAGAATCCACTCCTGTGAGACTAGATAGGGGAGATAAACCAGCAAATGTTTCCCTCAGTCCATCTGGGATTTCTCAACTTGTGCAACCAAATGAGATGCAGCGATATGGACATGTTGATTCCTCCACTTTAAAACCCTTTGTTCTTGCAGCATCAACCACTAGTCTGCCGGATTTGAATTCTTCTGTTTCTGCATCAGCAATGTTTCATCAACCTTTCACTGACTTACAACAAGTGCAATTGCGTGCTCAGATCTTTGTTTATGGAGCTTTAATGTATGAGTGTTTCCTAACTTTCTCCCTGTTTATATGTCATTCTATTTCTGATGTATCTAACTAGCAAAGTCTTTCCATGTATGTCTTAACTTTTTGCTGTTGTTGAAATTCATCTTGCAGTCAAGGGATAGCACCTGATGAAGCATACATGATATCAGCATTTGGAGGAGCTGGTTAGTGTGTCTTTTCCTTCTCTGAAATCGCTCCCAGTGTTTTCTAGTCGATTTTTATCTTATAATAAGTCACTGTTTTAACATCACGGTCTTGTAGATGGTGGTAGGAGCATTTGGGAGAATGCATGGCGCTCATGTATAGAGAGGCTCCACGGCCAGAAGCCACATTTTGCTACTCCCGAAACACCTTTGCAGTCACGCACAGGTACCTTTTTTTTTTCTGTAACAGAAACCAGTATTTCTAGCTTCATATTTTGGATATCATTGAATTGATTGGTTATCTAAGCATTTATGGCTTGAGATCCTAGGTGCTAGAGGTCCTGATCAATCAATTAAGCAAAGTGCACCTGGTAACAAGGCATTATCAACTCCCATTGGTCAAGTTAGCACCAAGGGGACAACAACTGCAAACCCCACGGTGCCCCTTTCCTCACCACTTTGGAGTTTTCCTACCCCATCCAGTGGTATGCCAAGGGGTCCAGTTATAAATTATCAGCGAGCACTTTCCCCTTTGCATCCCCATCAAAGTCCATCAATAAGGAGTTTTGCTGGGAATCCTTCTTGGATCTCTCAGGCACCTTTTTGTGGTTCCTGGGTTTCTTCTCCACAAACTGCTGCACTTGATGCAAGTGGTCATTTCTCCATGCAGTTTCCTATATCAGAAACTATTCAATTGACACCTTCAAAAGACTCATCTATGCCACATGCTTCTAGTGTAAAGCACGTTTTCCCTGTTCCTGTGGTGCAGACCGAGGCTTCTCCTGGTGTATTTGCTGGTGCTTCTGCACCAGATTTACGGAAGACGGCATCATCATCTGATCGACCTTCTACTGAGCCCAAGACTAGAAAAAGAAAAAAGATTTCAGTCTCTGAGACTCCAGGCCATAATATTTTGAATCCCCTATCTCAAGAAGAAGCAGTTTCAGTTTCTGCTGTTGCAAGTTATGTATCTACTTCTGTTGCCGTCACAACCCCTCTTAACTTTGTTTCTAAAGCCCCTCCTGAGAAAATTGTTACATCTGTGCCTGTTACTACCACTGATCTCGGAAGAATGGATCAAAATATAGCAGGGAGTGCAGTTTCATATGAGGAAACACTTTTTAAAGTAAAAGAGGCTAGAGTGCAGGCAGAGGCTGCTGCTGCTTTTGCTGCTGCTGCTGTTAGTCATAGTCAGGGAATATGGAATCAGCTGGAGAAGCAGAGAAAGACTGGAATGTCACCGGATATTGAAATCAAACTGATGTCTGCGGCTGCTGCAATAGATGCTGCTGCTGCTGTGGCAAAGGCAGCAGCAGCAGCTGCCAATGTTGCATCTAATGCTGCATTGCAAGCGAAACTGATGGCCGATGAAACAGTAACATCTACTAGTTACAGAAATGATGATCAAAGTTATGCAGTTTCACTTTCTGGTGGTGTTAATAACATGGGAAAGGCAACTCCTGCATCCATTTTGAGCGCCGATGATGGAGCAAACAATTCTAGTTCCATCCTTGTTGCTGCAAGAGAGGCTGCCAGAAGAAGAGTTGAAGCTGCTTCTGCTGCATCAAAACAAGCTGAGAACATGGATGCTATTGTGAAAGCTGCAGAATTGGCTGCAGAGGCTGTAGCTCAGGCTGGAAAAATAGTTGCCATGGGCGATACCTTTTCGATGGATGAGGCAGTAGCATCTGGTTCAGAGAGTTACTTAAAAGTAGCTCAAGTAACTTCTGCAAGAGGCTCTAAATTCGTTGATGTCAGTAGAGAAAATCTTAAAATAGATAAATCTGGAGAAGGTCCGGATACTTCTTCCAGACGCATAGAAGAGACCAATTACCTGAGGCCTCCTACTTCAATAGGGACCTGTGAAGATGATATGAGACTGGTAGATGTCATTTCTAGTTCTGGTGCTTCCGTAGCAAAAGATGCTAGGACACAAAAGGGCAGGAAAGCTTCTGATTTGTCTAAGACCATTGGGGTGGTTCCTGAATCTGAGAATGGATCAAGATCTTCCCAGAATGAATTTGAAAAAACTGAGGAGATGTTAAAGGGAAATAGCATCAAGAAGGGTTCCCATGTTGAGGTTTCATAATTTCCATTTATTTTCTTGCCCTTTATGCTTTGGAGATTGTTTTGGTGGTGATGTTGGTTAATGTTATTTACCAGCATTTTATGGTTTTCTGTTTGCTGCATTCATTAATGTGATCATTTTTCTAGGTTTTCAAGGATGGGAATGGATTTAAATCGGCCTGGTTCACAGCCAATGTGTTGAGTCTAAAGGATGGGATGGCTCATGTCAGTTATGATGAACTTAGAACTGCTGAAGGTAAGGTATTCTTGATGTTAACAGTGCATTTTTAGGATAAGCTGAATTCAATCTCCTGTTAAAAGCTGGAAAGTTTGATAATATTCTGTTCCTTGTCTTGGTGAACATTTTGTGGGGAAAGTAATAATTTTGAAATTTTATTATGCCTTCAGTGCTCAGGTTTCTGGTATTATACACACCATTTTCAGGGGAAACTTGGTTTCTGTTGATTCTTGTACACAATCTACTGTGAAATCATGTACTTGAACTTGTTTGGAATGGTTATGGGCTCTATTTGTCTGGTTTGTTGTAAAATGTCTTATGTCAAGGAACTTTGTTGTATATGAATTTATATGCACAGAGATGCATGTACAGAGACATTCAGTTCGGCTTTGCTCCAGAATACAAGCGTCTTTTCACTCTGTTCATATTAGTCAATCTCATTCCCCATGCCTCAGATAAGCATGCACTTGATCATTTGCATTCAACTATTTGATTTGTGTAGGAGCAGAGAAGCTAGAAGAGTGGGTGCCACTTTTTGGTGAAGGAAGTACATCACCCAAAATACGCATTGCTCGTCGTGTTACTGCAATGCCATTTGAAGGAACAAGAAAGAGACGCAGGGCTGCAGTTGTAGACGATCCTTGGTCTGTAGGTGATAGAGTTGATGCTTGGATTCAAGATAGGTATGCATTGAATGTTTTTATTTGCGGTTCACATGACTGACATTGATAGATCATCCGAAACTCATTGGTTAAGTTCCTTATTGTAGTTTGCAGTGTGTTATGTACTGGATGGTCCCTGTAATTAGGTTACATTTTGTTGGTGTATAGAAGCAAGTTTATCTATTTAGTCCTTATATGTTTTTTCTAAAGGATTCAGGATCTGCTCTTTGTTTGCAAATTATATCTGCTTTAGGATAATATCAAACTATTATTGAACTGTCCTTTCGGCTGAATTGGAGAGATTTCTGAGGATTGCAAACATAGTATGGCGATGTGATACTACTCTGTTCAATATGATAAGTCTAGGGAGGGAGAGTGTGAATGATATACACACATATGTAAAGTAATAGTAGGTCTTTGTATACCTAGCCAAGATACATTTTTGATCAACAAATTGATCTAATGCATACTTTAAAAGCCAGCTTATCTAAGTTATCTAATTATGAGATTGGTAACTAGCACAATAAAAGTTATTAGACTGTTGTCTCTGCATAACTGCAAGAGCTATGAACTGTAAGTTAATAATCCAGTTTCCTTTATTTATTATGTACAAAAAATATTAAAATCAATGGAAACTTAAGATCTGCATGATAGGCAACCTTAGCAATATAAATAAACTCTGCCATATAAAATGCTAAAACAGGACAGTGGGTCCTATAATGCCCTTTACTGTTTGTATGTGATCTATGTGTGCGGATTGTCTTCTAACAAGTGCAATCAACGTGGTTGAATAAGTTTTTTCTCTTTGGTTTGCCTAGGCAAGTTACTATTTCATCATTGTAGTGGGATATGGCTTGTCCTACTTAAAGATCATGAACTTTTTATTTTTGACATTATCTCCTCTGTTTAAGAATGTCCTTACCTGGCTGACCAAATTTTTTACTCTTGTACATTTATTTTTCAGCTGGTGGGAAGGGATTATTACTGAAAAGAGTATTAAAGATGAGACTATGTTCACTGTCCATTTTCCAGGTTTGTAACCAGAGATGCAATTTAATGATAATTAGAACCTGGAAATGCGACTCTATTGTTTGTTAACAGAGCTTGTCCACTTGAAATGAGTTTTCTGCTTCTTTGGTTGCAGCCCAAAATGAAACATCTGTAGTCAGAGCCTGGCATCTCAGGTCATCGCTTATATGGAAAGATGGGGAATGGATTGAATGGTCTAGCTTGAGAGAAACTGGTCATCCTACTCATGTGGTACTTGTTAATTTTGTCTTTCTTCTTTCCTTTTCCACAGCCCTCCCACTACTATTTTCCCTGGTTTTGCTTTAGACTTTTCCTTACTGTTGTAGTGTATCTACAATTTGGCTTTTTCAGGGTGATACACCACAGGAGAAGCGACAAAGAGTACGAAGCCCTGCTGTGGAAGCCAAGGGAAAGGATAAGGTGCCCAAAATAGTTGATTCTCAGGAATCAGATAAACCTAATGAACCAAGGTTGCTGGATATTTCTGCCGATGAGAGAATATTTAACATTGGAAAGATCAATAGAGATAACAACAAACCAGATACATTGAGAATGACTCGGACTGGCCTGCAGAAAGAAGGATCACGAGTGGTTTTTGGAGTACCTAAGCCTGGAAAGAAAAGAAAATTCATGGAAGTAAGCAAGCATTATGTTTCAGATGGAAGTGGTAAGGTTAATGAACCAAACTATTCGGCTAAGTTCACTAGACCTATGAGACCTCAACCGTCGGGATCACGAGGATGGAAAAATACTTCTAAAGTTGAAGCAAATGAAAAGCAAGCTGCCATCCCCAAGCCCAAAGTTCTCAAGTCTGGAAAACCCCAATATGCTTCTGCTAGAACAATTTCTTCTCGAAAAGACAATTTATTGAGTGCACAGGTTTCTTCCACAGCGGAACGTCCTAGTGCAGATCATATTGCAAAGATCGCAGATTCTTCGAGCCACGCTGAAAATACTTCAGAGAAGCATAACCTCTTGGACATGCAATCCTTTTCTGGCTCTGAGGGAGACGAGGGCCCAGTCTTGTTTTCTTCACTTTCTCTGCCCTCCAAGAAAATTTCGTCCAATGCTAAGCCTGAAAGGGTAAGCAAAGGAAAACTTGCCCCTGCGGGTGGAAAGTTGGGAAAAATTGAGGAGGACAAAGTTTTCAGTAGTCATACTTCAAAATCAGCAATTGATGTTGAGCCTCGGAGATCCAACCGCAGAATTCAACCAACATCAAGAGTAAGCGCTAAGATTTAGTATTTATAAGCCTATGACAAAATCAATTTTGCTGGAATTCCTTGCTTTAAACCATTATTTACTTGGTAGATATGTTCATAATCTTATTCAACTCTTTGCTTGATTTACTCTTATTACTTGTTTCTGTTAAATATTGTTGAAAAGCTTAGCTGGTCAATCTTAAGATGCACTTCTGGATAACTTCTTTCTTATTCTTTTTGTCATTTAGAGAGTAATCACATAAAAGATGTTTAACGTCTTTTAATTCAGACACTTGTTAGGTTTTTTATTGCCGCATTTGTGGTTGATGGTTTTGGTTCAATATTGAAAATGTATATGCATTTGGAGTGAGTGACCTGAAGAGCTTATATTCTCGTTCACAGCTATTAGAAGGCCTACAAAGCTCATTGATGGTTTCAAAAATTCCTTCTGCTCCGCATGATAAAAGTCAGAAAAGTAGGATTGGTTCCAGAGGTATGATCTCAAATCTTTTACCGTCTGGTATATTTATTGTGGAGCTAAATCAATTGCATGTGCATGCCCTCAAAACATGTATGAATCTAACTGCTCCATTACGGCAGGAAATAAGCATGATTGAAAAGGAGTTGCTAAAATCGTGACATCCAAATTGAAAGAAACGAATCCTCGTTGGCTGGATGACCAAAGACAGCAGAGTAGCTTTTTATGTATATTTATGTTTATAGTAGTGGAGATAGCTAGCTAGCTAGGATTGAATGGAAGAAATGATCGCTTCCTCTGTTGAGATGTAGCACTAGCAGATAGATGTTCATAGTCATATTATATTTTTATCTATTGTAGCTTGCTTGTTCACCATTATGACTTGGTCTCCTCTCCTCTCCTCTCCTCTCCTCTCTTTAGGCAGTTACTGTAACTGTTTGTTTGTATACTGAAATTCTTCTTTTAGTAGTTAATCTTGATCGTTAATCTTTTAATGTACACCTTTTTTAATTATCATTTCGAGTTGAGCTACCTGAGAACAGTTACGCTAACAATTAATAATCTCTTTCATTGGAATCATGAATTCCACTTGCATTGTACAGCCATTGAAAATCATGAAACCCTTCAGGTAGATGGGGTTGGAGCACCTGTTCCGTTGCAGTGTTCCAACTTCTAATCTTCTGTCACTTAATTTTTCCAATCTTGTCACTTAATTTTGTTTATGTAAGGTGGTTTTAATATAATATGGTAGGAACTAGTTAATGGAGCAGAAGATCTGATCTATAAGTAGAGCAATCAAATCATCCTTTTTTTTTTATTACAAGGGATAAAAAAATTGAAAAGAAACTAGCTAGCGGATAGTTCTGCGATACTGAGTTCCTTGTTTGTCTCGAAGGAGGAGTGCCATAATGGACACCGGAGGTTTCGGAATATAACACATCCTTGGGCCGATACGAAGAGTGAGGGTTATCAGATTGTCCGCACACCGGTCTCTTCTTAGGGCATGTGCTGGATTTGCAGTTTTCAATCGTGTTGGAGTAACTCCCTAGTATTTGCCGGAAAATGCTCAGCAATCAAATCATCTTTAGTTTGAAGGTCAAAATGAATGGAAAGATTGTGTTAACAGTTTCAGTGCAGCCTTGCAATGATTGGATCGCTTCAGAATCAGACACGTTTTGAATCAAACTACTCTCGACCTTTCCTACGCGTCATTCTTTTAATTTCTATTACGTATATTAACTTAAATAAATGGTAGTTTATAGGAAAGGGGTAAGTCACATTCTAGCCCTTTTTAAAAGATTCTTTTGCATTTTAACGTTTTAAAAACGGAATTAGTAATAACTAGTGAATATTTATTAGTATTTGCTATTTAGAATGTTAATTTAATTTACAATTTGAACTGATTAAATATACATGTAATCTTAAAAACAATTTATTAAAGATCTTTAACATCGATCTTTTGCAAAAAAATTACAAAATAATATCAATTTATTTAATATTTGTTTTTAAAATCTAGAGTTATTTTAACCGGAATATGTTATATGTCAAAAATATAATTCTTTATATATTATATAATATTATATATTTTTTATTTAATATTTTATACTATTACATGTATTTTTATTTTGTACATAATATCTACATATTTTCAACTTAAATTTATTATTTAATATTAAATACGCACTAATTTTAAAACAATCAAGCACGTTAAGAAGTAATAAAATATTATAGACATTTAATGCACACAATTAAAATAATTAAATTTTTGGAAGGATACCTTAGTTAAGAGTCTAATGGTTTTAGACCAAGTAGGACTAAGATAAAGTATGTTGAGTATAACTTTTAGGGACATAGAAGGATTATTGATGTGGAGGTAAAGAGCAAAAAAATATGTTTTAAATATCAAGGATCTATCATACAATGCAATAGAGAGATTGATCAATATATAAATCATATTAGGGTGTCTTAAATAGAGACAAAAAGATACTACTTAAGCTTAAAGATAAATTCTATCATTTAGTAATTAGATCAATTATGTTTTATAGGATGAAATGTTGGCCTATCAAACAAGTACATAGTCATAGTTTAATGGTGACGGAGATAGCGATGTTTTGTTAGATGTACAACCTTACTAAGAGAGATAACGTCAAGAATATAATAATAACAAACAAATTAATGGTAGCTAATATTATTGACAAATTAATAAAGACAATACTTGGGTAGTTTGAATATATTAAAAAGGGACAACAAGACGCCTTAATGAGAAGATGCAAGAATATCATATTTAGAAACTATAAGATGAATAAAGAAATGCTTAAGAAAAATTAGGAGGAGATAATAAAAAATGATATGACAATGTTGTAACTTACCAAAGACATGAATTGAAATATAAAACTTTGGCGTATTTAGATTCAGATAAAGGATCTCTCGTAAAGAGATCCCTGTAGTTCTCGTAAGTTTTTTTAACTCTTTTCCACCGTAATTACCTAAACTTGTAAATAGGAAGCATTACATATTCAACTCTTTGCTACTGTAGTTACCTAAACTTGTAAATAGGAAGCATTACATATTTAGTAGTCTTATGATATTTAGTAGTTATATACTTAGCTACCTTGAATTAGTAGTCTTATGATAACGATGACCATGATTATTTATTTATTTATATTTTTTCTTTCTCTCATTTATTTATTTATGTTTTTTCTCTCATGCGATATTTTGAAAACCTTTTCTAGTTAAAAATAAGAGTGCATACTATTAGACCTTTCCAAATCTCATCTCATGTGCAAGTAAAATTTTTACATAATGGTAGTGATGTAATTAAAACAATTAAATTTAGTAAAAATTAACCATATTCGATATTTATAAATAAATTTTAATATCATAATTAGATACATAATACCTTACAAACTAATTTTAATTATTTTCACAACGTATTCAAATTTTAGTGAATCTACCACTTGATTACACATGGATTACATCAATCTCATGATGGCCCCACTCTGATTCGCATGCCACAACACGTGCCTAGAGAGTTATGTATAAACAATTGCAGCTCATCTAAGTTTATGTACAGAGTTCCATTTTAGACTACAAATTAAGATTATTACAACAACAGTTTTCACTTCTAGTCAGAGCCTATGAGATAATAAGTTCTTCCTTCACATGTACTTCTTGCCTGCTTTGCCATGGAATCTCACAGGATAGGAAGTTGTTGCTCCCTGGCATCATTGTTTCTGAATGGTTTCTCACAGATGCAAGAAGCTGGATACTCATGATATTCACCTCGACCAGGTTTCATCTCATCAGGCTCTCCCATGAATCCCCTCTGTACGGATTTAACCTTTCTTGAGAATTCCTTCCATCCCATTTTCTCTCTTGCAATGAACAATGGAGTCAGTCTCTTTGCATTAGGTCTGATGGTCCTCTTATGCCCTGCGTACCTCCTTGTGTTCATCATATGAGACACAGCAATACCGGTTAAATACAGGATGATACATGAACAAGCTGATTTAGTACTAAAGCTTATTGGAAATAACTATTCAATAACACAAATCATATTTCAATTCTCTTTCCAATTTAAGCCTATTCAACAATATAGTTAAACTACTTCCCAAAGTCAAAGCATGGTAGAAAAGCCGTGTCTCTCACCTTCGGCCGGCAAGAATCCTGGCCATGTTACCATTGTTGTTTGTCACAAAGACATCACTCTCATCACAAACAATGTAATCAATAGCTGCCAGGCGAGAAGAGAATGGAAGAAACTTTTTCAGTTCTTTCCCGGCAAGCATCTCCTTCGTGTAGAAGTTAGGGAAGAGTTCTCTGAGGGGTTGTAAAGTCTCTTCTCCACCATATATTTCCCCAGAAGCAACATAAAGATACGTGTCATTGGAAAAACCGAGGCCACGCAGCATCAAACCAACTTCGTAAGGAGTAAGTGGACACTTTCCCCTTGCTCTCTCATCTTCAGCACTTAAATCCTGAGATATTGCAAAGGAACAAACTTTTTGCCAGATTATAAGATGGCAAACACAAGAACCATAATTCAACGATTTCTAAGGGTGACCGAAAGGAGAAAAGCAATATCTAGCATCGTAACAAAACACGGAGAGCATGCATCGTTCTATCTCTTAATAAGCGAAAGGTCATAAAGGATAGGAATCTCACCGGAAGTGTTTCCCATCTCTTCCTTATTTCACCAAGTTCAAATTTCTCCTTTTCTCCCCCACCATAATAACATCCCGAAAAGGCAAGCATATCAGGCTCAAACCTGAAATTCATAAGGTTTTAGCCAAAAGAGAGATAACCATGTGCGCAGACAAACTAAGAAGTAGAATTTTATATGCATTCATCGTGTCTCAGTCGGAGAATATAAGTTTGAGAAAAATTGTGGTTGGATAAAATAGAAATGTAGCTGAACACTAACTACTGTGAGGACTTCAAAAGGTGATTATGACCCATAAATAGAGTACATAGGCATAGAATCTAGACAGAGAGCTTTATGACCCGCCTTAGTTTAGAACCAGAAATCCATTTAATGCACCTCACAAAAGTATATTGTTTAATTTTCTTCTCCTCTTTATGCACCTGAAACTGAGATTGAAATATGTGTATACAGAAGGTAGCAGATGTTGCATCTGCATCCAACATATATAGCAGTCTAACAAATGCTTCTCTTGAAATGCCGGTGAAGTTCAAACAGATCATTCATTGAAGCATTTTCAGGTAATATAAGACACACCTCAGATGAACTGCAATAAAGCGTCCAGCCATCGTCCTCATTTTCATTACAATAGTCTGACCGATTTCATGTATGGGCCTTGTAAATCTTAACGCGTGATAATTGACCCGGCATCGCAGCTTTTGCAGCTCTTCATCAAGGTCATTAGCAAGCCTATAGTCGAACTTTGTTAACTGAACAACCTGCAAAATTTTAAAGTTCATTAGCTGCCTCTGCAAGTGTCATGTTGAAGCTCCATTTGCTAATCAAGAATGATAAAGTGGTGATAGGATTCAGTCACCGTTGCCAGTGGGACCATTTTCGGTCAAGATGATGAGATTGCATATGAAGCTTCCTAGCATATAAGGTGAGGAATCGAAGTCTGGTATCAGGAAATAAAGGTGTCTGTTTCTAGAGTATGGATAAAAAAGAAGGGCAGGGAAACAGACTCATGTTTTTCTGTATCTACCTGAATATGGATAGAAAAAATGG